>OZ004727.1:7652464-8252464 GCA_963924685.1 Dexiosoma caninum | reverse complement strand
CTGGCATTGCTAAACATAAAATTCGGCAGCAAAAAAATTAAACTGCCGAAAATGCAACCTAAAATTCGAACTCGGCTCGCGAACTCAATTAAAAGCAGAATTGATATACAACTAAACTAGATACAGTCGAACTTCTCTATAACGTAGCAGTTGGGGACCGTCAAATTTCTACGTTATAGAGAAAATTAGTTATAGAGAAACATTTTTTTGACTACATTTTTTTTATATAGAAAATATATTTATTAAGACAAAAAAAATTGTTTTTACATGAACACATTAATTTTTTTTTTTATTAATACATACATACATATGTGACTAAATTGATGCAAAAAATCGATTGCCAAAACCTTCGCAATAGAGAGATTATTTAGTGTGAAAAATTCTATTTAGGTCTTAAAAAATTGTACGTTACTGAGAGAACTTCGCTATAGGGAAGTTCGAATGTATTTAGTAGAACTGAACTACAAGTGTAATAGAACTTTTTTAGAACACACGTAAAAATGAGTTGGAAACAAAACTGTAATAAACCTAACAGACAAGACTGACTACAATAGCACCACTATAATCCACATACATATGTTTTACATAATTAAACTGGTTCGTATAACATGAAAATATACACATACATACATACATACATACATATGTAAATGAATTTTAATAACCGTAATAGTTGATTAAATCCATCTGCAGTTTGGTAACTCTAATCAAAATGCAACAAAATTTCAAATTTCTCCAAGGCACAGCAACAACAACAACAGCAGCAACGGCACACTATTCACAAAAGTTTAAGGGCAGGGTTGTATAAGAAATACATCCAATTAAAATTTTAATGCATTTTTCATGAATTAAGAATTTTAATTACGTTCACATTTAAAGATTAAGTCAATTATAAATTCATGATTAAAGAGAAAAAAAGAAGCAAAAAAAACAACAACGTTTTTCATTAACTTTTAAATTAAAATTTTCCGTTCAAATATCAAAAAAAAAAAAAAAAAACGAAATACAGTTTGAAGATTCAAACAAATTGGGCAGTAACATATTTGAACAAAAAACTCAAACTCTTCGCATTAGAAATTATGACAAAATTTGATGCCGGAATTTTTGAGACTATTAACCAATAAACCGGATAAAATTCAAAAGTGCATACGTACATAAGAAATGAATACATTAAAAATGTAAATTGAATTCATTTGGCTGGTGAAGGGAAAGCATTCGATAATATTTTCATTTACGATCATTAAAACTGACAGTTTCCCAGTGAAATGATGCATTCGGGATTACTTAGTTCATTGTGAATAGATTTATAGTTCGTAAAAATTATTGCATTATAAAATCACCATTCAATATTTCAAGGAATAGAAAAACAATCCCAGCTGTTTACGCAATTGTGTAGCGTTTAATCTTTGAAATAAAAAAATAAAAAATTAAAAATTCACAAACAAAAAATTTATAATTTTTTTTATATCCTATTACTTGACTTTAGCCGCACCCTGTATATGGGTTTGACGCTTCACATCACTACCTTATCCCAACATATCTGTCCGTTTCAAAATTACTGGCCGAAAAGATGCTTCGCAATGATTCAAAAATGCTGTAGTTTTGCGAATTGTGACCGCGAAATTGTCACCAATTTTTGTAGTGAAATTTAGTAATTTCAATGCGTTTTTATCGTTTATATGGTTAAAATTTTTTTAATGGCCGTCTATTCATGAAATGAAACGATTTATTAGAACAGCTGTTACATAAAATTTTTGGTTAATTTCTTTTAGCATTTGGTTACTCTTTTTTTTTACATTTTGGTAACAAAAATTTTTTGGTCTTAACAACGCTATTGGTAGCATTCTTGGAAAAATTTTTTAAACAATCTATTTAATTTTTTTTTTTCGCTCAGCATGTGTGATGACACATTCTTTTGTTTCAGTAAAGCATGCAGTTGAAGGATACCCTTTTTTCAATTATTCTTATAACTTGGTTATTTTCCTTAGGAGAAACCACAGAATATTTATCATGGAAAATCAACTGACCATGTGACTTTTTGTGCTCGTTTATGTGGCACACATCGTAAATGTCAAAATTTGTTTACATTTTATGCGCGCCATCATCATTTTTACTCATTTGTTTAATTTATGAGAGCGCGCAGTTAAGAGTTTTACTCATTTTTTTTCTTAAGAGAGGGTTGCGAAAGCAATTAAGGCAGGCATAAATGAAATGTTTTTTCTTTTGCTATTGCAGTGATTGTAACCGTACGGTAATTAACGTATTGTAATGCTAATTTAGACCCTAGAACAGAAGCTAGGTAATTTTTATATTATATTTATATACAGAATCCACATATTTCTCATAAAATCAAATAATAAAAAGTACAAATCATAAAAGTATAATTTTGATATGAGTTTACTGAAAGAACAAATTCATTAAACTTTATTTTACTAATACTACTTGATCCTAAGCGCTTTTCTTGTTAAATGACTATATTGAATTACAAATATAAACAAATATGGAAATATTATTATTTTTTTTTTTGTAGAGTACTCTGCGTACGATAATTTTACCTAAAGGAAGGTAATTTAATTAATTAATTAAAAGAGAATTAAGGCTGTACAAAAGTCGCAATGAAAAGGTTAACATCACTGATTGCAGTCATCTGTTATTGACATCCTCAATGAGTTTTACACAAACAAAATGCCTGCAGATTTTGGTATTATTCTTTTGCCGTAGAGTTGTGGCCACTTGATAAATATACTTTGGTAGAAACTTGTAATGATATAGTCAATCGTAATTAATAAAAAAAAAAAAGACTCAATTTCGAATATCTTGATGATACGCCGTTTTGCATTTTAGCTGACGATATGGAGTTTCGCTTTCAAAGGGCAAAATATGCACCTTTTTTTTTTTGAAGAGAAATCACCAAAAAATAATACACTATTCAGTCATATTTTATACAGAAAAATTGCAATTTTATTTTAGAAAATCACAAGAGAAAGTTGACCCTTCCCCTGGCCTTTCAGTACCTACCTGGGTTTCTATTTTATAATTTTCATTAGGCATTCATATCTTTAAGTACACAAGTAAAAACTAATTGCCAAAACCCATTAAACACGTGTTAACGGCCGTTTCTTTTAATACAAATTTTCTACACGTTATAAAAACTCTGTACACTAAAAAACCTAAAAACAAAAGAAGTAAAACTTCTTATCTCCTACAGACTGGCGCAACATGGTTTATCAGAATAAATAAAATATTTTAAGAAACATTTCACTTCAAAAAAATTAAACAAAAAGTAACCAACGCGATTTGCGCCGCAAACCTACCACACACACACACAGCACACAATAATTCAAACAGCAAAATGTCTAACAGAGATAAAAAGGAAATAAAAATTGTTACGAAAAAATTAACAGCAAAAAATTGGGTTACAACATGGCAAAAATCGGCTTTCATAGGCGCAATGAAAGAGTATTTCAAAATTTTAACTCTTATTGGCAGCAATTTAAACAAAAACTAAAGTTAATTTCAGTTAAATTGACTTAAAGAATTTCCCATTTGCGTTTTTTTTTCTTTTGCAGATAAATCACCAATTACCAACCAACCGCATGCAATGAATTTATTTCTTTCGCAAGTGCTTATAATTTATTCAAATTAAATGATCACACGTAAACATATAAAATCCACTGGCAAAAAAGAGTGAAAGAACTACCAAAAGCAAACAGTACTAAATGAAAATTTTAAAGTTAATAAAATTAATTTCCAGCGTCAGGACTCTGTAACTCTTTAGAGAAAAATGCATTCTTCACAAAAGACAATACAGCAGAATGCTGTTAATGTCTACTGTCAGGGAACCAGCTCTTTTTTACATATTATTTCGATTTAATTATTTTGAGAGGGCTGAGGGGGCTTCAAAATCAGAAAAATATGTATTAAATCCGTGATTCACTATCCTACACAATCGCAAGATCTGTCAAATAGGACATGTGTAGCAAAAAAGTGAGGTGATGTGTATTAAAAATGGATCTGTGTGACAAATTTCTTTGACCAGTCATGTGATTTGGAAAACTTTATGAACAGTTTTCATAAAATGATAATGTCCATGCGATTTTGTAAAGTCGGTCAGACTTCACTGGCATTGCCCTGTGAATGAATCGTGCGATAATGTGTAGGATAGTAAATCGTGGCCATGATCGGTAGAACGGCTTAAACAAAGATTGTGGTATAAAATAAAAAATAAAAAAAAAACACTCGTAGAACAATTATCAAAATGCCTCACAAAAATATAATTTGGAAGAGTCGAAGTAATCGTGTAATGCCCGCCAAAGTGAGTAAACGGCGATTCACTCGTCCGACAATCGTCTGTATGATTGAAAAAAACTGTAGAAAAATGCTCGCGCTCGTTAAACAATCTTCCAAATGCCAGCTCTTGTAATCGACATATAAGAACTCGAAATGGTGCTTGACAAGAAAAATAAAATAAGAACAAAAATGACTCAAAAAAAGTTAAGAAGCATTTAACTTAGTAGCGTCGCCTGTGGGTACTAGCACGGAAACGTGCGTAACTTTTCCGTAGTCTTAACTTTTTTCCGTCTAAATTTTTCGAGCTTATTTGCAAATAAAATCTTTCGGCATTGAATATTTCGAAGTACAAAAATTGTGTTAAATTTTTATTTAAAATTAAATAAATACCAAAAAAAATGAATAAAATTCAAGTTTCCTGGAATATGATGCATCTTCTAAAGAAATAGGCATTTTTTATTTGCAAAAGTAACAAGATTCCTTGACATATTGGCGATACAAGTTTATATTTTTGTGAAGGGGATTGGAAAAACTACTTGCTCCTTTAATTTGTATCCATTTGGTCCAAAAATGTAAACACAGTTCCATCTCGATTTTTCATGTTTAACAGAGGTCCGTTAACACGTTTTTGTCTAGGTTTGTGTCTAGGGTTTAAATTTCGAAATTTATCTTCATACAGGTTTATCTTTTGTACTTTTTTATTGTTGTTGCTGCTGTGTCCATTGTTTTAAATTATTCTGTTGCCTTTATTTATCAAATTTTTCTTTATTTTTTTTTTTCATTTCATTCAGCGCCATATAAATTGCCAGCTGTTTTTAATTTTTTAACTTGGTAGCACTGTCCTTAGTACATGAGAATCAAGGTTGTATTTATTTCATTAAACACAACTCTAAAACAATTCGAAAAAGGTTTTAAGGTTTTTAAAAAACAAAATATTTTTTATATCAAAACCAGGTTTTGGTAATTGCTTTTCAGGTAAAAGCAGCTTTTTCTCTAAAACCAGTCCGTGTGAAACTACTAGTAAAATGCACACTTAAATTGTGTTAGTTATTGAATCCATTTCACAAACAAACTTGTAACAAAAACCACATTTAATGAAATGTACACGGAAAAAATAATAATTAAATTTTTCCCAATTAAGTCTCTTTGCTCAGAAAAATTTTTTTTCTCAATTAATAATTTATTGATAGCGCGTTTATTTTAATTCATTTTGCAGTTCTTTCAAGAAAGTGCAATCGGAATGGTCAAACATAAAATTAAAACTAAAATAAAATTTAAAAAAATTTTAATTAAAACTGTTAATTGATTCTGCGTTTTTCCTGATTGAAATCTAATTATTATTTTAATTGAATCTTCGTATTTTTTAATTGAACAGCTGCATAGAACAGCTGCTGTAAATGAACAATAACTATGTCAGACATAATAAAACAGGTATATTTTTTTATTTTTTATTTTGGACCAGCATTCAGGAGATGATCTCTACACATGCGATGCCTTGTGCCGGAACTGTAGGAAGGGGATAGTAGGAGAAATGCTAGGAGGTGAAGCACATTTGAGAGATAAGCACAATTACATATGATTCACAAAGATGACAAGTCAGACGTAATAAAACATGTCGCCTAATGAGGGTTTTATCGGTATGCTACTATTGTATTTAAAAAGTAGCACTATGAGGATAGAGTCAGAGTGATATATGTAACTAACGTATGGCTTTGCTTTCGCCTGCTTTAGTTGTCTTAGATAGAACAAAGATTAAAAGAAAATTTCAGTACCACATTTAAGTACCAGGGTAGTTTTCCACCACATCTAATTTTAAACTCTTTTACCATAAACAAGTGAGTTGGTAAACGATATCACTTTGTTAATTTAATTTTAATTTATTTTTTTTTTTTTGATTTTATGGTGCAAAAATTTGTATGCCAAACGCTAAAAATAAATTACAATTACTGGCACACAATAAAAAAAAAAAGGTGTACGAGTATGACAAAAACAAAAAAAAACAAAAATTCGTGGTTAAGAAACTAACATTAGCACATAAACACACAAACACACCTTAAGCGGCTTGTTGACACTTGTGCATGAGAATACAATTTTATTTATTCACTCATTTAAACTTAAAAGATGTGCAATTAAATCTGATGCCAAATAGACGACGTCAAGATTGTGTTTTTTTTCTCTTCTTTTTATTACAAATAATTGTTGTTGTTGTTGTTGCTCTTTGGCAAATAATAAATGACACACATACGATTGTTACATACAATTGTTACCTCATTTTCGTATCAAAAGTGATATAATAAAATGAAATTAATGCAAATTTAAATAAAACTAAACCAACAGACAAACAGACAAGCAAGAAGACAATTGCAGAGAAAAAAAGTACTCGCATGAACGTTAACATTTGCATAAACCTGCAATTTTGTTACAATTGGCACAAAATTATCACAAATCACTCTTATCGCGCCACAATTTTATTTATTTATTTCTTTTTTTTTTTTTTTTGTGTTAAGATTACGTGCAACTTTCAATTAGAAGAAATTAAAAAAAATACCAAGAAAACAATCAAAAAACTAATAAAATTTCCAATTATTGTATGAAGAAGAATGATACTATTTTCATTTTAAATATCAGCGCTAAAAGTATCTGGTTGGTGTGCATTATCGTCTGGAGAAGTCAGAGGGCCGCATTTTCTTTTTCGAAGATGACACTACAAGAACGTCAATATTCGCAACATTCGTCAAGTTATCGCCCAGATACCGCAAAAATATGCGAAAAAGTGGCCGAACACCGCCTCAGAAGGGTCGACTGCTGCAACCAATCTTGAGGCGGTCATTTCAATGACATTGTATTTCGTAAATCATGTCATGGTCTAAGCATTATCTTCTCTCTATATATAAAAATTACATGTTTGTATGGATGTATGTATGTATGTATGTGTGGATGTGTGTTTGTGTCTTATGGACAGCTAAACGGCTGAACCGATTTTCTTGAAATTTTCACAGTATCTCACTGAATATTTGGCAGGAACCGACTGCGGGCTATATAAATTTAAAAAATTCCAACTGTGCTTTGCCACGCCCATACAAAGTCAATATTTACTTTTTGTATATCTTGCAAACCGTTGAACTTTAAGTTTCTGAATATGGTTGAAAAGACTTTGTAGTTAAAACAAATCATCAGTCCAAAACTGGGAGGAACATGTGGGCGTGGTACCTCCCATACAAACTATATATTGATTTCATTACATCTTTAGAATGGTAGGGGTCATCTCCTTAATGCCTGGTCCAAGATAAAAAAAAAAAACCAAAAATTTCTAAATTTGTTCTGAATGATTTGAGAGACAATACAAATCATCGATTAAAAAGTAAGCAGTATCGGCTAAGTCAGCATGGTAACTCACAAGGTCGATTTATTAGGTCTATGCAGCTCTACAAATAATGAACAACACAAAAAACAACAGGCATTTTGTTTGTGTAAATTATCTTTGGGATGTAGAAAAAAGAGACAACTACTCTCTTAAAAATAAACGCACAGAGGCTAGAATAGCAAGAAAAACATTAATTTCATTTATGTATGGCTTAATTGCTTCTGCAACCCTCTGTCAAAATAAAGAAATGAGTAAAATTGTTCTTTGCACTCACTCGCAAATTAAACAAATGAGTAAAACGTAAACAAATCTTGACAGTCGCGTATAAAATACTTGAAAAATATATGACAGACCTAATCATGTGGTATATCACATGTTAAAGCTAAATCTTCTCATTTTGGTCTGATTAAATTTTACAGTATATTTTTGGGCTTCGCGCAATTTCATTATAGCTACAGAGCTGAAATTCGGTATACTGGGGAAGTAAATAATGGGAAAAATATGAAAACTGGCAATTTTTATGGGGGGGTGGGAGACGATGCTGATTCTTTGTAGCATGCAACACTCCCATTTCAGTTGCGGTTTGTTCTGCTCTTATTTACCCATAATTAAACACACATATTCGGGAGAATTAAACAATTTTATTCATTCTGGCTTGAGCATTTAAAGAACGAGGCTGTATCATCGCTTGTTGCTTAAAATCAGTGTTGCCACAAAAAAAAATGTCTCTTCAGCAAACATTTTTGTTCTCTTATTTAAACAAACTGCAAGAAAATATGTTTAACGGACAATATGAACTAAATTTATTTTCAGATAATTATTTTTCAAAGTAAAATATTTGATTTCTTAACACGCATGAAATATATAAAATGAAAAGTCATTCCAGGCACAAGCAATTTCTATTGTTTAATTACAACTGTAGTTTTTATGACTGTAGAAAAATATAAAATTTTATCGCATCGTATAAGAATCCTTGTTACGTGACATTGCGCCTCAAAATCACAAAGTTAAAGCAAAACTAATTAAAATGAGGGAAGATGTACCTTTAACCCTGGCTAGTGAAATAGTGTTCCGGCTACATATTTCTGTAGATATATGTATGTAATAAGCAAACAAATTACATTTGCAAATTATATTTAATATCTGTATTGATTTATTTATAAATATTTGTGTGTCAACATTTGCTTTATTGAAACAAAAGTCGAAATCTTTTGACAGATAAACAATTTGAAAACTTATTATGCATAAAAACTGCCGCATACGAAATAAATATTGAAGATGTAATGCATACCAAGAATGATTTTGTAAATATTTTCCATTTCCATATCTAAATTAATTTGTCTTTTAAATTGGGTATATGAGTCACAATTCTACTCTGGCAACACCGACTCTTTTTCAAAAAGAGAATACATATGTAGCACATACAACCGAAAAACGTAATAGTATAGGTTTGCCTGCCACTGATCTAGATTCTAGATGAACTGCATCTAGTTGGACACATAGACTATACGAGTATATATTTCTTCAAAGATAAGACCGCGACGGGTGGCAGGGGTCAACTTCGGCGTCTCCGAAACTAACTAACCGAATTTAATAAAGGCCACATAAGGCATATACATTTTTTTTTAAATAAAACTATTATACCAGCTACAGCAACGTGTGGCCGAGTCAGCTGGTAAAGGGTGCTTTACATTGTCCCACAAGTCGTACGACATGCCAAATTTTTGTGTAGAAGTGCACAAGTCGGATCGTCTAAACGTAATATGTAATGAAACTATACGATTTTGAGAGAAAATACGGATGAAAATTTGACAGTCGTATGGCTCTCTTGATGCATTTTTATTTAACAAATGTGAGAAAGCCAGGGAGGGAAAACTGCTTTCATCAATTTATACCAATTATAAAATCAAAATGTACATTTTAGACCACTAACGCATAATTTTATAAAAATATACGTTTATTTTCCAATAGTACACTAAAAATTTTGACCAGTATTAAAAATATTTTTCAAGGTTATTAAAAAAAAAATACAATTGCACAAGAACTCCATCCCTGGGGAAAACATGCAAACAGCTGTAGTTAAATTAAATTAATATGTTTTCGTCTTACTTGATTTTATCCATACCACAGGTGTAAACACCAGAAAACAACCATCCGATTTTTACTCTCTTTTTTTGACATACGTAAGGAATTTAATTTTATTTTCTCTCACATTTTACGTACGACAAATCTTATCGTTTAAAGCGGCCTTAAGGAAATAAAAGTTTCATCGAAATCGTATGCTTTATGTGTATTTCATTTAACTTTATTTTTGAAACCCACAAATGGATAACCCTGTATATAACTTTTACGCTGAAGTACTAAGTGTGAGTGCTAGAAATCATAATATTTTAAATCGCATTAGTTTCGCTTTGCATAACAATTTAGAACATCATTAATTTATTCTTATTAATGCTTATTTACAATGCAATTTTCTACTCAAATCAATTGCATTTAAATGCAAATTTATACATTAATTACCGTACATACGAAATTATATAAGACTTCCTTAATAATTTATGGCAAATAAAGCGAACCGAAAATGAAAAGAGAGAAAAAAAAGCAGAAAAACATTAATAAAAATGTTTTACATTTTGTGTCACATGAAGCATTTCATTCGGTGTTTTGTTTTCCTTCCACACTGCTGTTCAATGGTTTATAACTTGTGTTAATATTTTGTTAAAGTAGGGATAACATTGGCCCCCCCTCAACCGTTTAGTATGTATTTAATGTGGAAAAGACCAGGAACGTTGTGTAGCTGAAGCTAAATATTGTTTGTATTAATTTGTTTCGTTATTCTCGAGCTGCAGAGGGGTTGGTTGCTTTTTTTTTTTTTATTTTTTTTTTAAGTTATTTTTCCTGAACAACTCTTTGCCATTTTATTATTCGTGTTGAACTTGCTCATATATTTGGTTTTGTATTAAATGATGATTGTGGCAAAATAAAAAAAAAAAAAAAAATGAGGGGAGCCCTTAACATACTTTGTTTATTTTATTTATTTATTTATTTGTTTGTTAATTTTTGGCTTGTAAGTTTCTATGCTCATTTTCCTGTTTGTTGGTTGTGTTGCAACAAGGTCTGGTTGCATTATTGCGATTTTTAGTAGGTTGTTCATGTTGTTCTTGTTATTTTTGTAAACGTACTTTGCGTATTTATTTGCTGGTTTTGGTTTAATGCTCCGTTTGTTATATTTTTATGGCATTAAAATGCATTCATCACTTTTAATTTTATTTTTTGTTGTTTTTTGTCTTCTTCAATCTTTACGGTTTTTTTTTTGTACTTTTTGTGGTGACATTTAGTTGATATTGTTTGTGCCGTAGTTGTTGTTGTTGCATAAAATAAAAACTTAATATTGCAGCGTCACACTTTGCTGAATTCTATTTAGCCGCCCGCCTACCAACGTGTAGCAGTTGTGTCTAAACAGTGGCATAAACATATTAAAAGGCTTTCGTACATAAATATGTACATACATATGTATGTATGAAGATGTATGTACATGTACATGAGCATAATTAAAATAACGAGTTTAGTAGAATAATTAGAAAATAAAGCGAATAATATTAAATATATTATATTTATAAATACATTAACCCGGTGCGCTTTGCTATCACCACATTGATATCTAATACACCGTCCACTTTTGTGTAGATATTGTTACCTTCTAAACCCCCCAAATTTCGAAAAAAAAACTTAATATACCTTTTCCAGATGCAAAATTAATTTTGAAAATTGGGCAACAAAAGGCAAAAATATCTGACAATCAACTTTTGGAACGGTCAATTTGCCTTCCCACCCCACCAAATTGTCAACAAAAAAAATATTTTAGTAAACATTTTCAATATGTAAATTCGATAATTCGCGCCCAAATGACGAAGTTTGTTCATAATTAATTATTGGGGCGAGTAATTTGTGGTTAGCCCCTCTCCCTGAATATCAAAAAAACAAAAAAATTTTAAATTGGTACACAATCGGCGAAGTTATTTGATAATTCATTTAATGGGCGGGCACATTTCGCCCCCACCCACACCCCACATTAAAAAAAATTTATTGTGCGAACCTTTTCCTTTGCAAAAATTATTTTGAAAATTGGTTCACAAATGCCGAAATTAAGCTGGTTTATATTAAAAAATCTGTTATAAATTATGTGGAAAGAGTAACATAATTTAAAAAAAGTAGGCGCTGTTAAAAAAGTAGCCTATAATTCATGCCAGGGCCCCAGCTAAAAGTCGTGAAAATTTCAGGAAAGTCGATGTAGAGTTCTGGTCTCCAATGAAATACTAACAACCATAGAAATATATTCTTATTATTGATATTAAGTATTTTTAGTAGACTTCAGCTACTGCCCTCGTACAACATAATAAGAAGCATTAGTATGATTTTTCATTCTGTTCAATTTACTAACTTTTACAACAATAATGGGCATAAAATTAAGTTTTACAACAAAACATTTAAATGACAAAAGCAACAATGACAGCAACAACTGCAACAACAACAACAATGGCAAACAGTCAACCATTAAAACCTAAAGAGTGCGGTAAGCGTATTTCTTATCTGTTTTTTTTTTGCTCGTTTCTCGTAACTCGTTTTGAAAATGAAAACAACTATTCATAATATACAACTTATTCGTAGAGGTTTTCTATTACAAGAATATTGTAATACAAACTGTCGTGTAATTTGCTTTTAATGCATAATTTCGATTTCAATTATACGGATGAGTAGGAAACACAATTTTGCTATTAAGTCAGGTTTAGAAATATTAAATAATGGAAAGTTTTGAATTTGTTTTAAAAGAAAGTTACACATACCCGAGATACACTTTGTGATTATAATTATAATTATAATTTATTTTTTTTTCTTTGTTTTTGAACTGCTTATGAGATGGAAAGATCATTTTGTTTACATATGTAACAAAAGTTTTAACCCGAGCAATTAGTACATCTGCATTAAAATCTGCATATTTAAATTTTAATTGCAGTACAGACATAACATAATGCACCACCAGTGGTGTTAGTATTCTGTTTATATTAAGAAAAATATTTTTGAATTAAAACTTGCGGCATTCAGAAAGTCATGTGTCAGAATAGGAAAAAAAAATAAAGACCCTTTATAATTTTACCAGTTGATAAAAGCAAAGAAACACTGAAAATATTTATTTTCAAACTGCCAAAAATAATTATCTGTTCGTGAAAAAAAATAAATTCTTATTGCTGCTGATTTAATTTTTTTATCTCAGACCAGACCTCAGGGGATGATTGTGAAAAAAAAACAAACGTTCGCAAAGATGTTGTACTAACAGTTTGGATATTTCGAAGAATTAATAGAAATCTGAATATCAACAAAAGAAATCAAATAAAACAAAAAGTGTACAATAACTTATCACATATAAAAAAATATTTACCGCAGTACAATAACAAATTAGAGAGATTCAAAGAATCCTATTCAAAAAGGGTTTCAACAGATATGATTATCAATATTGAGAAAAAAAAAACTATCCGATATTTCGCTACTCCTTCTTCTTCAGGAAAATTTTTTTTTTTTTTTATTTTTTTTTATAAACCAATTTTTCTGAAGAAGCTACACAAAGGAGTAGCGAAATATCGAATAAAAATAAATATTAAATATATTTTTTTTTCTTGGACCGGCACTCAGGGGATGACCCCTACACATGCGGTGCATTGCGCCGGAACTAGAAAAGGACCTGCACTATAAATAATTAGTGTAATTAATATAAAAGCGATCAAAAACCTAGAAGAATTATGATAAAGAAAACCTAATAATTAATAAAAGAAAACAATAAAAAATAATTTTTTGTTAGACGATTAGGGGTTGTTGTCATTATTTCGTGGGAGTGGGGTGTGGGCGTGGTCTAACTGCCAATTTTTTATTTCTATTAACTTTATATGCCCGAATTTATAATTGTGCTGAAAACTTCAAGCCCTAACAATAGTTTTCGAATCCAAATGGATTTGGGACCACCGGCCACTGGTATATTCTGTTAAACAGTTGATTGGAATATAAGATTTGCATTAAAATATTCTATTGGGGGATTCACTAGCACACTAAATTATGAGCACTCATATTTTTAATGCTATTCTTTTATTTTAATTCTGACAATTTACGACACTTGGTGAACATGCCACATACTACATAAATAACCTTAATTTCAAAACATATTTATTTCGGTATACTATTTCGCAAGGATTGAAAATCGAATAGAGTTTTTAAATTTTTCATTAAAAAAAAAAAAAAAAACAAAAAATTTACAGCGATCGTTTAAGGTTATTTAATGCTCTTTAAATACTTTTCCGCTTAATGTGCTGAAATAAGAGTTACTCAAGCCAGAGTTCATTAAACTCTACTTCTATGACTTCTACTTGTGTTATTTAATTTTTTTATTTAATTTTTTTGTTCTTCTGTTGCTTTGTGCTTTTTGTTCCTTTTTCTGCAAACAAAGTATTGCAATGGAAGAAAGAAACAATTTTATTGTATAGAACACCCCTTTTTTGGAGTCAGTCAAAGCAAAAAAAAGAAGAATATATCACTTGTATTCAGCGTAGACGAGTGTAATCATAATATTACAAATACAAGTGCTACTCCAGTATAATACTGCTGCTGCCGCTGCGGCTGTTGCTGTTGCAAACACACTTAGCTTTCATTCCTTTGGCAAATTTGCCTGTGAGTGCAAAAAGAAAAATGTGTCAAGCTTTTTATAGCTTCTCCCTAGCTGCAACAAATATGTATGGCTGTCGGTCTATGTATCTGCTTGTCTCTTTTATGACTCAGAGGGCCACCACAGTATGTGTGTGTGTGTGTGAGTGTGTGCGAAATTCTATTAGAGCGAAGGAGTCACAATGTATTAAAAATTTCACACAAAATGCAAATAAAAACAAAAAGCTTTTAAAAATATTAAAGTTTTTCCGGGTTTTATTGTGATAAAGAAAATATGGCGATGATAGCGCAACAAGAATCCTCTCCGCCTCTGATTCATTAATTTTAGTATGAATTTTAGATGAAATGCAGAACCACATAACTAATAAGAAAGATTAAAAACTTTTTAATATACTTTACGAGGTGGTTCCGTAGCCTAGTGCTTGAGCGTTAGTCGCATCAATCCTGAAGTGCGGTATCGATTCGCGCTTTTATTCCTGGGTGCTCTTTATGGTATCACACAATGGTCAGATTCCTTTGATTCTCGCTTTTAAAAAAGTTTATTTTTATTATAAAAGCCTAAAACTTTGTGCGAAAATGCATCATCATCTTTAAAAGAAATCAATTTCGAAATTTTCTTTAGTTATGTGGTTTTGCAGTTCAACAAACGATATATAGAACATATAGGAAAAGCCTTGATGGAGCAAAACAATTTTTTTTATTAATTTTTTTTTTATCTAGTTCTTTAATTACAAAACGCAATGAACTTTTCGCTGAAAAGATGAAGAGAATTCAAAACAGAATTAAAACAGTTGAAAAGTGTGGCTTTTGTTGTTTTTTTTTTTTTTTCATTTAAAACAAATACATATTTTAATGATAACAATAAACGAAAAATTCTCCAAGTCATTGACTTTAACTTTGTATATTATTTTACAAACAACAGTGCGCCCAAAAGCGATAAGGCCAGCTAAAGGTTTGTTTTTTGAATTGTTAACATATTCGTACATACAGATGTATGTAACCAGGGCCTTATTTCGAAACCCAGTTTATGCCATGAGTTAAAATTTTTCAATTTTAAATAGGCTGGTGCTGATCGATAACATGCAGGCAGTGAAAATTACATGTGATAATTACTAAGAAACAATTTAAATCAAAGAGAAATTTGTAAATCACACTGACACGAAGAGCGCTGAAGATGACGGTGTAGCAACCTTCGAAAACAGCATGTTGTTTCGTTCTGCTAGTGTTTGTTAGTGTGATTTATAATTTTGTCTGGGCTTTAATTTGTTTTGTTTAAAGGCCAAATAACATTTCTTTTTTTAAGACTATGTTCATATAACGTTACTATTAAAGGCATGTCAGGCACATCAATATTCAACTTAAATTTTTTCTATTTGTGTGTGTTAGTTATGCATATACGTTGTGTGTGAAGCAGTTTGATGTAGTGTGGCATCGTTATGTCAACATGAATTTAATTTTCTTTTTAATTGAACGCCGAAGAATCTTAACAATAACAATTGCCTAGTCTGAACACAGCCTAACGAAATACCCGTCATATAAAATATACTTTGAAAATTATTTAGCATAAATAGAACAAAAAGCAAAAAACTTTATCACTTGAAAGCACACATTATCAGCAGAACAATAATAAAAGTGGCCGAAACAGGTATGAAAAGTACATTTTTGGCAACCATAAAGACTCTTGTTTAACTTGATAAAATTATAAAAACAAATCCATACACGTACATAATTACAACATGAAGTGTTATTGTTTTGCTGCTTAAGTTAATCTTTTATTGTTAGAATTTCCTAGGAAACAAGAAAAAAAAAACATTAGAGGAAGAGGCGTAGGTACTGCTAACAGTTGAATTTGTTCTGGAGAAAGAAGAAAATTGTGTGTAAATTTATTTTTCATATCAGATTGTTTTTAGTTTACATTTCATTATCATTGGGGCCAGGGAGTACCGCGACCAAGCAGACCTGCATCGTAAGGCTTCTAAGGAACTCAAGCAGTATTTGGTGTCTAGTGTTTCACAACTTGTGGGGAGGCACTATGCCACCCAGATGGAGAAAGCATCAAACATGTTCAGAGCTTTCAGTTTCACTTTCACAGAACACAGACAGACATCGGTATTTTTCGGAAAGGTCTGTTTTGCAATCACAGGAAATTAAAATTATTCTTGATTGCAATCTTGTGAAACGGGAATATATGTAGTATATCCAGGAAAAAAAATTCACATTAGGGGCATTGTATTATGATAATAATTTTTGACTGATAAACAACGCTTGCCGATTTTGTCTAGGTTTGTGTGTGTGTGTGTGTTTGTTTTCTTTAATGAACTTGCGTAAAATTTACGTCAAATCTAATATTATTTGTTAGAAATGTATAGAAATGTCAACTAATGCCCTGCAGTATGTACACCGGGTATATGAATCCTATTAAAAATTGCCTACTTTTGCAGAAAAAAAAAATTAAGCAACTTTTACTACTTGAAAAAAATTAATATAATTTGTTATATAAACTACTTTGCTTTGGCCTAATTCTCCTATTTAATATGTAAATTTACTAGTTCACCAACTTTAAAATTTATGCCATGAAAACAAAATCGTAGAATATAAATATTCTAAGCATTTAGCAAAATATTTGTCCAAATAAGGAAATAAAAATAAAAATCGCTTTAATATCATGGGCAATAAGAAATATAATTAATTCTATGACTTACCTTTGAATAGCCAACAAATTAAAAGTGTTCCAAAAATTCTGCAAATGAAACGAAAGACAACACAAATCAATAGTTAATTATAAAATATTAATAGTGAATAATAAGAATAACATTTTTGAAATATATATTTAAAAAATTGGATTCACTTAACGCTGGATTTACACATGTAAAGGTCGCTTTAAACGATAAGATTTGTCGTACGTAAAATGTGAGAGAATATAAAATGAAATTCCATCCGTATTTCAAAAAAAAGAGTAAAAATCGAATCGAATACACCATTGGCATGGATCAAATCAAGTAAGATGAAAACATTCTCATTTAATTTAAGTACAGCTGTGTGCTTGTTTTCCCCAGGGATGGAGTTCTTGTGCAATTGAATTTTTTTTTTAATAACCTTGAAAAATATTTTTATAACTTTCGAATATGTTATTTTCGTGGTCAAAATTTTTCGTGTACTTTTGGAAAATATACGTATATTTTTATAAAATTGTGCTGTCGTGGTCTAAAATGTACATTTTGATTTTATAATTGCTATAAATTTATGAAAGCAGTTTTCCCTCCCTGGCTTTCTCACATTTGTTTACATAAAAATGCATCCCTAATCTAATAGTGTGTGTTGGTTTTTGAAAAATTTTAAAAAATCAAGAGACTTAAATTTTCATCCGTATTTTCTCTCAAAATCTTATAGTTTCATTACATATTACGTTTAGACTATCCGACTTGTGCTCTTCTATACAAAAATTTGGCATGTCGTAGGACTTGTGGGACAATGTAAAGCAACCTTAAGTGATAAGTCGAAAATGTAAAAAAATAAGTTCGAATGTCTGGTAGGTTGGTGTAGTGTTTACACTCTTGCATGTAAGTTGATTTTAATAATGCTGTCAACAAGTAAAGTTCTAGCAAAATTGCTAAATTCCTTTAGTTACAATAACAAGCTGACCAATGACTTGTAGAGCCTTTAATTATTGTTATTATTATTTTTTTTTTGTTTGTTACAAAGCAGCATTTAATGATTCGCAGTCCATATCAATTTCAACTCTTGCACGCATTTAGTTTTAGTGGGTGTTCTACTTCCTAATTAAAATTCATTACTTCGTTATTCATATGAGAAATTGAGTTAAAAGAAAACTAAAGCACAAGAAGAATACAAATAACTAAAGGAAAAATACTAGAAATTCAATCAATTAATTAAACAGCAACTAGTTGTAGATGAACGTTTTAATTTACTGAGACTATTTCTAGCACAAATTGCGAAGTTAAATCGAAAAGTTCTTTAAACATTTGAAAAAATTCACTTTAATTTCAAGTCTATCCCGGGAACTGAACCCGCAAAATAACGATACTTATTTGTAAAACTGTTATACAAGATTTTTTCGTTGCGAACTTTCGTCATATACATATGTATATGACATATAAAAATTAAATATTTCTATATTTGGAAAAAAAACATCTCGCTTTTTTCTGATGTGCTTTAGTGTGTCTTTGTGTGTCAGTTGTTGTCGGAAGGTTTCAGTGGCCACTGAACAATACCGGCTTCAGCTGAAAGCAATCCACAATCACATCAGAACGCCCTCCTTCGATGTGCTTTTGCTTTATAGACAGCTAAACGTCTGAACCGATATTCCTATAATTTTCTCAATGTTCTGGCACCTCCAATTAATAGTAAATAGGTATTTTCGTATATTTATATTGAACTTTTATTATTTTAATAGGTGCAGCGAAGCATGCCGGGTTTTAGCTAGTCACAAATAAAACATATTTGTGCATATGAAAATTAATACCTACACCGCCGTCGAACGAAATTCGCCATACGTTACGAACTCTGCGATAGATTTATTTCTATTTCATACGCCGACAGACAACGAACAAATTAGTACAGAGTTACCGTTTTCCATTTTATTTTTGAAAAAATATTTGTAAAGAAAATACATTTTTCTTAATACTCGTTTTTTAACATTTTTTGTTATTCGAACAATCTATTTAATTAAGCATTAAGGTTTTTTATTTCTTATTTTATATAATCTCGATATTTCGAAATTATTATATAAAAATAATAAATAAAAAATTTTAAATCTTAATTAAATATATTGTTCGAATAATTGAAAATTTTATAATAATAACGAAATATCGAGATTATAAAAAAATATGAAATAAAAAACCTTAATGCTTAATTAAATAGATTGTTCGAAAATAAATTTTTATTTTAATAATTGTTAAATTTTTAAAATTTTTATTTAATTTTACAATTATTTAGCATAAAATTGCTCTTTAATTGCTTTTTATTAATGTTTAATATTTTTGCTGCTTATGACGGCTGAAATTTTTGTCGTCGCAATTGTGCGCCAATCGCCTTCTCTTTCACCGCAGCATCTGCCTCAGTTCCACATGATCCAATATCAGCATTTTCGACAACTTCGCCTGCGAAAAAATGACTTTTTTTTTAAGAAACTTTCAAGTATGCCCCACCTTTAACTATAACCCAGCCGACATGTCTTAAAATAAATAATAAAAAAAATATATATGTAAATACTCACATTTCTTTACAAATTAATTTATGCATGCAAATATATTTACACACACGCAGCGAGGCATTTAATAAAAAAAATATTCTTTGTTCAGTCAAGTTATTTAAGTTGCCAGGATTGCGAATAAAGCGCGGGGTATAGGAGGCAAAACAGCAGTCAACAATAGAAAAATAAAAAAAACTTAAACAACAATGCACACATTTACATGTTTTCCTTGATTTTTTTTTTATTTATTTATTATATTGTGCATACAACAGGATTTTAACTATTGACTTTAAGTGTTTCCTGCGATCATCAGCACATTCAAACAATCTTTTCTACACACACACAGACACTCCCACACCATACAGACAGATTGTTCAGGAATTTCAGTGCTCGCTGAAATATAAAAACCAACACAAGAGAATTAACAAACACTCGTGCATTTCTATTGCATGATTTTCTGTTTTTTTTTTTTTATTTTTTGACTAAAAATACTTCTGCATGGCTGCCATAAACGAGTTGAAAGGGAGGAGGGGTGTTGCGCTACGCGTGTTTCTATGTGGGTTTGCTTAGTGAAACCCCTTATTATTTTCCAATCAAATGGAAAAGCTTTTTGCAATTTCAAAGTTATTAAATTGCGACTGGTATTGTGGGTGTTATAAGTGGAAGTTATTTGTGTGCATGAATGAAAAGATTTCGTTAAAAAGTGAAATCAAAGGAAGTGCACTGAAATTTGCATGTTGTCTTCGTGCTCATTAAAAATAAATTAATCTGGTTCGTACAGACGTTCAGAAATATATTTAATTGATTTTACGATATTCGAAATATTTTATTTAATTTTTGTTTTTATTTTTTAAGACCTTAGAAATGGCATTAAAACATTTTTGGCGAAAAATTCAGAAAATGTCAATGTGAAACTTTATAAAGAAATATTAATTTTTTTTTTTTTTTTTAAACCAACACAAACTCTACAAAACTCTTCTAGGTTGTCTGTAGAAACACCCAGGGTCTAGGTGGAAATCGAACCCGCACCTCCATATTGCTAGGACTAATGCTCGTGCACTGCTGAGGCACCCGAATCTAATAAAACATTTGCCATATAATTCTCAATCAATTTGTGAAAGTGTTCATATAAACATGTCATGTTTCTAAACTTTCTCTGAAATTTTATTGAAAGTTTACGACAACGTAACACTTCACTTAACGAAAACGTGACACGTAATAGTGGTGGTGGGTTATTTTGCTTTTCCTCTTCGAGACATGCCCATAAACAGAAATTTTATATTAAAACACGCTCGCTATTTTTTTTTTTTTTTTATTACAAAATGTTTAATTAGCTATATTTCGTGGATAGAGTTCATTGCTTTGGAAGACGTTTTTGTGCACCATTCCAATCAATTGATTAATAACTTAAAAAGTGAGCAGAGTGAAAATATTTTTAACTTGTTTTAAATTATTAACCTCTAACAGTTTAAAAGATTTCTGCTCTTAATTGCTGTTAATTGTCTTATTTATTTTTAGCATTTTTATAACTTATGGACTCTTTTTTTTTTTTTTTTTTTACTTTATTATTGAATGACGGGGCATCATTCGAAAAAAAAACTTAATTTAAATGTAGTACTCGTTGATTAAGTAAAAAAAAACTGGTTTGTTGTATGAAACCAACCCTCTAAAGTTTATTTTTTAATAACCATAAAAAAAACTAACAATTTTTATAATATGAAAAACGTTACAAGCAAAATTAGTTAGTTGTTAGATAATTGCGCAGAAAAAAATGGTATGATTAATGACTGAGCTACTGTTGCTGATGATGGTTACGAATATGAAAAGATTGTTCTTTGGCTTTGTTTCAACACTTAATACGTCTTTTTCAATCTCTTGTTAAAATTTTATTTTTTATATTTTTTTTTTTTTTTCAAACTTTATTTTTGTTTTAGTCTTTAACCTGGGTTTGGTCGGACTCAAGGTTAAACTTTAAGCAATCTCTATGATTAATAAAACACTTTATGTGTTTTAGGTTTTATTCTGAGGTAGTTAAAACCTGGCGTGATTCGCTACACCTATTTAAATTAAAAGAAGTTCAATGTGTTTGATTTTTTTTTCATTAGAAGGTCATTTCTATCGAATTAGGAAGATGTTGCTTTAACAGTTTTCAAGATACATATAAATAAATCAATATACATAAGTATATAGTTTGTATGGGAGGTGCCACGCTCACTGGACCAATCCCTCCCAGTTTCCAACTGATGATTTGTTTTTACTTTCTTCTCAGCCATATGCAGAAACTTTCACTTCAACCGTTCTCAAGATATACAAAAATAAATATTTACTTTATATGGGCGTGGCAACGCCCAGTTGGAATTTTTTAAATTTATATAGCCCATAGCCGTTCCTTGCAAATATTCAAAGAGATATACGAGAAAATCAGTTTAGCCGTTTAGCTGTCCATAACTCACAAACACACAATCATACATAGACACAAACATGTCACTTCATATATACTTATAAAGATAACAGCACCGAAGAGTTGGTCATGTTGGTTGAAATTCGTCTTTCCTCTCAGTTAAGTTCCTCGCATTAGCAACAGTTATTTGAACCCTTGTATGTCGTGTTGTCGTACCCAATTCCCAACATAACTGCAGTTGAATTTCTTAACTTAACCAAGTCACTAGCAACAATTCATAATTTTGCATGCAATATGTGTATATTACAGCGATATTTTCTACTTCTTATTCATACATACTATTTAAAATAAAAATGGTTTCTTCTTTAACAACAATAACAACATATCTGCATCGGTATTCGTATAAAAAGGTTTATAAAAATGCATTAAGTTATTGAATGCAATTATAGTACTGAAAACAACAACAACAACAACACTTCATAGTTTTTTTTTTGCTGTTGCATCTCGATGAGTATATTTCTCAATGTCACTTTAGAACTTAAAACTATTTTACACGCTAAACAAAGCTTTAACAAACCAAATAGTTGTTGCTTTTGTATTACTCGTCGTATACAGATTCTATTCAACAGTCGTGCATGGGACGAAGTGCATTTTGGTTTGTTTTTTTTTTTTTTTTGACTAAATTTTTTCTTTGCATTTTTATTTTATTCTACAATGACCAGTTTTTGTTTTATTCTGTACTTCAATCTAAAAATATTTACATCTTAAAAATAGAAAATGAAAAGCAAAAATAACAATGGCAGCAACAGCAACAACAGCAACAACAACAACAACCAACTATACAACAGTTAAAATAAAAACATATGTTTGTGTGTGTGTGTGCTTTATGTGTTAAAAAATAAAAATAAAAAATGAGAAAAAAAAAAACGAAGGAAAATTACAAGTGAAAAAGTGCACAACAATGGCAAGGGAAAGGTAAGGCCTATTGCTAGCATTCTAGAAAATAAAGAAAAATTCAGGAAATTAGGGCGACAAGTTTTAAAAATCTGTCATAAATAGTTAAAGTAACTGCTAACCCAACTGGTTAAGTAAGTGTGGATGAGTTCTAAAACGTCATTTGTAAAGCAACTAACAGCAAACGTAACAGCCGAGTTGTGTAGGATCTACTTTACCTTTTCACCATCTGTCTTTCCTTGAAAAGAAAAGAAAAAAAACATTGACAGACACAAGTGTGGTGCCAGTGGGCTAGCGCTTAAAATCTAACCTAAGCTAATCGCTAAATAGATAAAGAAAAAAATAGAACTAAAATCGCTGGATTAATGTGAAAATAACTAAAATGCTATCACTTTTTATGAATGACAATTTCATTGCAGCCAACTTCATTACCGAACGCAAAATCATGAAATTTGGTTTGCGCTTTCTATGGACATGATAATTTTTCACCCCATGATTTAGGTTTAGCTGTTACTTAAGGGCGCTTTAAACGATAAGATTTGTCGTACGTAAAATGTGAAAGAAAATAAAATGAAATTCCATCCGTATTTCAAAAAAAGAGAGTAAAAATCGGATGGTTGTTTACTGGCGTTTACACCATTGGTATGGATCAAATCAAGTAAGATGAAAACATTCTCATTTAATTTAACTACAGCTGTTTGCTTGTTTTCCCCAGGGATGGAGTTCTTGTGCAATTGAAATTTTTTTTTTTAATAACCTTGAAAAATATTTTTATAACTTTCGAATATGTTATTTTCGTGGTCAAAATTTTTCGTGTACTTTTGGAAAATATACGTATATTTTTATAAAATTGTGCTGTCGTGGTCTAAAATGTACATTTTGATTTTATAATTGGTATAAATTTATGAAAGCAGTTTTCCCTCCCTGGCTTTCTCACATTTGTTTACATAAAAATGCATCCCTGATCTAATGGTGTGTGTTGGTTTTTGAAAAATTTTAAAAAATCAAGAGAGCCATACGACTGTCGAATTTTCATCCGTATTTTCTCTCAAAATCTTATAGTTTCATTACATATTACGTTTAGACGATCCGACTTGTGCTCTTCTACACAAAAATTTGGCATGTCGTACGACTTGTGGGACAATGTAAAGCACCCTTTACTTTGTTTCATACTAAAACTAATTTTTTGGAGCACGCTTCTTAACGTAAACATGGAACTTATTTTAATATCTTAACGTACGTCTACGACTTAAAGGGGCACTTCATGTTACGAAACAGTAGGAAAAAGGCCATAATTTATTATCAATATTAAGAGTTTTTTAATTTTATTTATTCACAATAAAAGAAACAAGAGTTCGCGTTTATTATATGTGTAGACAGTGAAAGCTCCCACAGTAGCACAACCTGCTAGCACAATTTAATCTGTTAATATGGCATACACTGAACGAAAATAAAGTTTTAACAATTAACATCCCAACAAAATTCACTATCCAAGTCGAATGCTCCCTTGCAGCTGTTAAATGTGAGTAGACCATTCACTGTTAAAATTTTTTTGTTTATTAATCTTATCAATTATAATCATTTACGATGTATTAGAAATTTAATAGCATTTTGTTTATTTTTTTGTTTTTTCTACTGATTTGGAAATATTTTATTAAAAAGCCAATATTTTTTTGTATGTGACATACATAATACGTCAGCAAGTATTTCCTTTGTCAAATGTCTCCAATTTCTCAATACCATTTTTTATGATTTGTTTACGAAGAATGTTAGAAAAAAAAATTTGATATTGATTAACAAAAAAAAAACAGAAGTGAACTGACTGACGCCTTGTGTGGTCGGTCAGAATTGAGAAATAAAGCTCCACTTACTTTTTATCAGTGAAAATTAGAACAACAAGTAAGAATTTTAGGAATTTAACAAAAAAAAAGTAAACAAATACAGGAACCTTAAAAAAAAGCCAAGTATGTCTATTTTTATGAACTACAGTCCGCTTATAGAATAACGATAGCAGCGATGTACGCAGTATAAAGGACACATGGGTAAAGATTGTGTTATCATGCTGTTAATTCATTATGTGTACAGTATGTAAAGAAAATGCAAACACAAAAAAGAGAATAATTAATAAACCGCTTTAAAAGTGCTTATTTGCAAAAAAAAAATATATATCGAGTATTATTCGAATACAAATTATTCGCATACCCGGTAAAAGTCACCAGAATACTCTCATAATATTCCTTCAATATTCGAATACTTCAGACAGTTATAAAAATACTTTAATATTTTTAAGGCCAACCACCAATTCGAGGTTTCGTGGAAATTTATTGAAAATTATTTTTTTAAAATAACAAAATTCTCAAAATGTTATAAAGTTGAGTAGTGTTGGGTGTGACAGTTCTGACCACAAACAAATATTACACAACACTTGAAACCAATCAAGTAACGGGTCATAAGTAAAACCAAATTATATTGCCTTTGTTCACGTTGTGCCATATAACACTCATTAAACTTGTTCCCAATTCAATTGTTAACAAAACTCTGCAGTTCTTTGTTTAATTAAAAGTCTAGACACTTCAGTTGCATTGAGTGTCCAGATTATTAACTGGGTTAAAAAAATATTATGAAACAAAAAACAACATTGCCAAATGCTGTAATGCTGTAATGCACCTAAGGTGCATATAAAAGGAATATACTCATACTGGTGGTTTTTACAAACACATGCTCTACAGAAAAGTGGTTAAAGTTGTTTGTTCATCATTAAAAAAAAAAGAATCCTTGGTTTTTTTCTTTTAACGCAACAAAAGCCAAGGGGGTGGAATATGCTCAGTACACAATATACGAGTACAATGACGAGAAGTACGTACAACATAACAACGATTCACCTAAATTTTCTTCTGCATTCATGTTATTCCTTTTTTTATTTTAATGTTCATACGGCAAGAAGCTACAGCAGAAAGTAAAAAATAAACTACAAGATACTGGTACTTAATGGGGGAAAAATAAGAAAAAAAAAGAAATCTGTGTCAAAATGCCATATATTCATTCATTTGCTCAGAAATTCAAATTCTTGACGTTTTATTTTTTGCAGGTTTTTTTTTTTTTTTTTTTTCTTTTAATAATTTTTCACTCTGTTCCACTCTCATTTAATAGTTGAAAAATGAAAATGGAAAAAACTCTCTTGCGACTGCAAACACAACAAATGAAAAGAAAATGATCCAATTAGGAAATTTAAAATTTTTATTTTGTCTTGGACCAGTGTTCAGGGAAAGTGCCCTACGTTTGCAATGCAATGCACCAGGGGCCAAATTACGGCATTCGATACGAATCGAAATTTCAAAAAAAGTTTTTTTTTTAATGTATGAAATTTCGTTTGATATCGAGTGCTGTAATTTGGGACCTGCGCTAGTTGGACAAGGATAGTGCTGAGACGAGACAAATCGGGAAGTGATAGGGGGGACAGAGAATATACTTCTTGACGTTGAAGCTAAAATACAGCTTTTTTATTTATAATTTTACTCTGCGGACGTGGTCAAATACCTGTTGGCATAGACGAAATTTAAAAATTGTTGGTCTGAGCGGGTCTTGAACCGAGGATCTTCTGGTTGCAAAGTCAATGCGCTAACTACTCAACCATCAGCATCCGAACTGTGTTGAATTCATTTTGCTGAAACTAAGATAAGAGATTTTGGAAACAGGATATTGGCAGAAGTGTGTATGGACATTCGATTAAAATCTTCGTATCTGAAATGTCACAGAAAACAACCGTACAGAGAGTATAAGCCACATATACGCAGTTCGTGCAAAATATTTGGTCTCTCTGTAATGCGTAGTGCAATTTTTTTTGCCAAATCGAATACAAATGTGTGTGTTCGGGTACTACTTTCCTCCCACTCCCTCTCCTTCCCCAAGTCTTCTTACAAAAAACTGTAAACAAAAAAAAAATAATAAAATTATAAGAAAAAAAGTTATAAAGAATTCAAACACCTTCGCTACTTTTGAGCCACCCTGTATTAGTTTAGTTACAAAAAAAAAAATAATTCACAAAAAAATTCTTTTTTAACTCGATAAATTGTATTTTAGCTGGTAACTGTACAATAACCAAACACACTGGACAATTCAGGTTCTTTCAGCATGTCTGGCAACCCTAAATAGGGGAGAGATTGTCATTGCACTCGATTCTGGCCAAAGAGACCCATAGGGATTTTAAGAAAAGATGGGTAAAGAAAATTTTAGCATTAAAAAACCTTTAAGAAACAACGGCTTTTAAACAAATTAGGGGAAAAACAAGCTTGTTGTATTTCGAATACTTGGCACCTCTGACGAAAGAATGTTTTCCTTTATTATATTCATGATCTGCGCCAAGAAATTTATAAAAAATTACAAAAAAAATCTAGCGACTTATATTCTGCACATATTTTATTTGACAAGTGATTTGAAATCAGCTGATATTCATTTAATTTTTTAATTAATTAAATTATAAAAATAAAGAAACAACAGCAATAATTGAAAATTGATGTATTTTCGGAGCTCTTTTTATTTATTGCTTATTAATGCATTGTCTGCCTTATTTATGTAACGTCGAGTGTGTATATAAAAAATTAGTTCTTACGAATTTTAATAACAAGTTTTGCTGTAGTAAATTGCAAAGGTCGAAGTATTTGAATGCTTTATTTAATTAAACTCAAACATTTATAAGTCGTAAGTAAATCATTTTCCAAAAACAGACAAATTCATTCACGTGTTTCTTTTTTGCATGTTTTCCTAATTTATTTATTTTATATGTTGTTGTTTTCGAAAAAAAACAACATTTTTTTTAATGATTCATTAAACGCAGTTGTATGGCTTTAACGGAACGCTTTGCTTTGGTTAGTTATTGCTGCCGTTGTTGAATTTTTTGTTTTTAATGTTATCGTTTTGGCATTAAAAAAAAAAAAAAAAATTCAAATTATTGTTAAAAGCACGTTAACGTTATGGACGCTCGCACAAAAGGAAAAAAAGCACTGCTACCAAATAAAGCAAAGAAACAGATAATAAAAATCGGTCAGCTGGTATTTTTTTTTTGTTTTAATTTTTGTAAATTGTGCTTCTTTGTTTATGTTTTTTATTTTTTCATTTCATATTTCATTTCAATTTAAAAAAAAATCGAACAAGAAATTTAAATTATCCGCTTTCACTTGGTGTATTTTGGTTAAAGTTTGGCTTGAATGCAATGGATGCTTTTAAATTTATTGATTGTTTTATATAGAATCAACAGCAATAAATATGGCAGGCAAAAAAGATTTCATGAACAACAAAGAAATAATAATAAATAAACAAAAAACAAAAAATTGTATTATAATTTTTCATGACTGGCAAAAGGGCCTGAACATTTCTCCTCAACAGCAATATGCTGCAATTGAAAATGTCATTGCAATTCTTATAATTTGAATTGATTTCAATTGATACTTAATTGGATGAAATAAGATTCGAACCCTAGTGCCCATGTTCTGGAACTCCCACCACAAAAATTTTTGCGACTGGCAATATGTGAAATGAAACAGCTGTTTTTCGCATTAAACTGTTTCGGTCAAACTTGTGTGACTTTTGCAACATGATTGACATTTCTGAATATATTATTATACTACTGAATTCCTTATAACTTTTTTTCTTAAATTGTTTCTTCAATATTTTATATAGAAGACTTGGGGAATTTAAAATGGACCAGCACACAATTGAACAACGTGCCAAAATCGTTAAACTTTATTTCAGAAGAAAATCATGATTTTATTCATAATTTATTTCCAATTGAATGGGTTCGTTAATAGGCAAAAAGGACTACGGAAAATCCAAGAGTAGTCCAACACCCACTTATGTGTACAGTTTGGTGCGGTGTTTCGTCGGAAAGGATAATTGGCCCATATTTTTTTTAAAATGAACACGGCGACGCCGTTTCCATCACTGCTGTTAGATATCGGACAATGTTGGAGAATTTTTCAAGGCCAGCGGTGTCAAACCGTTCCCAAGTATGCTTCCACAGCGCAAACTGAGAAGGACTGAATTGCTCTTTGAACTGAAACTCCTTTGGTCTTTTTGGGCCACCCTGTATAAGATTCTCTTTCTGTGTGAAATTTCTTTCCGAAAAAAATTTTATATATTTTACGAAATGTGATGACCAGAGAAATTTATAGAGTCATATCCGTCTGTCCGTCTGTCCGTTGCAAACAATTTTCCGGCCATTAGTAGACCTGAAACGAATAAATTTTATAGTTTCCGGGCTACAGCCGAAGAAACACGACCACCTCGTTTTTTTACTTGAAATTTTAGTATAAAAACTTCCATAACTTCAAAACGAATATAGCACCCTTACTTGTTTATTAATTAAATAACTTCTTTTGATTTTGTACCTTTTTATTGTTGTTGGTGCTGCGTCCATTGTTTTAAATTATTGTAGGGACTTTATTTACCACATTTACCTTTATTTTTGTTTTAGTTTATTGAGCGTCATTTACTTGGGCGTTACACGATAAAATTTTGCGTTTCAAACTCTCTCACTTTTTTACTAATACACTCATACTTTTCAAATTTGATGAGAATATGCAAAAATTGAACGTGTGACTGCAGTGTTTAATTGACAGCTGTGTTTAATTTTTTTTTAACTTGGTAGCACTGCCTTTAGTAAATGAAAATCAAAGGTGTATTTCTCAACTTAAAACGAATTCAAAAAAGTTTTTGAGATGGTTTTAAGAAACAATTTTTATGTGGTAAAACCGGGTGTTAATAGTTGATTTTAACGTAAAATCAACTTTTGCTTTAAAGCCAATCAGTGTGAAAACACTATTACGTAATGACGTAATTCTTTTCGATATTTTTCGACATCAGTTACAAATACTGTTTTTTTTTTCACTATCCGAGAAATTATGGAATAATTTATTTCATAACTTTTGGACACGAGAAGTTCTTACTAAAATTACAGAACATGGATACAGAGACCAAATTACAGCATTCGATATCGGTAGAAATTTCTATACGTTTATTCCACTTTGTTAATCACAAAACCGACGTTCCGTTGTTATATCCTTACTATAATGGAATGTGTTCTAAAGAAATCGGTGAAATTGTTCCCGAAACCCGGTCAGTCAGAACACGCACAACGCCCTCATCAGTAAGAGCGCATCATTTTGTGGTCGACTTGGGAGCGAATCGCATTTCGCATTACAGAGAAAATTTGTTTTTTGGCCGAACAGCAGAATATTGTGAATTCAACTACCCGCGGAGGTCTTACCTGTCACTTTTGACATAGGAAAATTCAAATCGAATGTCAATAAACACTACTCCCTCTATCATCTCTCTAAAACCTTATTTCCTAGAAAAAAATACATTTTGGAAAATTTTTTTTTTCAATTTCCATTCGCATCGAATGCCATAATTGGTCTCACAGGTAAAAAAAAAATTAAAAATTAAATTCATATCTATTTTTATTTCCAGATTTTTTTTTATTTGTCTCAATTTTTTACTTTTGCTGAATTAATGTCTTTCAAGGCAAACAAATTGTTATGACAATGACAATAGTGTTTTTTTATTTAATCAAATCCGCAATGCAATAAAAAAAAAAGAAAAATAGTGAGTGGTCAGTTTATTATAACGTCTAGAAATACTAAAAATAAAGTATCAAATTTAAATGCATTGAAATAGTGCAGCAGATTCGTGCTGTAAAAAAAAATAAGGAGAAAAAGTTTTAAGACAGTAAGTAAGTAAGTGGCTGACTGGTTGTGGTGTGGCGGTTGATGACTGCCGTTTACTGTTTGCATTATCACTCATTTAGCTCAAAGCGTAAATTAAACAATTGCAACAGTAGATTTTTGTTGTTGTTTTGTGGATTATTACCACACCCAGGTGAAACAAAAATACGAAACTAAAAGACCATACTTTTTCGTTATTTTTTTTTTCTATTTTGTTGCACAGGTAGAGCATATTTTTATTTTTTGTATTAATTTCCGTTTCAAGCATGACTTTTTCTTAATAAAATATATTAAATTTTTTGGAAAACAAAAAAATGTTTACAAATAGATAAGAAACAATACATTTAAATTAGAAAAAAAAGCCAAGGCAAACGATAAAGCATAGACCAAGTTTTTGGTACCGAAAAAAACTTTTTTTCATTTTCATCCATTTAGTTGCCAATCTAGTTCTTGTTGCCTTTAATTCAGTTTCATTTCATTTTTAAAGCTGAACTTATATGTAGATGATTTGATATGAAAAGCTTTTGTTTAAAAAGATGGTTTTTTTTTTTTAAATAAAAGAAGACAGCAATATAAATGCAAGTGCCTTGGTTGGAGACGAGACGGAAAACACAAAAATTACACATTTTAATGGAAAAACGATGTTTTAAAATTGAAAGTGAAAGTGTAAATGAAAATTATGAAATTTTTTCGAAAAAGCCAAGAGAAGAAATTTTTTCTTTTCAAGTTACGTAAGTGTTAATCGTAAAACAAAGCTAAACCGAGTTGAGCAATAACAAGCAAAAGTTGCCCAAAAATGTTTTAACAAAATGTTGACTTAAAATTCTATGGAAAAACAAAATAAATATGAATGTCATTGTTATGTTTGGTTAAGGCCCTTTCACGCTATAATACAAGTTTACGACTTAATCAAATAATAAAATATTCAAGTCAAGATATCAATGTACATAAAAGTATTTATATAGCAAAATTAAAAAAAAAAAAATGGGGAGTCTAAATTAAATTTATATGTATGTTTATTTTTACCCGTTTATCCTTTAAGATGTACCAATATAAAAAAGTACCAGACACCTGTCTTTAGTTCGATCTATGTATATTAGTTTCTTTTACGACCTTATTGCGCGATTTTAAAGGGAAATCCTTTCTTTCGATGATAACCCAGTCAGTCAGTTAGTCAGTTACATTGCCTTTTTGCAACTAGAAAATTGGCATACTACGAAAAAAAAAAATGTCACTGTTTTATTTTTAATTAACGCTTTTAATTAATTGGTATAATATATGTTTTGAATTAAAAGTTTAATCAATTCAATTAAATTTTTAATTAATTTTTAGTCTCAATACTTAATTAAAAAATTTAGTTACACTTAGTTATTTTTATTTAATGAGCATGTAGCTCATTGGATGGTTTTATTTCATATATAGCAACACTTTTTATACGAATAAAAATTAATACCCCATAAGCATTCGAGTTAAATTTAAAGGTTTTTTTTCTTTTTTGCTATTAAGAGTTTGTTTGAAATTTTCAAAATATTTAATGTAATTTTGAATTATTGTTATTATTCTGAATAATTTTATTTATTTTATTTATCTAAATATTTTATTTTATTTTATTTTATTAAATTTTACTAATATTATTTATTTTATATTTCAGCTATCTGCCGATGATAATGTAAGTCAAGTTTTAAATATAATTTAAAAATATTAAAGGGAAAGAAACTACTTTTGCAATACACAGTAGAGATCAAAAATTATGCAACAATAAAAAACACGATCTGTGAATAAGTAAGCTTAATTTTGAAGGGTATTTTTAAATTAAACTTAACGATAATAGCTGAATTGAAGCGATAGCGAACATTGTTAAAAATTGTTCTGTATTCCAAATTCCATAAAATTTCGTTATAAAGTAGACTCGTGATAAAGGAACTAATTAATAAAATTATACAAAATTTTAACGTTTTTATTAATATTTTATTTACTTCCATAAAAAAAAAAAAACAATTGTCAAAGTAAAAGTGTACTTTAAAACCGGTTACAAAATTCGTTTCTGCATAACGATGTTATTATATATTTTGTGGTTTCATTATGTCAGCTGTTATATATACGCCGATGTTCTCTCGTAGAGTTTTCTTTTACCCTGATATGGTCAACTTGGTCACACTGTATTGATCAGCTAAGTAAATAACGAGCTCTTCAATAAATTAGCACTTCATTTTAAGTGTAAACCAAAACGAAGCATTAAAGTATGTACACATGATTGTCATACAGTAGTCAACTTGGGAGCGAACCGCACTACGCATTACAGGGAGAACTCATTTTTCGGCCGAACACCGCGCATGTGGAACAAACTCCCTGCCGAAGTCTTTCCTGTCACTTATGACGTGGGAAAATTCAAACCAAATGTCCATTCACACTACTCCCTCTATCCTCCTTCCCATAACCTGATTTCCTAGTTCCAGCACAATGCATCGCATGTGTAGGGGTCATCCCCTGAGTGCTGGTCCAAGATAAAAAAAAAAAAAAAATTTATAGTGGAGTATTGACAGAAAAATTGTTTTGAAATGTTGAAAAACCGTGTGAACTCACATTTATTGTGTGGCAACATTGACACAAAATGAATTGTCCGTGCATTTTATGACAATAATTGTGTCACAATTCCGACAATCGTGAGAACACCCTTTATTTCCATTGACACGTAATTGCCACACATATTATAGTTATTTGTTCTTGTCGCATTTGCTTAATTTAGTGCACCCTAGAATAAAACAATTGTCAGATAAATGTTTCTGTTGGCAATGCTACCCATAAATATTTAGTTGCAATCGGATTTGGCAACTTTTGCCAAGCAATAATCTGACAACTGTTTGAACAGACAAATTTTGTTCACAGATAAATTTAAATTGTAAAACAATGAAATTGTACAGTTTTCTTACAATCGGCTGAACAGAAAATTTTTCATTGTGAGTGCTTTGCAACCATATTGCCATATCGTACAATATTATAAAATCTGGCCATCGTGTGTATTATGCTTCAGTACTGATTTTTTATCAATAGAATATAGAAACGCACATGCTTTTTGTTTTTTTTTTTTTTAATATTTTTCTTTCTATTTTGCGCCAAATCACACAAAATTTGCGAAGTTTCCTCTACCCAATACTAAATCAGAATGAAGCTTCTCCCTGTGGAACAGTCTGTGAAAGAATTGTTGATGTCGCCTCAATCGAGTATTTCTCTCAATAGCGCGTTCTCTCTACCACGACTCTACTACTAAACAATTCTCGTAATAAAAGTTAGTGAATCGCACTATAGGTTTTGAACCAAAAATCTTCTGATTGCAGAGTCATCACCGAAGAACACACCAAACCTGGTGCTGGGTTATGACGTTGTACTGTGTTGACTTTTTTTGCTCACAACTGTATAAATGTATGTAGTTACACACATATCTGTAAAATACTCATAAAATTCTTGGTTTAACAGAAACTAAAAACACAGATTTTTCATTGCATACTTGTACAGACGAAGCATGCATATTTAGGATAAAGCAATTTCAAAACTCATAAGCTCCGTTATTTATTATTTTATAGTGCAACAAAATCTTCATAAGCTCAGTTTTGATGAACTTATTATTCTCGTATAATCTTTTTTAATTCCCCAACCAACGCCAGAAAGAACTTTCGGCCACAACAACAGACCAAAAAAAAACAGGAATGGTGAACCACGACTTTTAAAAAAAAATCTATAACTTTAAATGTAATTAAAGTTCATAACAGTCAACACTTTTAGCAAAAGTGCACACAGTTATTTTCTTTAAAGCCGCCTGAAAAATACATAAATTTTACCGTTTTAAATTTAAGCTGGCTTTTTAAAGTACTCGTATTTTCGCTTTATTAAAAAAAAAAAAATAATAATACTTTTTTGTTTTTTTTAGAACAAAAAGTTATGATTCGTTATACAAAAAGGCAAACAAAGAAAGATAAAATTTAAACCTCGAACTTGTGGTTAAGCGTTCTTTTTTAGGGCAAAAAAAAAACAATTTTTTAAAAAAAAAACCCGAAGCAGGCCAAAGCGTTGAGTTGCTTTATAAATTTCATCATAAAAATAAAATACTGTGAGTTTTTTTAGGTCATTTTTAAGATTCCCCCTCTCTAGATTATATATGTATGTATGTATCTGACAAAATGAAAAAAGAAAGACTAAATATCCTACAGAAAAAAAAAATATGTGGGGGATTAATCAGTTGTTAAAGGCATAAATAAATAAAGAAAAGAAATGAAATGAAGAGAAGTTGAGTAGAACAAGTTTTGGGAACTCGTATAACAAAGTGAACAGCTGCTATGGCTGAGGCTGCCGGTGCCCCCTTCTGTTGTGGCACTAAAATTGAAGAGTTTGCCACCAACACCAGCGCAACAATAAAAAAAAAACCAAAAAAAAAACTACATGTTGCTGAAAATCAAGTTTAAAGGCAGGCATACGAACAACTGACTGCAGCCTAAAAGGTGTTGGGATTCTGTGCTGTATTTAGTTTAATAAAATGTAAAGCTTTAGGCTTCAGGGTTTATTTATTTACTTTGTAAAGAACAAAAAAAAAGTGGTTGTTAGGTTCTCCACTTAAACACCAACTTCCTGCGTTATATGTTCATGCACAAACCCATGCATATGTATGCCAGTGCGTGTGTGTGTGTGTGTGTGTGATTGTTGAGCAAAAGTGGGCAAAAAAAAAAAAGAGTTTAAAAGGTCTTGGCTATCTCTACCCATAAGTCATTGGTTTTTATAGTTGCAATTTCTTTACTTTAAGTTACGAGTAGTAAGAAAACGCTGCTGCTCTTTGGAACCAGTTTTTCTTTTACGATTTTTTTATATTTTTTCTTATTTTTGCTTGCCTGCCTCAGTTTATTTTTCTGGTTTGTTGTAAAATTTTCTAATTCTTTACAACGCACAAAAACTACTCGTAATTTCTTATGTAGAGAAAAAAAGTGTCATCCATTTATTTTTAATCGAATGTTTTAACTGGGCTGTTTTTTTTATTACGTAAAATTTTTTCTTTGAACATTTATGTTTCAAAAACCAAATGTATTTATTTATTTTTATTAAAATGTTTTTAAAAAAATTGCTTTTTTAATTTGTGCACTTTAAGACATATTAAGTATCCACCGAGTTTGTTTAAGGCCCACTATCCGGGCATACACGCACATCATAATCAAATTTTTTTCCCGAAGGGAACTTTTTTAAAGGTACTTCTTTTAAAAGATGTTTTTTACAAAAGCAAATTTTCTTACAAGAAAATTTTTACAACAAGCACTTTTTCCAAAAGAAACTTTTCTTAAAAGGTACTTTTCCCAAAGGGAAATTCTTTTTAAAAGTACTTTTTTTAAAAGGAATTTTTCGTAAAACGTACTTTTTTTTAAAAAATACTCTTTATCAAGGAAGTTTTTTAAATGCTAGTTTTTAAGTAAATTCTTAAATCGCACTCTTTTAAAAATATACTGTCTTCAATCGTACTTTTTTTTAAAAAGTTCAAAAGCAAATTTTTATTAAAGTATCTTTTTTTTATACGGAACTTTTTCCAACTTTTCACAAATGAAACCCTTCTTGCAATGCACTTTTCCCGAAGGGAACTTTTTTTAAAACTATTTTTATAAAAGGTACTCTATGTTATAGTTACTTTTGAAAAATAAAGTACCATTTTTAGAAGGAATTTTTTTCAAGAGATAATTTACCCAAAAAGAACTATTTTTAAAGGGGTTCTTTTTGAAAAAATTACTTTTTTACAAGAAACTTTTTTCAAAAGGTACTTTTTCCAAAAGAAACTTTTTAAAAGTTACATTTTCTAAACGAAACATTTTAAAATGTAGTTCTCCCAAAGGGAACTTTTTTTACAGGTACTTTTTATGAAAAAATAAGGAACTTTGTTGTAAAACCTACTTTTTTTAAAATATAATTTTTCAACATGCAACTTTTTTAAAAGCTAGATTTTCGGTACTTTCTGAAACCGTATTTTTTTTTCAAAATTTACTTAAATCGTACTTTTTTTAAAATGGAATTTTTTTAAAAGGTATTTTTTATAAAAGCTTTTTTTTAAAGAGGTGCTTTTCATAAAATCTCTTTTTTTTGGAAAAGGTACTTTTTATAGAAGCATCTTTAAATAGATAATTTTTATAAAAGTAAATTTTTTTATTAAAGAAACTTTTTCCAACAGGTACTTTTGACAAATGAAACTTTTCTTACAATGCACTTTTCCCGAAGGGAACTTTTTTTAAAACTACTTTTTATAAAAGGTACTCTATGTTATAGCAAATTTTTAAATAAAGTAATATTTTTACAAGGAATTTTTTTCAAGAGGTAATTTTCCAACGGGAACTTTTTTAAAAGTGCTTTTTGAAAAAGTTACTTCTTTTACAAGAAACTTTTTCCGAAAGAAACTTTTTAAACTGTACTTTTACCAAAAGAAACTTATTAAAAGGAACATTTTCCAAAAGAAACTTTTTAAAAGGTACTTCTCTCAAAGGGAACTTTTTTTACATGAACTTTTTATAAAATAATAATAATAAAATAAAATAACTTTTTTGTAAAATCTACATTTTTTTAAATGTATTTTTTTACAAAGAACTTTTAAAAAAGCTAGTTTCTAGGTACCTTTTGAAATCGTACTTTTTAAAAAGTACTTTTTTTAAAACGGAACTTTTTTTGAAAGTATTTTTTTGTTTTCAAAACAAACTTTTTGTAAAATATACTTTTTCATCGGAGCAAATTTTTTTAAAAACTAGTTTTCTTTAAGACACTTCTTTAGACTGCTACGAAATTATTAATTGTTTTTGTCTAGAACAATTCCTACAATTGGTTTTTCTCTACTTATGAAGATGTAACCAAATATAGATGTAGTCATTCTTATTCCTTGCTATATTTTTATATTTGTAATAATTGGAGAACGTCGACTACTTTTGTTGCGGCACTTTTAAATAAATAAACGTGAACGATTTTGAAGTTCCTATTGCTACTTTGCCTTTGTTTCCTCTGGAAACTATGAATATGCATAATTTTTGTGCCAAAACCTAACGAAGTATGCAGACTCACAAAAAAATACTTTCAATAGAGCCCACTCCTATTGTACGTAGGTTTTCAACAATTGTTAGTTGCAATAATGATTCCTTAGTTTCCTCAGTTTATTTTTTTCTTTTACCTCTTAACCAGCCTCTGTGAAATGATGATGAAAAAAGTAACTTTTCTTCTATCAAACAACTGGTTTCTTGGTTTACAATCGTTATTATTACGAATATTATTATTGGTGTTGCTATTGGTTTTTTGGCCTTTTTGTTTTTAGCTTGAATTTATTTTTATTGCAGTTTCTGCTGTTAAAGATTAAAGTATCAAAGGAAAAAGCTTAACACCTACATTTCTTATTTTAGTATTATGTGACTTCATTGTATGTTTTTGTCTGTTTTTGGTGTTATTGTGCTGGTTAAAATAAAAGCCATCAATAATTGTTTCTGCAACTCACGCACTTTTGAGTCTACCAATTTATTTTCGTGTTTAATGAAATTGCATTAAATTTATGAATAATGTTTAAGTTTGGGCGTTGTTGTAAAGATGCACACGTTAGCATGTGACTATATACTGGAAGGCAAAAAAATCTCGGGATAATCACTTTTAAAAATCCATTAGTTGAAACCCACTGTAGCTGTGCATAACACCATGGAGTGTTAACAAACTTTTGCGAAGATGTTGCGAATTATGTGTTTTAAACTGGTCAATATGAGCTGAGGAGGGTACAACTTAATTTGGTTTATGATTTAGCAGAAATTCTTCGGGCTGGCACATTTAAGGGAAAGTCACGGCCAGACGGTGCAAATATTAGCGGAATTAAATAAATTTGCTGTATGTGATGCATTTAGTTTCCTGGCAAGCTTGTTTGTTGATTGAAGCAAATTTGTTCTTGTATTTAAATGATTTGTTTATCTAAAGTTGGTTACGCTTACCCCACCGTCGTTGTCGTACGGTTGTTAGAAAGAGTACTGTGGTTTTTTTAAGAAATTAAATTTATGCTGCTTTTTTCCTCATTTATTTCAATTAATTACTCAAAGTTTATTATTATCCATTTCCCGTCATATTTAAACAGTGTTTTATTTGTTTGTTTGTATGTCAAGTATCATTTTGTTATTTGCTGTTCTGTCAATGTTAAGTCAGTTTTAATGTTAATGTTTTTAACTACAATATAATTATTTCCCTTTTTTTTTTGTTGTTTTTGTAACCCATAAGTAGCATTTTTATTTTTATTTTTTTTGTTTTTTTGGTTTGTTTATGACATTTTGTCAAGTGCTTGAGATTTTCAATTTCGGTTTTTTTTTTTGTTGGAGAATTTTTCATCAAACGTACGTCTGAATAAATTTATTTTATTTCAATTTCACGACATGATGCATTTATTGTGTTGTATTAGTTGCACACCGCTTGAAGCTCAACTAATGGCAATTGTTATGCTTCATCTCAGAAGTAAAAGGAAAATTAAAAAAAAAAAACACACACACACAAATACACACGAATACATACAAAAACAAATTAACAATTATAATTTCGATTCTATATCGAAATCTTTGTGCACGTAAATTATATAGAAAAAAAAAACAAAAACAAAGGAAACCTTGTAATATATTTTTTATATCAAAGTTATCTTTTGCAGAATGAGTTTGTACAATAATATTTTTTAAATAAATCTTTAATAGTAGATTTGATTACAGAATAGTAGAAACACAATAAATAAATAAAAGCTGAATCAGATTGAACGGCTTAGTTAGACTTCTAAAATGGAGGCAAGATACTTTTTGTTGTGCCATTAAATCTCTCATTACTTGTTTAAGGTCCTTCGAAGCAGAAATATGCACTTATTGTTATGCTAATATAGCTCTTTCCCTTGTTTTTGGTCCTCCGCACCAGAAATGCATAGACTTTTTGTTGTGCAATTAAATCTCGAAATCCTTATTTATGGTCCTTCGCAGCAGAAATATGCACTTATTATTATGGCATTATAGATCTATTCATCCGGAAATCTGCAGACTTTTTGTTGTGCCATTAAATATCTTTTCTTTGTTTATGGTTCTTCGTACTAGAACAACAAACTTTTTGTTGTACGGACAAATCTCTATTTCCCTGTTTGTGGTCCTTCGAAACAGAGTAAGGTGGCTGCTATTTTATTTTAGTTAATGGTTTGCTTCTTCAATAAAACATTAAATTATCTCTTTCCAAATATGAAGCCAACAATCATAAGTCTTTTAGTTGGAAACATTTTGATATCTAATTGACGCCACACAAAATATTAAATATTTTTTTCTGGCTGATATTTCGTTTAACTTTTTAATGACTGCTTTAAAATTCTTTCAATAATTTTGATAAATATAAATTTGTTATAAAAAGCAAAAATGTTGCAATAATTATTGTGTTTGCCTTAATTTTACTGCACTACATTGTACGAGTACGCTTTAATGCAATGGTATTTTGACATCTATGAGGCACGAGTTTTTTTTTTCCTTCAAATGATAAGCTCTTCGGAGTATTTCCCACCAAAGGTTATCGAACAGTTGCCCAACTGATATGGATAATGAAGTGTAATAAATGGGTGTGGTTAAAATTTATTTCATAAGTCTTTGCTTTCTTATCGTGGAACAGTATTCGCTTTGATTAGCATTTTTTAAAATTGATTTTGTTAAGTATATTTATTAAAAATAAATTGAAAATGATTGAAATAGTATAAATTTGTTGATTTAGTTGCAATTCAATAATTTTTTTTTTATTAAAATTATTTTTAGTTTTTATTTAATTTATTTAAATATTTACCAAAATATTGAATAACTAGTTCATTTATCTCAACAATGTGATAATTACAATTTATTTGAATAAAGAAAAAAATAGAACAATTAATCTCTCACATTAGTTGAGTAGAACACGTATGTATGTATATACAACTTATTCCCTATGCCACTAAACAAGTTTAAGAAATGAATACGAGAAATGTGTATTAAGATCGAAATTTTAATTAGAAATTTTTTCACAAATATTTATTTTCAAAATTGGGTATTTAATTTTATTTATATTGAGTTGAAAACCTTTCTTTTACGAAATTTTAATAATTTTAATATTTAATTCTTCTTAATTTTAAATAAGCTTTATTTTTTTTTCTTAATTTTTTTTACTATTTCGAAAACAGTTTTAACTTATGAAATTTTTTAATTGGTATGTATTCAAATTATTATTTCCCGACGATTCTAGCTATTTGGCAGCGAAATATTGAAAATAAATAATTTAAAACTTTTTATAAAAAAGACCATCGCTCAAAATAAATATATAATTAAAATATTTAATAAAGGTCAAATAAAAATAGAAGTGAGACTAAAATATAAAATTATAAATAAAATTCAACAAAATGTAGGTTTTGTGGGGTGTTCTCCTTCAAGGAGGTTGCGCCACCTAATCTATATTAATTAGAAAATTTTTTTTACAACATTTTAATAATTTTATATTTAATTCTTCTTAATTTTAAATTTTCTTTCTTTTTTTAAATTTTTTTTTTTGCTTAATTTTTTCTACAATTTCAAAAAGATTTTTAAAATTCTTGTAAATTTGGTGTTAAAAACATATTATTGAAATAAAAAAAAATTAAAATTTTTATAATTGTTGTCAGAAATTTTGGTATTTTTTTTTTAAATATGTTATTTGATTGGAACATGTTTTTTTAAGTTTTATAAAAAAATTTTTTCTTTTCAATTATTTTTTTTTATTTTGACTAAAAAATAATTTTTAAATTTCACAATTTTTTGTTAATTTTTAGTAAAAATGTTGATAATTTTTGTTTTAAAAAAGTTATTGCAAAATTTTTAATAAATTTTATCAAAAATTTTAGGAATTTTTTTTTTAAGTATTTTTTTGCATTTTTTTTTTTAAATATAATTTATTACAAAATTATAAAAAAAAAACATTTTCTTAACAAAAATATTAAAAATTTTTTTTACAAAAATACATATTAAAAAAAATTTTTTCTTTTAAATATTAAATTAATTTTTCTTAAAGTAACAAAATTTAAAAAAAAATTTTTTTTTTTCCTCAATTTTTAACGTTTATATGTACTCGCATATTACTTTTTTTTAAGTACATCTGTTTGAATAATTCCGTGACCACCCTCGTGCTATTTCAATTACTGCAAAACCACTTGAAAAATATCCAACGACCCAGACCCATATTTCATTAATTTCTATTTTGTTTAAAACAAAAATCAAATAAATTAAAAAGAGAATATAAACAGATTTTTCAAAAGAAAAATGAACTTGAAATTTTAAATTAAAAAAAAAATATGAAAATTTTAAACACTTGTATGGGTTGTTCTTAAAATGAGAGCCCATAAAAAAAACAAAAAACAAAAAAATTATAAGGTCTTGTCTGCAAAAAATCAAAATGTATTGTCAACCTACAAAATCTTAACCGCCAACATACAATTTTAAGATAGAAATTGAACAGAGAGTTTACGAGTATAATTTGCACGTACATGTTTGATTTTGGAATGCTTAATGATTTTTTTTTTTTTTTATTTTAAATTAGTTTTAGCCTTCAATTAAATTATTTTGCTTAAGTCTTTTAGTTGTCAAGAATTAACTTTTATGTGGGGGTTGCCATGGTAAGAAGCGGTTTTATATTTCGTTTTGTTACTCTTTTTTTGTTTGTTTTTGCTTTGGAATAATTGCAAAGTATTAATTTTTGTTTTAATTTAATTTTGATATGAGGTTATGCACGCCCACTTAGAAATTCAGTTCTTATTGGTCAGCATTTTTTTGGATTATTTATTATTTTTTCTTTGGTATTAAAATGTAGGGTTTTATGAAAGATTAAAAAATTAATTTCGTACCCTGGTGGGGGTTGCCAATTTGCAAATTAAGTTTTATGTAACAAAAATCAGCCTGCATGTACCTCTTCCCGTGAGATTTAGTAATTTGAAGTTGCCACATTTTCATACTCTCTACCTTTCGTCATATAATTTTTGAACCGCTTTCTCGCTGATTGACTTAGAGCTTCCTTGAAAGACGACATAAATCTTTTTATATACAAAAATTAAACTATCAAAAAAAAGTTTTTTCACACAAAATAAGCAAGTACAGGGGAATTCGGTCATAACGAACTCTTTTCGCAATAGTTTTGCATTAATATATCATAGACATTAGTTCGGTTATAATTTTCGTTAATAACGAAGTCCAGTAAAAAAAAAATCTTGGAAATTTCTACCGTTATAACGAAAGAAATTTTTTTTGTCTTTTCCGTATTTTAAAACTGTGAACTACTTCTCACAGTTTGGTAACACTGTCACTTGTTCTCTTATTTAAAAAGTAAATAATAAATTTAAACTCACAGCAACTAAAAATATAGTTTTGAAAAAAAAAAACTTGTAGAAAAAGTGAAATATATGACATTCCAAAGTCTACATGGTCAACAATTTTAGGAAAATAAAGATAGTCTTTAACCTTCGCACTACCAAAACCCACCCGGGTGGCATTGTCGATTTTCAATCAGTGATAACTTTTTGAATTATGATTTAAAGTGAAAATGATTTCGACTCGGTGACTAATTCTCTTAGTTTTAATGGAAAATTTTAAAACATTTAAATGTAAAAAACATGAAATGTTGGTGTAAATGCAAAATTTTTATGTAAAATACGTCCAGTATCCCACGCGGATGAGTTCGGGATCAATATGTACATAAAGAGGTTTGGTAGTGCCAAAGTTAAAAAAAATGATCAAGACTACTAATAAAAAAATCATTTAATTCTGTTAGAAGCAACAACATTTCCCGTTCCCGTGGAGTTCTATATAACCGAAATCCACTGTATATATGTTGGACATAGCCGCTGCATTTCTCAATAATTTATTCAAGCATTCAAAAGTAGTTGGTAATTACTCTGGTATATCGTTAGTCTTAAAAAAGAGAACTTTTTTTTTACTGGGAAGTTTGAATAATGAAAAATTATTAACTGCCATTTCGTCGATGTTCCGCCAAAAACAGCTACTATGTGGTTTTTAACTAGTTTTTCAAACAACCCAAAAAACCCGTTTTATATCGTAACTTCGGAATATTTTTTTGAAAGGCAATCGCTTTATTGAAACAATGTTAAATGGCTATAAGTATTTCGCAATAAACATTCGAGAATTATCCGAGAAAACACATATCTGATTTTGTGGGAAAAATTTGGGTTCTGCTTGTATGCCGGCCTCCACTTGACAGATATTTTTTCTTTAAAAAGAAATATATCAAAAAACATCGAGTGATTACTTTTGTCTCGCGTGATTAATTTTGCACCACCTGTTATAAAATTTGTTAATAAATATTTTTTCATGTTATGTTAGAGAGTGACCTCACTTTTTATTTCTCTTTCCTTATAGAAGAAACATAATTTTATTAATATTTAAATATGAATACTCACTGTCTATTCGAACTTGTTGTTTGCTAAAAAATTTCTATTAATTTTGAACGCAACTATTTTGATAAATAGAAACTAGTCCATATGTATTTCGGCTTTTAAAAAATGGTAGGATAGACCCCTCTTAACGGTGACTGCATTTCGTTTAAATTTCGATTTTTTTTTTTTTTTTGTTAAGACAAGTTTATTAAATTTTGTCGTTTTATAATTCAATGACAATGTCAAATATATTTTTTTCTGTAATTGAAAAGTTTTAACTGGATTTATATTTTTAAACTTAAAATTTTGTAAAAAAAAAAAAAATAAAACTGCAAATAATTATGAAATGAGTGCATTTAGACTCTAAATTTTATTGCGTGTGGTAATTGCCAACTATTTAAATAATAATTCTTTAAATAAATAAGTAAAATTATATCTGTTATAGCGAATAAATATAAAAATAAATATGTAAATAAACGGGTAAAGTTGCCAGCTGGGTATGATATTGTTGGTCATTGGCATTTGTTAAATTAAAAAAAAAATATATATTTTACTTCAATTCTTTAAGGGCATAAAATTTCTACACACTTTTGTTCATAAATGTAGGATAAAAACACATAACAATAACAAAAATACCAAGTTATAGATAGTAAAATTTTGACCTCCAGCATTAATATTGATGACCAGCTGATATAAAGATGGACATCACAATGATTAAAATGAAAAACAATGACACTTGTCATTGAATGCCAATTATTTTTTCGTTATGACCATTTTGCTAATATCACAATGATATTGATGACGTTTCGTCATTAAATTAATGTCAATTTATTATTTCCCGGATGTCGGTGTGCCATGGCATTGATGTCAAACTTGTCAATATCGATATTGATGACCAGCTGATGTAAAAATTGTCAGTGATTTAAACGATGACTTGTCACAGTACACACAATTAGTTCATAGATATGATGGTTTTTTTTATCTGCGTAGATGACTCTTCGAAACAAAATTGATAAAAAGAAAGTAGGTGTGTTCCAACTCAGAATTACTTATAAAATTTAATAAGAAACGGACTTCAAAAAATAATTATTTTATGAACATTTTTCCTTTTCCTGTAAAGTAAATTATTAGTTAGAGATTTTCTATATTAAGGTAGCGACATGTATGGGATACAAAGAAAAACGTTAAAATCTGTAAATATTTAATATTAAAAGAAGTATTGGAAAAAAAATATTTCAAATTTATTTGAATAGACTTTAGTTTTTCACATTGGCGTGGAAGCCGGGTCATTGGATTCATGGTATCATTTGGAAGTGATTAATGGGCGCTGTCAAGGCTTTCCTCTGCAGGCATAACATGTTCTCGATTACGTGACGGGAGCACTACAGCGAAAAATTTTTAAATCAAAATATATATAAAAACAAACATCTGGCAACACTTTTATAGACTTCTGTCTTTTAAGCCGTTTTCGTTATTTCTTTTTCTGAAATATTTGCACAATTTATAAATTTAAATTAACACATGCATAAATCTTTCTACAAATCACAATACAATATTATTATTTTTCAACAAATTTGCAAATGAAAAATTCTGTTAAATGGTTTTAACACACCTCACGATAACGGATACTTTTTTTCAAGTTGTCATCTCCCCCGCCAGCAGATCAATTAAATTTTAATATTTCTAAAGATTTTTAAAACACATTTAAAAAATTCTCCAGAAATTAATATTTGTCATTTATTACTTGGCGCTAAAGCGTCATCACAGACGACAATCATTAAATTAATGATGGTCGCCGGATGAAGGGGACCAAGAGCGTAACTACAAGTTGTTGGTTAGAAACTACTGAAACAGGTGAATAGCAGTGTATGAATAGCAGTATTTAACAGAGCAAGAGGAATTTAGTTAATCAGTTTGCCAATTTATTTAACAGCTTGATAACGTGTTTTTTTTATTTTAATAATTTTTTGCTCTTTTTCATGACGAAAACTTTATGACGCCGACAGTATGAATGTGTTTAGTTGTTTTTGCTGGAAAAGATGAAATATTAATCAGATCGTTTAAAATAAATTTTGTGACAATGAAATTCTTTTTTTTTATTGCCGTTTTCAGCGGGAAAGTAAATTGTTGGAATTTATAAGAATTTTAGTGATTAATTGATGAAAACTCTTAAATAGGAAATACAAATTTCAGAAGAGACTTTTAAGGGGCAAAAGTGGAAAATATTCCCTTTCTACATAACCTCTCCTAAGCTTTTCGTATTATTTACTTTCTAGACTGCTGTACTGTCATACATATTTCCAAAAGAAACTTTCTTGAGTAATACGATCAAATCAAATTAGTCATTCATTTAAAAAAAAATGGGATAAGCGTATTTGGAGCTGCTGTTACTCAGCTGAATGCAGCGTTTGGTCACGAAGTATTCATTAAAATTTTTAATATGAAATTTTCAGGGTCTTTCTCAAGTTAGATTTGCTGTCTTTATAGAGTGTTTTTTTTTTTGTTACATTTATTTAATGAAGTACTTGTATTTTGGTGTCGCTATAGGTGAACCATAAGTTACATATTGGATTGTTTTCCAACATTTACGGAATAGACACCTGCAACAGATCATTCACTTCTATTAACAACAATGAATTCAGCTGTATACTGTGATGATATTCACTACACACAATACACACAGTACACACAATAATACAATTGAATCATACACATATGTCATTCACTTAAACATGCATTGATCATTCACAGCATAACAGTAATAATCAACAGTATTACAACAAAATTCATTCATTGATTCATTTGAAATCAACTGAGTTTATATTTTTATTTTGCGTTTTCAAGAAGCAACCACAATTTTGTTAAGTTAGAGAACGAGAGCAATATCCGTGATACCGATTTGTGTTTTTTTTTTGTTAATTTTTTTTTTTTTTATACATATGGAGCCTTTGGTGCAATACCGCAGTAACTCAAAATTTTAATTTTTTGAGCTAGGTATGCAGAAATGATCTTTGGGGAAATATATATCTAAAGGAAAAGAGATTATGGTTCTCTATCTTTAACTGTTCAGATTCTACAGATTCTATTTCCAACAATATTTATTTGCAATAATGAAATATTTCCTTTATGACAAGAAATTTACAAACAGAAAACATTACAAAACATGCTTCATTTAGTAAACGAAAATTCTATCAAAAAGCTGGCTCAAAACTTCAAATGCATTTTTCTCAGTTCACGATTTTTTGAATTACGACGGTATTGCAACAAAGGCTCGATATTTATTTACTTATGTGTGTGCGTGATTTTCTATTCTTTTTTTTTAATTTTAGCCATTTTAACCATGTATATGTCATAAATTAAAATTAATTTAAAAAATCGGACAAAATCATTGAGGTATTTTATTATCAAAGTGTTAGCGAAGCGGCTACACTGATGACTATGGTTAAAGCTGGTAGAAAAAAAAATTAAAAGACAGTCACAATTCATACAAAGTATGAATACACAATTTTACTGATTTCTACCATTCTTGCAGGTGCCTATCACAGCCCCAGTGTGCAGTGCAAGGCTGCAACACTTTACTAGATGAAAGAGAGTTTTGCAGTCATCCAACCGATGTTCTCCCAACGTGTTACATTAAAATGGTTTTAGATACCTAAAACACTGCTTTCGGTCCATTCCTGAAAACGATTTTCCAAATTTAAAACTTTTAAAAATTTGTATGTCGTGAAAAAGTTGATGGCACCTGTTCCAAGGAATCTTTGGAATTTTAATCTCAAGAAATCTGTGAAATTTAATAGTACAAAATCGATACCTCCGGAACGGTGATAAAAAATTCAACTTAATTTGAATTGAGTGGAAAAATAATCGGACCATTGTGTGGTACTTTTAAGGATATAAAACGTTAGGGAACTAACTTTTGCTACTATTTTGCATCTCATTTATCCTGCAAAGCAATAAACGCAGCAAATATATTTAAAAAGCAGTTATATTTCTGGTAAACAAATTTCAAATGGCTGTTGGTATTTTTTGTTGACATTGTAACGTATAAAAAGTATCCCTACTTTTTTTTCTCCAAATTAATATGGGACAAAAAAAAAACTTTATAATAAAATTCCTCCATTAACTAGATATGAGTTGCAGGGAAACACACCAGGTGATATAGTTTTTAAGATATTTTCCAATAATAATATTTGCAATTAATTTCTTCAAGCACTTCAATGACCAATAATTAGCTGATTATGACACATCTGCTGATATTTTATTTCACATTAAATAATAATCTCATTATTGCTTTTTCTTAAATATAAATACACACATCAGAGATTAATAATGGCCTTTTTTTCTCATGATTATTTATTTCTTACAACACAAATACTGCTGTAAATTTATTAATATGATTAATTTCTACGCCTTTTGTTTTTCATTGATTATATTGTGTTATAATTTCTTAAATGTTTTTCGTACAAAATTTCGCAAGCTTAGAATCAGAAAATCCGTTATTTAAATTTCATAAAATTTATCAAGTTGTGGTTAATTGCGATAGCTTTATTGAAGAGAAATAAAAAACTAAAAAAAAAACAACAATGAAATAAATTAAGGAAAATAAAAGAGGGGGCGTTTTTTCAACGACCGAAATATTGAATTGCAAAAATAAATAAATATAAAAGATTAATTTTGCTGTTTGTATATCTTTTATATTCTAAATTAGGGCATAAAAACATAAAGAAAATAACATAGTTGCCCTAAGGTAATTGGGTTTTTAGAAAGGGGAAGTATAGAGCAGAAAAAATCTTTGATAAATGAAACTTTTTGCTGTAATTCGTTTGTGTTGTATGTCGAACTTGATTAGAATTTATGCTTATTTTGATTTAATATTTTTTCCATGAAGAGATTTAGGCATAAAAAAAACATTTAGAAATTTGGTGAAATTTTGTTTAATGTGCCCCGTAGAAGCTATTGCTAGTGTAAGGACTTATGTGGCGCAAAGCAACTCTCAGCAATTGAAAGTGTTGCCATACAATTTATGGGGAAGTTTCCATTTACAATCGTATGTGGAATATCGGGTGAGTTGCAAAACGTCATTTGCAAAGCAACCAAACAAATTATCACATGCCAAAATGCAACTGTGCAGATTTTTATCGTATTTGACGTAGACGTATTTCGACTACTGGCGTATTTTTAGTCGCATGTGTTGTATATATTAATGTTTTCGCCAACTACGATATAATTTTTTAAATACGCCGCATTTTTGGGACGAATATGCCAAACACAATAAGGGGGATTGTCATCTGTCCCAAAATGTTCCCCGCAAAGGGGTTTGGAAACTTTGTTTATAAACCCAAGTGGTCCTTAGTAATCCCGCGGTACCTAGCTAAAGGTGTAGGTAGCATCGCCTTAAATTACCAGTGAATTTGAAGATGACAGAAGAGGTGACTCTTCGAAATCCTACTAGAGATTTAGGAGGTTGTGCTTGCATATTCCTTGTTACTGTAGAAATACAGTTCGATTCTTATTTAGTGCTACGGGCTGCCAAATTAAGCGACACTACTCTAACGCTAAGTAAGTCTTTAAAGACTGATGTACACTTTGAGTACTTAGTTGTGCTGCTTGTGAGTAGTTCGTGTCAAATCTGAAAAGTTGGAGTTAGTGCGCTGGTCTGGTTAAGGATCCGTAGTGGCTGTGGTTACTACCTAAAATTACGCAGGGAGTTAAGTTTTTGGTCTATTCTGGATATACATATATGAATTTGAAAAATCATTATAGAAATAAATTATAATCTTACAGCCGTATTAATAAAAATTTTAAAACGCATTTTAAAGCTTTTTTAAGTAAAATTCATTAAAATGGTATTAATAACGAATTTTAGCTTAAAATGCACATTTTAAACCTTGTGTAAATATGGAAATTTTAAAATTGGTTCGACCCTGTTTTAAAGCTATTTTAAGATGTCATTTTGTGTCCAGTGTTTGTTTTCATTCTGATTGTTATTTGTGAAAAAAAATTCGACCCAATTTTCGGAAAGTTTGCGTTTGCAGTGCTCCTTTTTTCCATTTCTATTGCTTTTTTAATTTATTATTATTAATGTTACACAAATTTCAAATAAAACTAATGTTGACTCAGTAGTTATGTGTAAACAATCAAAACAAATAATATTAAACTCGTTATTCAAATACTCTTTTATGTTTATTCTATAAACAACAATATTCTTATTAAACACGACAATAAAACTATTTAGATACGATTACTGCGAGAATTAATAATCACGGTTTTGCATCATTTGGAGTCAAGTGGTAAATAAAAAATCTAGGGCCGCCATCCTCATTTTTGAAAAACCTTAAAACTTATGTTAGTTGAAATACTGATTATTAATATGAATTTTTAAAAAAAACGTGTTCTAGGATTCAAAAGCGTTTTAACTAATATGTATTTTAAAGCTTATTTAAGACTTTTTTATTAATACGGCTGTTAGAATATACTTATGTATGGGCAACTGGCTTAAGCCTTCTTGACTAAAATACATTCTGATGGGACACATGAGATTAGACCGCTCAGCAAGATGTAATTTGTGAACCAGGTATAACTATGAATAAGGATTGCATCCTATGTTTACTTGTTTAAGTACACGCGGTCTATTTTCAACTGCCCATGGGGGCGGTACTGAACGTCTGAATTCACTTGATGTTGAGAGCATCGTGGAATTAGACGCTATGCGTAGGTGTCCACGTAAAATCTCCAAACTGTGCAACGTTTATTTTTTTTTTAATTATAAAAATGTATGTACATGAAAGCGAAACCTCAGTTAAATTTTTAAATAGACTGATAATTGCTATATTAGGGGCAATGAAAATTACATGTGATGGTTTCTAAGAAACAAACTAAATCAATGACAAAATTCTAAATCACAGACAAACACTAGCAGAACGGAACAGCATGCTGTTTTCGAAGGTTGCTCATCTTCAGCATTCTTCGTTTTTCGTCCACTGTGTGTAGATCAATAGATGCAAATTATTAGCTATATATATTTATTATTTTTTATTAATCGAATACGAGAAATTATTTGCCTATTTTTTTCACCTTCTAAATGCAGCTCTATATTTATCGTCTCCAACCTACAATAGTCCTTGGCATTACTTAATTTTTTTTTTGTTTCCGTCATTAACTGAATATTCTGAATATTAGTTAGCCTTTCAAGGAAAGAACAAAATAACTATCAAGTGGTTTTTCATTGCCATCCGATGGCGGGCTAATAAGCCAAAAAATATTTAAATAAGGAAAGACAGTTAAAAAGTTGCAAAAAACTAATTACGTTCTCACCTGTACTGAAAACAGTGGCTTTTCCCTTTGGGAATATATGAAGTAGGTCCATTACTGAAAAACATAAAAACAACAAAGCTGGCAGGCAACCTTTGTTAATAGTATGTGGACAGTAACGATTATTCTCGTATGCATTTTCCTAAGCTCTGACGGGTTAAACAGATGATTTTAAGGGCTTTAAAGCCACACAAAGAGTTCTGATAACGTGTGTAGTGACATGGAAAATACGTATTATAATCAACTGGTGTTGGAGATTAATTGCTCTTTTTCCCTTATTTTAATCAAAACTGTAATTTCTTCACAATATTGTGATAAATTAAATGTGAACTTGAAGCTATGGAGCTAGTTGCAGTATAATGCATTATACACAAAATAAATGTTCCTGTGAGACTGATCCGAAATTTTCAACTCTTTGGATTGAAATACTACCGATGTTTTTATGCTGATAATGATGCTTTTCGTCGTGCATGTAATATCTCCAATAAATGCTACCATATCATCATTGACTTGTCGGAGACCAAACAAAGGAGGAATTTAACTTTATATTTAAATAGCTGAATTACTTATATTCTAAATAATACTCTCTCTTTGTAATAATCATTTAGTCAGTAAGGAAGCAAAAATTAATTGATGTTGTAAAATAAATAAATTGATATCTTATATTTCTTTATTATTTGTAGTATTTCTTAAAAGACAACAATGTACCTACCTTTACAAAAATTGTTCTAAATTGTTTGTAAGTGCGTGTTAAAACTGTTCTATTAAAATTTAATCCTTAACAATACTCCTTTTAAAGCTTCCAATTATTTTAAGATATTTATTTTCTTCGTCTGTTTCTTAGAAACCTTTTTTATTTCACTTATTTAAATTGAACAAGTTTTTGATAGTTTACCAACACTAGCTCCATTAAAACTTCAACCAACTTCACTTTGTTTTTTATGCTCTTTTTTTCGCTTCCTTTTGCTTTTTAATTCAAAGGATGCTGCCAAGATGAGCTTTGTTGTGGTGTGTGTTTACTTTGCTTTGGCTATGCTCCCCATGCAAAATATACCTATATTCCTTTGATGGTTCTCTCGTAACTGTTTTTTACTCTTTTTTGAGGTTATTGTTGTTGTTTTTTTACAATCCTCTGGTGTGAGGACGAAAATAGCAACACGATTTAAGTCCAAGTGTGCAGTGTGTGTATACCTTAAAGGTGTTATTTTACTTGTGTGTAGATACTTATTACAGCATTAAAATGTTGTGTTTTTTTTTTGCTGATGTTATTGTTGTTGTTTTTTTAAATGGAAATTTCAATCTGAACAGACGACAAGATAAATTCTGTTTTTTAAATTTCTTTTGCAATCTTTATTATCTTTTTCTTGACTAAAAATAATGGATATCGAGACTTCATAAAAATTCTTTTGTTTAATGTGATTTTCACTTTTTTTTTTGTTCAAAATTTATTTTATCGCCACAATATGCATTTCATTGAATTATTGAAGTATTTTGTTATTTATATATTTTTTTTCTTATTCAAAGATATTCAATTTCATTTTTGTTTCCTTTATTTCATTAATATCTAAAAGAAAAAAACAAGTTATAAACAACTTTTTTTTTTATATGTAACTTTAGTTGCTGTTTCAGTATGCCTTTTCAAATTTTTTTTTTGTTTGTTTGTTTTTGCTTGTCAAAAAATACACACATACAAAAAAAAAGAATTATGAATTTTTTTTCTTATTATTATTTGTTACAAAGAAAAACAATAATTGTGAAAAAATCTCAAGTTTATAAATTAAAAACAACCGCACAGTCGCGTTTAATGTCCGGAACTGAACACAAGAAATTTACGCCAACTAAAGCATACCCAAGCGGACGCAAGCCAGCACAAATAAAACTAAACATTAGTGTAGGAGAGAGAAAAGCAAAAATTTATGTTAAATCATTTCACTGTTAAATAACATAACTGCATAGAGAGACAAGTACGCGCGCACACACACGCACACACACACACACACACACACACACAACAAATAATGCATTGCTCTAGTCTCTCATTAGCAGTCTACTAGTGATACCAAATATTAAAAAATTAAACCACCATATGCTGCACGGTGCCCAGATTTGACGATTTATCGTTATTTTGACGATTGGCATTTTGGCGACTTTTTTGAAAAAAGAAAACGGTTTTTCCAGGAGTAATAGGTTGTATTGATGACACCCACATCAATATTTTAGCGCTTATTTCTTGTTTTACATTTCTTTAATTTGTTTTTTAGTTGTGTCTTGACAATTTTTCATCAATTTCAATGGCGATTATGACACATAACAAATATATAGCGTTGCATTTTTGTCGTTATCGACACAGATGGTATGGCTATAGCATACCATAGCCAAGTTTTTCACACGCTGACAACGGTTGGCAGATTTGTCGATTTATCGTAATTTTGATCATTTTGGGTACCAAAAATGGAATTTTGAAGACTTTTATGAAAAAAAAAACGATTTCCCAAGTTTATACAAGATGTACTCATGGCACCCACATCAAAATTTTAGCCCTTCTTATATAATAAGGGTGAATTGGAATTTTTTCCAATTTTTTTTTTACTTAGAAAAGTAATTAATAAATTTGGAAACAAAAAAAAAGTATGTAATTTGGTCAGCTCGCTAATTTGAAATTATTTTAATGGCATCTTGATCGCCAACATGCTGTGTTTTAAGCGAAATAAAATAAAATAGAAACGAAATAATTATAGAGTTATTGTTTCAGCTCTGATATTGCTCACACTTCTCATTTACTTAAATGAAGGTTTAATATAATATCTCTACTTGTTGTAAAAAAAATTTGGGTACAGGTTCCCTGAAAATCAGCATTAGCAACAGTGAATTGCGCATAGGAACTAGCTAGCTCAACCTAAATCAATTTCAATGTATTTTCTTTTAGTAAAAATATGTTTCTGAATAAGTTAAATATTTTGGGAAAAGTAGTGCGTTATTATTATGATATAGTAAAATTCCCACAAAAAAGGCTAAAGAAACTAATCATTTATTTTATTTTATATGGAAATGTCACCTTGCTGGCCGACGTTCCTTAATTTGAAGTTAGACTTTTCTTTTTGAAGTCATGAGTGAACAAAACATTTAATTCTTTGCTCTATTAGCGCAAAGATTTTACTGTTTGGCTTTCAATTATACTCTTGTTAATTTGAAAACTCGATTATTTGAACTTCTTTTTTGATCCTTCGAATTGAAAATTATGTAAAGTCGTCTGTACATATAAATAAATTAGATATTTGCTCTGAGAAGTTTTGTGTTTTATTATTGACGATTTTCCACTCGACATTTTACGTATTCCTTTTTATTTCATCTGGCAACTATGGCCATATGTTTGCCTTAACATTTTATACAAAGAACTTTTAGTAAAATAAATGTTAATTTTCTCATTTATTTGCTTAACGATGTACGTACTCTTTTGCTCAACAGAAAATATTTTTTCTAAACTATTAACTTTCCAGTGATGCTAACTGAATTGCTGAGGCATTAGATGAATTCCATCGAAATTTTCAATTTCAATATTAGTGAAAAAGTGTAAGTGTATAGAGTATTTCGAACGGCTACTGGCATATATAATATGGATCGCATAGATATGTTTTAGAATACACACTCGGCAATAATTGCTAGAAGATATTGCTGAGAAATTATCTTTTAACAAAAGCTATAAAATTCAATTGTTTTTGTTTGAACAAAGTTTGTTATTTGCTTCAAAGCATATGTCAGAAATGAAATTCTCTATCATTCTATCACTTTACTACCTATTCTTCTCTATGCTCTCCATTTTCAACTAATCACGGTGCAATAGAAATACCCTTTGCAGTCGTCCATGACTGTTTGAATAGTGAAAGTCCATTCAATAGAAGCGTTTTTAACATAAATAATTTAGGCAGCAGTGCTTCTTCTAAATTTATCCCTCTAAGTACGACTATTGACTAAAAACTTCTATAAGTTTCAGAAAATTTTTATTTCTGCGATCGATTGCATTTCCCTAAAAAGTCACAAAAGCGCATGCTACACCATCAATGTTCAGCTTCAATATTTGTCTTTGTGTGCGTTATTTTATAAAGAAATAGTCACACTTCTACGTATGGTAACGCTTCTAAGGAATGGGAAATGCAAATGCCATGTTTTAAAATATGGGAGCAGTGATGTTAACATTTCTATTAGGATTTACGTACAGCTTTAAGAAAAATTACCGTTTTTAAGTAAAATTACCCAACGTAAAGAATTTTATACCTAATATTAATGGAAAATAAATAAATTCAAAAAAAAAAAATTATTTGATAATAAATAAAAATTTATTGTTAAAAAAAAAAAATTTTTTAAAAAAAAAAAAATTTGTTTTTCAATAAAAATTACAAGATTTAAAAAACAACAAATAATGAGAGAAACAAGTATATAGAAATAATAAAATAAAGTACTGTGTAACCTCGGTTAAAGCAACCCTCAATAAGCGCAACTCCTCGGTAATCGCAACGCCCAAATTCTTAACATTGCGGACTCAGTTAACGCAACGTTTAAAAAGAACAAAACCTCAATTAACGCAGCTTATCAAACAGAGTTAAGTTTTATTTTGAAATTTTTTTTTATAAATAAAAAAAATATGTCATCTAAAAAAACACTGTCGAAAATTGCACTTCTTTTCCATTAAAAATATGAATCTTCAACTTTATAAAAACCATCAGTACAAATTTACATAGAATGTACATTTTTTATTTATTCTCAATATATTTTTGTTTTATTCTTTATTTTAATTAAAGAAATTTTACTTTATTTATTTTAAAAATTAACTTTTGTTTTTTTAAATGTATTTTTTATTTGGTTTAAAACAATATTTTTAAACGAAAAACAAGCATCGAAATTTTGTCAAAATTTCTGTTGGTTGCGTTAAACGAGGTTACACTGTATTTCAAATTTAAAGTTTCAGTAAAATCAACGAATGCACTTTTATATTATTTAATCTTGCTTAAAAGTTGTTATTTAGCCATTTATGGCAGAAACGTATAGAATTTAACTGCAATTGGGGTTATTTTGCACAATTGTACCTTTCATTATTTGCTTTTATATATATATATATAATTTAAAAACACTAATTATTTAAGCTTAAGGTCTTTTTAATATATTTAATATTTATTCCGATTCGATATTTCGCTACTCCTTTGTGTTTTATTTATTTGGTGTTTAATACGTAAAAATTCAAACTTTTTTAAAATACCGAAATATGAAAATATAAATATACCTGCCTACGGTTTGTGGTCTAAATTACCGTGTACAATACGCACAGATAAAAATATTGCTTATTTTTTTATTAATTAATTAATATATTCATTTTAATTTTTATTTAAATTAAATAGTTTAATTGATACCATTAAATTTTTAATGACTTAAAAACCAGCAATAATATGAAAACATAAGCTCCCTGAGAGCTAGAAAGAGCATCGCTTTTAATTCGCTCAATTAAAAAAATTATTTTAAAGTTTTTAATTTTTTTAGTTCAGCAGTTAATAAATGTAATTAAAAAAAATTAATTAAAATAAATACAATAACAATCTATTAAATTTTTAATTGTTGCAAACATTTAATCAAATATTATTTCAATTAATTTAAATACAAAAATTAATTTCTATTAAAAAATTTTTGATATCAATTAAAAAATTGTTTAAAATTTCAGCAGTATACAAATTAGTAATATTAATTAAATGCAAAAACAACCCATTAAATTTTATATTGTAACAATTAACATTTAATAAAATGTTATTTCAATTAATTTAATTATAAGAATGTAATTGATATTACTATTTTGTTTACTGGTGAAATTTAAAACAATTTTTTTATTGAGATCACAAATTTTTTGATAGAAATTAATTTTAAAATTTTTCCTCCGGTAATTGCCGTACGGTTAACATCACTATATGGTTGGGAGAGCTGGAGCATAATAAAGCAGAGAGTAGAAACTATGAAAAGAGAACATGAGGACTTCTTTTGTTTGCATAACAGAGACGTTGTAAGCAAATTCAAATACATATCGAACTTGGCTACTTTGGAAAGGTATCAGATGGCCACTTTTATACTTAAATAAGAAACATTTTTTATAAAAAAAAAAAAATTATTTCCGGGAATTGTAAAGAACACAATAACAATGTTTTAAATTATTTTTTTTTCTTGGAGCAGCACGCAGGAGAAAGCACCTACACTTGGCATTTTCAGAGTGATGCGGCGTGAAATGCTTCTGGCTTTAAGATCGGTCGACTAGGTGTTATAAAACATTTAATATAAAAATACTTTGGAGTATTGACACCAAACAGTTGTCGATGTTTAAAGGAAAAAATCAATTTTTATATGTTTATGCGCGAGTATGTAATTATTCATAATTATCCAAAATGTTTACTCCATCGTGCTACATGAAGTGTTATTATTTGTAATACGTGCATTACAGCAACAATAAGGAAAATATAATTAATGAGTCTGTTCTAGCAAGGGAAGTATGCGTGTTCACAACTCCATACATACTCGTACATACGTAGGGATGTATGTACGCATGCATACACATATTCAAATAAATAAAACCACTTAAGTTTAATAAAAAAAAAAAAACTATGTTAAAATAAACAAAATGTAATTTAAGATATACAAATAGGGGTGGCATTACAAAAACACGCAGAAACTACTCCTTTAACAATTAGAAAACGATACATTTTTTCGTTCCCAAGTCTACTTCAAGTCTGATTACCCTTAATGCAATTGAATGCCAACCAAATAAAACAAAAAAAAAACATTAAACAGACAATAATATTCAACTTAAGATTGAGATAAAAAATCAACAACACATCACTCTCTTGTATAGGATTTACAAAAGACAGAACAACCCCAAAATTACTGTTAAAATTTATTGGGTGAGCAAGATAAGCCAAGCGTATTGTTGATGAGTACATTTCGCTTGAGTGTGCTCTTTCTGCAAGAGTGCATGCATGCATGTGAGTGCGTGTGTGTAAGTGAGTGTTAAAATTTGATAAGAAAATTTTAATGAGGAAGAAAAAAAACCACAACTACAATTATAATAATAAACAAATGCTATAAACAGAGAAATAAGTCCAGCACAGCATGTGGTCTCCATGATTTTTTTTTTTTAAATCTGTGAATAAAATTGATACAGGCCTGCACATGTTCACAAATCACTGTTTATGTAGATACTTATGCTGGGAGCACAACTGGTACCACGAACGACGAATTTCGTCTAGCACAACGAACAGTTCGTTGAGTAGATTCGCTGTTTGGCGCACAATTACGACGAAAAAATTATAGCTTTTTTCATAGCATATGTCAGACTTTCTTTCACTATATCTGTAATCTTTCGATGCCAGATTGTATTTATAGGCATTGATATGTGTTGCACTTCTACAATTACATATTAATACACTTGTATCCATATTATATAATTCCCCTGCAGATAAAATGACTAGTTCACAATTACATATATTTAAAGTAGGGTCGCCCAAAAATTAATCAAATTTACCCTTCACCGCAGGGCACTCACCATTGTTTTGGAATTTAGTTGATAGTAGTAGAGTTCCAAAATTTCTAAGGGCCAAGTGGAGTAGAAGGCAGTGCTCAACGTCTACAAAGTTCTAAAAATTTTGACATTTTCTAACTTTTAAAATATTTATATGGGGGCTTTTCTATTCTCCCAAATGCTGTGTTTATGAAAGAAATGCAAAGGAAACAATGAAACCGTAAAAAGTGTAAAAATTGCCAACAAAAAGTGTATTCCGACCGAGAAACTATAAAAAAGCACTTCCTGACAGTTTGAAGCTGTCAAGTTCAATGGTTTCAACCATGTTTATTTACTCCACTCACAAATTTCCTACAAGATATTTGTGTTATTCATCAACTTTGTACTATAATATAAACTTCCCAAACAGTTCAGTTCAGGGATACACTAATGTAGGGTGTAGTCGTCGGAGACCTGGGACTAGCCCAAGTTCATCGCACTAACTCAAAAACTTCTACATGTAACTATTGCAGCACCTGAGAAAGTAATTTCAAAGTAAATTTAATATGAAGAAAAACACGAACACTTGTCGTATAACTACAATCTGCAGTTTTCAACGACACGGTACACAGTTGCATTACATAGGACCATGTTTGTAACCAGTCCATTACAGATACAATGGACCAAGTAGTAGACTATTGGCTGCTGGGTTGTTATTAAAATTTAGTTTTCATATAAAACCAAAAAGAAAAAACAATAAACATTAACACAAAACAATTAGAAAGAAAATTTTGGGGTAAATAATTGTAAACGATTTATTTTAAAAATTTAACATTTATTAAAACAAAAACTACAAATTAATTACAAATATATTTGAAAACTAAAATGAAAAACGGTAATTCTGTACTAACTTGTTCGACGGCGTTTTAAATATAAATAAATGTATGGCAGAGTTCGTCAGGCACAACGAATTTCGTATTTCCGGCGTTGTTTTGTTAATTTTCATATGATAACGAAAAGTCGCAACGAAAAATTCGACGACGGTCGTGCCAATTGTGTTCGCTGTCTTACATACATTCAAATTATTATTTTTAATAATAAAAAAAAATTATAAACAAATTAATACTACACATTAAAATAAAGTCGTGTGTGAAAGGCTTAAGAATATAATTATTGTTTATTAAACGAAAATAAATTGAAAGTAAAACAACTTCTATATCAACTGAATTTATTTTCGGAATATCTCTTTATATATATGTATATGATTCTAATTTCATAATTCTGCTTTTTCCCGAAATAAAATAATGTATATATGAAATGCATTATTATATACTTCATGATATATTCTCATAAAGAATTTTTTATAAAATCAAACTATTTCGCTAATGCTTAGTTAGCTCATCAGTGGGTTTTTTCTTAATTTATGACTGCAAATTCAAATTCTTATGGTCAAAATTCAACTAATCAATTGAGAATTATTGTTTAATACCAACTAAAAACCATAACTGCCTGGATCGTTCGCATAACAATATTCAAAACAAAAACAACATTTTAAATTTTGTTTTTGTTCTAAATCTATAAACAAAAACATAACAATCCATGAGTTTACTTTTTTTATTACACATACATACATATTTCTATATTTAGATTTTTCTTCTCATCATAACATAAGAGCATAAGAATCTTGGACTCTCACAGCTGTATTAATAAAAAAAAGTCTTAAATACGGTTTAAAATACGTATTAGTTAAAACGCTTTTTAATCCTAAAACACGTTTTTTAAAAATTCATATTAATAATCAATATTTTAACTAACATACGCTTTAAGGTTTTTCAAAAATGAGGATGGCAGCCCTAGATTTTTTATTTACCACTTGACTCCTAATGATGCAAAACCGTGAATATTAATTCTCGCAGTAATCGTAGCTAAATAGTTTTATTGTCTCGTTTAATAAGAATATTATTGTTTATAGAATAAAAAATGTATGATAAGTTGTATATTAATCAAAAAACTAATAACAGTAAAAATATCGCTTGGTAAGATTGCAATTTTAGTGACTTATTTAATTGCAGTTAAATAAGTATTTGAATAACGAGTTTCATACTATTTGTTTTGATTGTTTACACATCACACTACTTAGTCAATATTTGTTTTATTTGAAATTTGTGCAACATTTAATAATAATATAAAAAAGGAATAAAAATGGAAAAAAAGGAGCACTGCAAACGCAAACGTTCCGAAAATTGGGTCGAATTTTTTTTCACAAATAACAATCACAATGAAAACAAACACTGCAGAATATGACATCTTAAAATAGCTTTAAAACAGGGTCGAACCAATTTTAAAATTTCCATATTTACACAAGGTTTAAAATGTGCATTTTAATCTAAAATTCGTTTATTAATACCAATTTAAGGAATTTGGCTTAAAAAAGTTTTAAAATGCGTTTTAAAATTTTTATTAATATGGCTGTCAAGGTCTACAAAGAAAACAAATCCATAAATCCGTTTATTACGTTCTGGAGCACATCAGCAAGATAGAACCGATCTAAAAAATATTATGTTTAATATAAATTTTAAATAGTTTTTTAAAGGGCAAAGTTTATTACGGGTGCAGATTGAAAGTTAAAAATATGTTTGCATTCTCGCAGGTCATTTGTGATGCATTAGAAATGTTCATCACTTGCGAACAAACTTATAAACAATTTAAAGTTCAATGCATTGCTACTTTTAGTATATACAGTGTGTAAGGAAAATCTTTTGCAAAATGACAAACAGTCGAGCCGCAGAATTTGCATAAAAATAATTATTATAAGGATAATGTGTGCGAAAGTCAAATTAAATTTAAAAACCGAAGACACAAACCATTTTATTTAACCATCTAGCACAGTGATAGCAAATTTTTCCTTTCCTTTTTTCTGTGTTGCCATTGTGGAAAAATGGGAAATTTTATTGTTGTAAAGCATTTGCATTCATTAAAATTTTTTTTTAATTTAGAAAAGTTTTACAAAATAAATTTCCTGACAAAAATTAACTTTTCTTCCTTCTATAAATCAACAATAAATTTATGAATACATCAGTATTAGTGATTTGGATTCTCAAAAAAATGTGACGAACTTTTCACTTTATTTGGTGAGAATATTTGCATTTTTAAGTGCTGTATAAGGGAGCAATAAAATGCAATGAATATGGTAAAATTGGGCAAGAAATGCAGTGCACTTTGGGTTGAGAAGAACATGCTATAAATTTATATAATTTTTTTCTTTTTGTCAAAACTTTTAAATTGATATATTATACATTTTAAAAAGCCATCGCAAAACATGAATAAAATGTTTTTTTATTTTCATCATCCTTTAACTTTTTTATTTGTCTCTACGAAAACCTCATACATACATACATACATATGTACATACATAAATATGTATGCAGTACATATTTGTCTGTTGCAAAACAAAATACAGCATGATGCATTTTGAACAGACATGTTGTGGAAAGACTGACAAGCCTACAGATGGAGGGACAGCGTAAAACAAATACGAATAAATGAAGAAGAAAAATCAGCCTGAAACAAGCAACCGTCAGCTTCACAAATGATCCAGACCCTGACAGCTAAAAACAGTCAGAAAACGCAATTTGTATATTTTTCTTTTTTAATTTTTTTTTTCTTTTCTTGGGAGTTTCTTCTTCTGCAAAAAAAAAAAATTTAGTATGTGTTTCATTGAATGTTGCATGTTTTTTGTTTTGCTTGTTTAAAGTCTATTTTGTAATATTTATGCAAAAGTTAAGATGTTCAATCGCGTCACGCTACAAGCGGCAACAGTGCCACACATAGCAAAAAAGAAAGTGCTAAATTTTAGAAAAACTTAATTTCATTAAAAAAATTAAAAAAAAAAAATTTTTTTTACTATTATTGATCTATGTTTGTTATGTTTGTTACATGGTTTAGATGATTTATATGCAGCATTTCGTTTGGTGCTAATATCAAAATCTTTAGTAGAACTTTAACCAAATTCTTGGAAAAAGCTAAGAAATTTCACATGTCGATACAAGAGCTCCCAAAAAAAATATTTGAGAACTACCAACATACAATCAAAATAAACCAAACAACTCTTTAAAAATGTTCTTTATACAAAAAAAAATTTATTATTTGATTTTAAATCTATGTAATTTTTCTAAACCTTTCTTACAATTATTTTGAATATTTAAAAGAATTTTAATTATATTATTAATTGACCTTTTTTATTATATTTTTTGAAATATATTTATTAAGCCCGACGTCTTTTCTTATTTTATTTGGTTTTATTATTCGATATTTCGTTGACAGCTTGTTAACATCATCAGGAATAATAGGAAATTATAATTATAAAAAAAATTATAATTATAAAAAAATTATAATTATAATATATATTATAAGAAAATTATAATTATAAAAAAAACAATTAAATTAAAAAAAATTAAAAAATTAAAAAATTAAAAAAAAAAAAAAAAAATTAAAATTAAAAAAATAAAAAAAACGAAATATCGAATAATAAAAACAAAATAAAATAAAAAAAGACCTCAGGCTTAATAAATATATATAAAAAAAAAAAAAAAAAAAAAAAATTAAAACATTTAAAAAAAAATTAAAAATTAAAAAAAATTATAATTATAATATATGTATATTATAAAAAAATTATAATTATAAAAAAAAAACAATTATAATTTCCTATTATTCCTGATGATGTTAACAAGCTGTTAACGAAATATCGAATAATAAAACCAAATAAAATAAGAAAAGACCTCGGGCTTAATAAATATATTTCAAAAAATATTTAAAAGAATAGTTACATAAAAAAAAATTTTTATTATAAAGATATTTTATCATAAAAAATTTTTTTAAACTTCTGGATCCATCATTTTCTTCTGAAATCACGCGCTGTCAAATACAAACTGCCGTATTGCTGTTCCGGGGGGCAGTGTTCATTTTCATTTCACTTTCATTTAGGAGCCGGAAAATTTCAATAAATCGCGAGCTTTGTAAACCGCCGTAAGTTAGTAATTTATTTTAGTGACAGATGCACTTTGCCTCTATATAAATTCTTTAGAAAAGCTTGCATTTCTTCTTAAAGCTTCAAAAACCATGATATTTTCTCTTACATGAAAGGAAATCATCTGTCGTATTAGTTACTTAAAATAAACTTTATTTATTTACTTTTCATTTATTTAGATAAAGTTTTCTTTTTAAAGTTTTTCCACGTCTTGAAGACCAGCAATAAAAAAAAAAAGTAAAGAAAAAATTGCAAGTCAAAATGTTGGAAATTGAAACAGATGTCGTTACTGGAATAAAGACTTGACGGGAGACACATTTTCTTTGTACTTAATATTAAAATAGTTTTAGTTTAAATAAAAAAATTAAAAAAAAGAAATACAATTTCAGTATAAGAAAAGAGGTCACTTGCTAACCAGAGGATGAAAAAGAGAAAAATTATTGACTCTTCCGAAACAGGCAGGGCTTAGTTCATTGCTTCCATGCTGGAGCTGTACTCGTACATAGAAATATTATTGAAACGATTATTTTACAGCGTAGAGAAGTTCGTTGTAAAACACAGAATACATCATTTAATTTGTTTTTTATTTTTATGTGTTTTTTTTCTCTCTTATTTAATTGAAACCTTTTTAAAGCTTGCTTGCCTTACCTTGAACTTAAAGTACAACAAAGAAACTGTTATAACTTTTTGTCATTTATAAAAACTGTTTGTTAATTTGTAAGTAACTTTTATGGCAGATATTAAAATAATTCTTTGTTTAATAAGCAAATGTCTTTTTTTTAATTGCTGTTGTAAAATAGAATACAGTACTTAAATCAATAAAAATTCAACGAAAATCCTTCACAGATCAAGATACCAGAAACGCAAAAATTTAAACGTTTTATTTCAGTTGACAAAACTCGAAATACATATAATTGGGCCATTGAAATGGTAGTCGTATGTTTTAAAATAATAACACGGAAAAATATGGCTGCCAGCAATAAAAACCCCTCAAAATTTATTGTTGTATTTCAAAATTCAGTCAAGACATATGAAAAATAACCATTTTGTTTTTGGACTAGTGCTCAGGATATATCACCTGCGTATGCAAAGTCCTATAAACCGAGTCGTTTTAAAAACGAGTGATTTCTCACGAGTGATTCGTTTGAAAAACGAAAAATATTTGCGGATTCGGTTTACAAAACATACCCGAATGTCTGCGGGAGAAATAATTTTCGAAAGCAAATAAAAAGAATAATCATTATTATTTTATAAAATAATTAAATTTTTAATTGAAATTAAGTATTTATTTCATTGAAATTGTGTACATTTCGTCTTTAGTCGCCATTGTTTATAAAAAGCAATGTCATATTAAATGATGCTTTTGTAGCGTTTATTTGCGCATAAACCGTGCAATTGATGACTTCAGGAATGTTAACAAATTGTCAAAGTTTGCACGGTGGCGTTTAGGAACATGAGATATTTTGTCACATATTTTCACTGCAAATCAGCTGACGTTTAGGAAGGCAGCCAGAGATTAATTCATAACGAATAGATAGAGAGAGAGAGGGAGAGATAGAGAGAGAGAAAGAGAGAGACAGGGAGAGAGATATCAGAGGAAAGCTTAATTATCTTACAACCAGCGTTGCCATTTATTTTTTTTTGAAAAACTTGCCATTGGAGCAAAACCACTTTTTTCCTTTAAGAGAAGATTTTTTTTTTTAAATAATATCTTTTATTTTACCAAAAATTATTTATAATAGATACAGTCCATTTCATTTGTTTAGTGAAACCAGAGCTTCGAACCGCAATTTAACTTGTTCTGGTTTTCGGTTTCATTCAGGTCTAGTTAATAAAAATTTATAATCCAACGTAAGTATCAGTCAGTATCGTTCAATTTTGGGTGTCGGTTATTAAAAACGTAATACTTCCAGCAATTCAGTTAGCTGTTGATATTTTCAAAAATTTTGTAAATTCAAACAGAAAATTAGAATTCTGAACGAAAAGAATTTAATCGATTCAAAGTTTATTAATTTATGAGCAATGTACAAAGCTTGCAAAAAGAATAAACGTTTTCGACGATGGAAGATATGTAAGTAATGCCAAGTTGACGTTTGCAACGTAAAATCTATTTTCTGTAGATTTTCTAAGTGACAATTTCACCGATACGATTTTAGTAAACAGCAACGAGCATTACTTATGTTACAGCTTTTGCCAGCTGATCGCCCCGCACGTGTTACGTTTTTACTAACTGAGGCTTTAAACTTTTAAGAGAGTCTATGTTCAACTAAAATTTTAAAATTGTCGCACAAAAATTGTTGAAATAAATATAAAGAAAAACAGCTAATGCTGGTGATACTCCTACACAAACCTCCAAAAATCTGTGACTAGATTTTTCATAGCAAATTTAACCTAAAATTATCAAAAAAAAAATAAATAAAAAAATCTTAAAAAATACGTTTAATTATTTTGACCAGGTTTTTGGGTCAAATATTCCTCGGTGCGGTGGGTAGTGGAAAAACGTTCAGTAGTTGCCAGCCAAATAAGATACACAGAGAAAATTTTCTCCTCAATATATTTTTAAAGGCCGTGACTTTTGCTTTCTCATTTATTTATAAGTTATGAACATAGAATTTATTTATTTTTTTTTTAATACTTGTTTTTTAACCTTTTTTTATTATAAGAACAATCTACTATATATTTAAGCTCAAAGGAAAAATAAAAAATAAAAACCTTTCAGCTTAAATATATACATAGATTGTTCTCATTGAATTTAATGTTAAGATTTTAATATCTGTGTGAACAGCCATTCAACTCAGATTTGTACAAACCAATAAATGAAAATTCAATAAAGTCTTATTGCTTCGTGAGTAATACAAAATATTAAGACATTGTGACAATATAACTTAACAGCACAACGTTTGAAGCGCCGAAATGTTTAAATTCTGGAGCTTTCACACATCCATTAATTGTTGAACTATCTGTTCTGTTCGACGTCATTACTACGAGTAGAACCATCATACTGGTGTGTATATAAAGTAGTATCTTTAAAATATTCAAAAGTTTTTATTTCATCTTCTTTAAAGGAAAGATTCCTAAAACATTTAATTTTATTATTCAGTTTACATGGAATTACTCGACTTTATTCTATCAATTTATGGTTGAATTTTTCATAAATCAAGACAACGAAATGCTCAAACAATTCAACAATTGTTGATGGAATTAAGTTCTTTAGTTTCCACAGTTGAAATTCTAGTATAGAAACAAAATGCAGTAATAATGAATTAAAAACGCTAAAAACACTAAATTAAGACCACAAAGACAATAATTCTCATAAAGAGAGAGAGAGAGAGAGCAGTGACAGAATTGCAAAGGACTGATTTCTGTTTAATAGTTGTTGCTTAGAAGAGCAACAAAATTTCATTTTCACATCGGAGCAATTGTGAAAAGAACAATTCGCTTCATTTTAGCATAATTTTAATTTTTCGCCTCGGATATAAAATGGTCTAAATAGTTTTCTACATACACAGAAAACAAAACAATTAAATGTTTCCCAATTAAGTCTTTGCTCAGAAAAATTTTTTTTTCTTAATTAATAATTTAATTGAAACCATGAAAACTTTCATTGATTTTCTAAAGAAATGGCCAAATTTAAATTTTTTTTTTAATTAAAACTGTTAATTGATTCTGCGTTTTTCATGATAGTTTGAAGTCTAATTATTATTTTAATTGAATCTTGGTTTTTTTGTAATTGAACATTGATTTTACTTTTTTCTGTAGACCTATAAACTAGACCGTACCTCATTAAAATTTTCTGCACACCCTATAAAATAAAGTAAATTTGCTAGGTAAGTTGGAAAACAACAGTTTTTTTAGCAGCGGCTAAAGGCAGCGGCAAATATCAAAATTAATAACAACATTCCAGATTTCGTTTTAATAAATTTAATAAAGTTTATAAAATAAATTTTTATTAAATTTTCTTGAAAAAGGGGTTTTTTTCCAAAACATGCTGAATATCTCCTAAACTATAAGAATTTGCCAGAAATGTATAATAACATAATTGAAAGGTTCTTTTATTCTCGATCCTTCCGTGTTTATTTTAGTTCTATCGAAGAGCTAGTTCTCGAGTTATTACAAATTATTTGGCGCAACCTCCGCTTCTTTATATATAATGGTACATTTTGAGAACCAAAGTCAATCCAAAAAAAATTAATTTATGGACATTGAATCGGAGTACCATATGTATTCAAATTGACTTTGAAATTTTTTTTTTCTATTTTTTTTTTATTTTGTTGACCTGTGTTATTTATCCCCCAAATCTCTGTTCCTACCCCCGCAATGTACCACCCTATTGTCAGAAAATTAAAGCTCGCAAAAAATCAATACAGTTTTACTGAGGAAGTAATTGCAATAATTACAACAGTTTTTAAAGTGCATTTTGTAAAAATAACGGGTGTGTTTGTAACAATAATATTTTATGATGAAAATTTAATTTCCTTCTAATCACCTTGCAAATCGGATGAAGTATCAGCAAAAGCATTTTCACTCTTCCTACAGATCCGCTATATTGAAATTTGCGTACAATTCTCCCAATTGTGTACTTATTTGGACGATTACGAAGTGCACAAAATATATTTTGATTTGCACGCCAATTTTTGTAAAAGGCTTCAACTATCTTAACGCGCTGCTTAATTGTGTACCAATCCTTGGTTGAATTAGGCAAACACTGAAACTAAGAAATGTCAAATTCAGTTGGGCAAGAAACTTGACGTTAAGGTGTGACTTACAATTACCATCGTTTATTATGATACAGATTGCTCTCTTAAGTCTCAATAAGTTACTTTGCAGAGATACTGCAATGAGTTTTCCCAGTTTGTAAAATGATGCCACTCTTTTAAAATTCTTTTCCAAATCCTTATCTCAAGGGTTGTAATCATATTCGTTGTTTTTGTTTTCTTTTGCGGCTTTATTAAATATAAAAAACTAAAACATTAAAAGCGAAAGAAATAAAAATAAAAATTTCAAGACAAAAAGAATCTTTAAATTAAACTTTATTAATCGACAATAACAAAAACAGCAGCGTAGTAAATGTGTTCAAGCGCTCGATGACGAAGTCATCAACAACAATTAAAAGATCAAATCGTGATCCGCAGATAATAAAGAAAAACAAGAAAACAACAACAGCACCAACAGCAAATTAAAAGCCTTTTTCCACTTCTTCTGCCACTGCTACAACTTGCAGTTGGCTCGATGATCTCGATTCTTGACATTTAAAGAGCAGGAAAAAAGAACGCACCACTCAAGGAACACAAGTACAAATCAAAGTTTTATGATTAAATGCATTCAAATGTAAAAACAAGAGGAAGACATCGAAGAAACTATTGACAAAAAATAAAGAAGTCAGACAAAAAAAAGAAATAGAAGGAAAAACATAAAAAAAATTACGAAAAAAAAACGATAGATTGAAGACAAAATATTTACAAAATGGCGCTTCTAGCATCAGGTAGAGTTAATATTGCAAACAAGAATTATAATTCTAAAGCTATACACTCTATACATTCTACAGTAGTATACACTTTGTTATTATTAAAAATGCTTTTGATTTGATTTATCTTTAATAAAACACCATTGGTTTTCAATAAATTATTACTTCAATCCATTATGACTTTTATATCCCCTGAAATATTAACTAATTAGTTGCCGAAAACAGTGGTTACATTTTTTCGGGCAAATATTTTGGATATGTAACCGTACCTTAACCGTTTTCACGCTCTTCAAAAAATTTATCATAAAATTTTCTTGTCATTTGTATAGGGTTAGCCATTTTTAAAAATCGCAGTCTGGTAAGACTGGTCAATGTTAAATATTTGTCATCTGAAGTGTTATTTATTTAGCGAAAGTGTTGCCTTTAACAAATATGAATCGTTTAACAAACGAAGAAGGCGCAAAAATAATTAAAAATTAATGGAAATGTGTTGGTTCAAACGTGGCCAATTTTCCGCCATTACAGGGTGATTATGGTCGTCATAATCGATCTATTGTGCAAAGAATTAGAAATTTTACGAAATTAGAAGTGTTACTGATGTGGTCAGGAATGTGCACCATCGCAAAGTGCTTTCTATCGAAAATATTGGCTTGTATTAGTAAAAGTGTGGCGAAAGCCGGACCCTCAGTCAATTCAGACCGCCATAACTGTATGAGAATTGATTTTTTTTTTGCCTGCAATTGAAGATTATTACCTGGACAATATGCGCTTTCAACAAAAAAAAAAGGTGGCACGGGCTACACAACTCGACCGATTTTGGCTTTATTTTATGAGAAGTTTCCATAATACGGTATTCAGACATGCTTGTTTTTATTGCGTCAATATTCAGTTTATTGATACAATAATTTTAGTGTTCAGACATACAAAATTTAGCTAACTCAATAAGCATTTGTTAACGTCGTTACCATTAGTAGACAATTTTGCTTAGTCAATACACTTTTGACAGCGTTGTATTTAAATTTTTAGTCAATATTTAGAATATTTACAGCCGCATTAATAAAAATTGTAAAACGCATTTTAAAGCTTTTTTAAGCAAAATTCATTAAAATGGTATTAATAAACGAAATTTAGCTTAAAATGCACATTTTAAACCTTGTGTAAATATGGAAATTTTAAAATTGGTTCGACCCTGTTTTAAAGCTATTTTAAGATGTCATATTGTGCAGTGTTTGTTTTCATTGTGATTGTTACTTGTGAAAAAAAATTCGACCCAATTTTCGGAACGTTTGCGTTTGCAGTGCTCCTTTTTTTCCATTTCTATTTCTTTTTTATATTATTATTAATGTTACACGAATTTCAAATAAAACTAATGTTGACTAAGTAGTGTGATGTGTAAACAATCAAAACAAATAGTATGAAACTCGTTATTCAAATACTCTTTTAACTGCAATTAAATTAGTCACTAAAATTGCAATCTTACCAAGCGATATTTTTACTGTTATTAGTTTTTTGATTAATATACAACTTATCATACATTTTTTATTCTATAAACAACAATATTCTTATTAAACACGACAATAAAACTATTTAGATACGATTACTGCGAGAATTAATAATCACGGTTTTGCATCATTAGGAGTCAAGTGGTAAATAAAAAATCTAGGGCTGCCATCCTCATTTTTGAAAAACCTTAAAGCGTATGTTAGTTAAAATACTGATTATTAATATGACTTTTTAAAAAACGTGTTTTAGGACTCAAAAGCGTTTTAACTAATATGTATTTTGAAGCTTATTTAAGACTTTTATTAATACGGCTGTAAAGATTTAAATCTTGTGTTTGTATTCAAAAATTAGGAAAAATCCAATGATGAGTTCAGTAAGCATTAGCGAAATAGTACTATATGGATATGCTTTCCTCCTCAGTTATTGAGTTCACTTTTGTAAAAAATACTTTATGAGAATATCATAAAGTATATAATAATTAGAATTTAGTCGAACTACGGTTATAACAAATTAATTGAAAATTTTCTGTCGTATTCAAGTTCACAGTTAATTTATTACAATATTGTAAAGAAATTTCTTTTTTGATTAGAATAAGGGAAAGAGAGCAATTATTCTCCAACACCAGTGAGTACAATACATATTTTCTATGTCACTACACACGGCATCAGTACTCTTTGTGTCAACAGGGAGGTAGTTGTAAAGTCGTTAATATCATTTATTTAACCCGTCAGAGCTTAGGAAAATGCATACGAGAATATACGTTACTGTCTACATACTATTAACAAGGGTTGCCAGCTTTGTTCGTTTTATGTTTTTCAGTAATGGTCCTACTTCATATATTCCCAAAGGACATAGCTTCTGTTTTCGGTACGGGTGAGAACGAAATTAGTTTTTATACAACTTTTTAACTGCCCTTCCTTATTTAAATATTTTTTGGGTTTATTAGCCATCCATGGGATGGCAATGGAAAACCACTTGATAGTTATTTTCCCCTGTCATTGAAAGGCTAATTAATATTTTTCGCCGCACACATGCGTTTTCAATATTCAGAATATTTAGAAGTCAATATTTATAACAATTTTGCACTTATTGCTCAATCACTTAATTAATATTTTGCATGGATTATTGAGCTCAATAATGGCATTTATTGCGTAAATCTCAATAAAGGTGCTTGTCTGCAGACCTTGAAACGTGTAATTTCACAATTTGGCGACGTTAATTGGCCATCAAGATCCAACTGTTTGACGCCGTCAAATTTTTTTTTGTGGGGATACGCCAAAGGCCGTGTCTACACAGATAATCCGTGTAATATTGGAATATTTGGCAATCAAAATTCGTAACATTCCTGGGAAGAGCTGATGGAAAACTACCACACAAAAACATCGACTGCTGCAACCAATTCGGAGATGGTCATTTAATTGACATTTGTATTTCGTACATAAAATCAAGGTTCAAACATTATAATGTATGTTACCTGTTCTTTTGAAATCGAAAAATGTCAAAAGATAAATCATAAGAAAAAATCACTTGAGTCAAGATCATTCCATCCTCAATATCCGTACATTTTTTGCATTCATTCAACGAAACTTTTCTTTTCAATCTTCAACCTCATTTTAAGTAAATTTCTAGTCACTGTAACATTTCTCAGCATCTGTTTTGCAAGGATGTGTTTTTTTGTTTTTTTTTCTAAAATGTCCTCGCCTCCAATACAGCACATGGAATAGAAAGCGCAAAACTATCACAATATATCCATTCAGTGGAAAACTAAATAAATTCACTATTTTGTTGATTTAATAAAATGTTTAAAGTCTTTATGAAATCCCACACAGGCAAAATATAAAACTGAATAAATAATACACATGCAATATTAAAATTAAATAACACTTCGTGCTTAGCATGAACTGAAAGATCACAATTTGTACAAGCAGCATGTGAGCGCTGTTAAATATGGGAGATTCATAGCGCCAAATAATATATTAAAAAAAAAAGGACAAGTGAAATTATGGTGTCTTCTATTACAACAATTTCTTAGGCATAATTTAATCATTTGAGTATATTTATAGGCTAGTCATAGTTCTCTAGTATACATAGTATAGTCTAGTGTTCAGCCATTTCTAGCTTCGTCATTATAGTGAGGATGGCGATGCCTGAGGTAATTAGCAAGTGGGCTACAAAACGCCAGGTTCTGGGTTCGAATCCAGTGTCCGACTAAGTCATCATAAAGCACACTTCACAACTTTTCTAATTTCCTTATCACGAAACGAAATTTTATTTTTCATATTTATTTGATTAATATTTTTTAAATCAGAACTTTTAATAGAAATTTTTAAAATTTTTATTTACAATGGAATCACCCACATCACGCAATATGGCTCATATGACAATATTTTTTGCTCCCCCAATTTATGCATATTAAGGTAAACGAAAAAAAGAAAAAAGTGCAACAAGGAAGGAGAAAAAATTGCTACTGAAAAAAATTGTGTATTAGATGTAATGAAAACTTTGAGTTTAGTGCATCTCAATTGCAGTTCAAGCAAAGCGCGACAGACAACTTAACAAAGTATGTTGAAGGCTAAAGAGCCAACGAAAAAATTATGATATGAATATACACATTTTATGAATATGCATACATATATGCATAAGAAAGCCTTCACTTTGTAAAATGCATACAGATTAGTACTGGAACACATACTTGCACTCATGTATGCATATTGACTGAAAGCAAAGACAGTGATGCATGAAAATAAACTCGTTACAAATATCTATACGAAATATTTAATAAACAAAGAAAATGTCGTTTATAATTCAACATAAAATGTATGTACCAGGTGTGTTCAAAAAATAAGGTGGCTTTAAAATTTTATGAAAAAATATTTATTTATTCTTCAATATTTATATTTTCCCCTTCAAAGTAATCCCCCTTAGATACAATGGAATTGTGACAATGCTTTTTTCCATCCTGAAAGCACTTTTTGTACAGCCTTGAGTTCATGCAGTGATGCAGTTTTTATTTCATCAATCGTTGCAAATCTCCGCCTTTTCATAGGTCTTTCAAGTTTTGGGAACAAGAAAAAGTTACACTGGCCCAAATCCCGTAAACAATTTGAGTTTTTTGTTTATTGTTGTTTTCAGTATAAATGTCGAACAATTATTTTCATTCTGCTTCTATGAACGTGCCGTTAATTAAAATAAGTCCCCGAAGTCGGTGTTCGTAATACCACAGAGGAGCAAATTCTTGCACCCGCCCGAAGGCCGCTCATGCCAAGAAACTTTCTTTAAGTTTGTCAAAATGCTAACAAAAAAACCAAGGGTTTAGCAAAGGACCAGAATTGAAGCTTTTAATCAACAGTATTGGAACATATATAGAAAAAGTCAATCGAATATATGTATGTATATATACAAGGTGGGCCAAAAGAAGTCATCCTTTTTTTTTTTTTTTAATGAAAAACTTTGATTCTGTTTTTTGATTATGTTTATCTGAACCTTTAGAATTCTATTGGTCCAGACGAGAAGATGATATCGGCCAAATGGGCGCCGTCACAATTGATTGCTATACGGGCTCGTTTTATGGCATTTTTCATCACTTCGGGCGACAGATTCTCGCACTCGTGTCGAATGTTGTCCTTGAGGGCTTCCAGGGTCTCGGGCTTGTTCACGTAAACACGGGACTTCAAAAACTTCCACAAAAAAATGTCTGGAATGGTTAAATCGGGCAATCTTGCGGGCCAGTGCAACTCGCCAAAACGAGAGATGAGGCGACCCGGGAACGGCGCCTTCAGAATATCGGTTGTGGCTCGCGCAGTGTGTGCCTTTGCTCCGCCCTATTGCAACCACATGTCCTCCAGTCCTAATTCATTCAATTGCGGCAGAAAAAACTCGGTTAACATGGCCCTATAGCGCGCACCGTCCACTGTTATCCACTGTTTGACCAGCGGCGTCCTAAAAAAAAAATGGCCCCATGACGCCTCCACCATGAACAGCGCACCATGCAGTCACTTTGAGCGGGTGTAATGGCTCCTCGTGCATCACTCGTGGATTTGCGGTGCCCCAGAAGCAATAGTTTTGCTTGTTCACGTACCCGCTGATGTGGAAATGAGCCTCATCGCTCATTATGATTTTGGTCGAAAAATCGTTCATTTCGTCCTGGAGATTAAGGATGGCTTGGGCGTAGGTCACGCGCTTGTTCACTTGTATTCTACATCTGTCTAGTTCACAAATGTCAAAACAGATTTGACATTGGCCGCCATTTGTAAAAATAAGAGCATCTTCCAATAGGGTGATTTCTTTTCGCCCACCTCGTATGATATAAAATAATTTTCCTTGGGCGTTCTTCAATTTTTTTTTTGCCTAATTTCATTTCTGTTCAGCGAACTGTTTCATTTTGGATAATTAAAATTATTAACCCAAATAAAAAATAAAAAATAAAACAAAAAAACCCAAAAATTTTACAAAAAACGCCGCAAAAATTTCGCATTTTTATTTTCTATATTGGCTTTGGGGCTTTAGATCATTTCACACGTTGGGACCTTATTTGCTGGGCTCTTATTTCGCAGCGCCGAGAAGAAGCAAAAATAATTTTTAATGTTTGATGTTAAATTGGATGGATTAATTTTTAAGCTAAAGGAGAACTATTTCGTGCATTATTTTATTGGGGCACTGTTGGAAATGATGGACACTTCAGAAACCTTTTTTACTTGACGGGGCATTGAACCGAGGATCTTTTAGAAGTCAAATGCTCAGCCAACAGCAACTAGAATGCGTAGACGGCGATTATTTTTGAAGAATATAAAATACACTGATTTGTTTGACTCGTCCAAAAATCGTCGAAAAGATTCGCAAAAAAACAATGTGTTGTCATGACAATCTTTCAGTGGTCGCCAGAAAGCTAAAATTGTGAAATAAATTAAAAACACACCCGTGGAACAATCATAAAAATTATTAGAAATAATATAACTTGGAAGAGTCGAATATTACTAGGTTTGGTCGGAAGTGCAACTACTCTAGTGCACTACTCATTAGACTACCGGGGTACCCTCGTATACTACTAATACTTTTGCAAAGCTCGCCATAGTGCGTAAATGACAATTCACTCCTCCAATAATCGTCAAATCGGAAAATAAAATATAATTCCAATCCAACAATCGTCTGGACTGGATTGAAGGAACACATCTCAAAAAGAACGCCATCGTCACACAATCTTCTAAATACCACGCGGGTACGAGTAATTTCGAAGAAACATGATTGAAATTGTGTTTTTGGAAACTTATGCTGCACACTGTACCAACATACTTGTAACTACTTCCACATTTAAGAACTGCAGAATGCAAAACTCTTGATAATCACAACAGCAGTGATAATGATGTTGTTGCTGTCGATAATAATTCTGTTGATTGAGCTAAGTACTGCAAATAATAAAATGCCATTTAATATGAAGACATGAGATATGTGAACTAAATGACTACTGACTGCCAGAGCCAACAGTAGAATAGCAGATAGACAGGGAGACTATAAAAAAAACATAATAAAAAGAAGAATTTTCTTCCTGAAAGGCATTTTACACTAAACTAAACTACTGTCAGACAGCTTTACTCATACATACATATATTGTACTCGTATGTATATGAATACGACAGAAGAATTCTGATAATCAAGTAATAATATGAATATTCCGTAGCCGTTGTGGCAACCAAAATATGATGTGAATGATTACAAATTTATGTATGTTCATTATACTGTATATGATACTGCACTCATTCCCATTACAATTGAATGCATTATTGAAGAGGTTTCAGTCTAATGTCAGTAATAGATAATACAACAATTGCAACAACAATGCGAACATCTGATTCAGTGTATTAAAATTTTAATAGTTTTCCATAGAGATAACAATCAGAGTAGTTAAGATTTTAAAATGGTATGGAGGAGCAGTGATGTTAAACGTACGGTAATTACCAACGGTAGGCAGGTAATTTCTATATTTGAGGAGTCATACCAAATTTTAGAAAAGTCGTTCCAAGCGGTTAGGCGGACAGGATTATGACATATTTCTCGACCACAGTATCCTAGACCAACTTTTTTTGTCACACATATTTGTTTCCATGCCTATTTGAAAATTTTTACGAAATTTCATCGAATCAGTTCAACATTTAGGTGAACCCAAATTCGGCCTATTTTGCGAAACTGGTGATACGGACCAAATTTTCCAACCCGAAATGTTCATATGTATAGGTATGTATTTGAATTTTAAATACAGTGAAACTTCGGTATAACGAAGCTTGCGAATGCGAAATGCGAATGCGAATGCATTAAAATTATTCTATTCTATAATTAAAACGAAGAAATTGTGAGCTGTAAAGCCTCTACATAGGAAAGTACTCATTCTAAAGTCTATACAACGAAATTAGTATTAAACAAAAATTGTAAAGCAACCCTCTCAAAAGTACATATTAGCTCTACTCACAATCTTGTGTATTTGAGATTGTAAATATATGCAATAGCAAATTTGTGCTATCAACTGTGAATGACATTTTTAATTTATTATGCACTACTCATTGCAAGAACAAAATTCACAGCTGATTGAAAAAGCAAACAAATTTGCCAAAAAAAAAAAATATGTCCAATAAAAGTTAATGAATCGCACTACTGGTTTTTTTTTGGAGGAAAATAAGCAGCGGCAAGTATGCGGCGATTACGATTTGATTGGCTTGGTTTATTGTTAGTCAGCTGTTTATTTGCAATTAGGTGTTGCATACTCATAGCAAATAAATCCTATTGGTTTTAAGTGTTGCATATAAATTTAAGTCTAGCATGTGCATTGCTGTGTATTTTGTTACTGTAGAGCAAAAATACGCTATAGCTTTTTGCAAATGCAATGATGCAACACCATATGCACAAGTTTGTCAGTTGGGCTATTCTAAAGGTATGTGCAAATGCATATTTAATGCATTAGAAATGAAAACAATATTGTTTTGGGACTTGTCAAAATGAATGAAAGCTTAAAAATTTTTATAAAATTGAGTCCGTTCATCATGCTGCAAATCTAATCTTGCATAAAAAAAAATTCTTGCCATAGCGAAAGTTTTTCCATATTTATTCAAATTTCATTAAACGAAGTATTATTATTATTATTATTAAATATTAATATTATTAATATTATTAAATCCTTTATTAGTATTAAAAATACTTTTATAAATCTTATTAAGTAATAAATTCTATTACAATAAAAGTTCTCTTTAAGCTCTAACAATGATTATTTTTTACAAAATTAACAATTTGTTTTCTAAATATATATATGATTCTAATTCTGCTTTTTCCCTTATTAAACTATATGTTAAATTTATTTTTACATACCCTATGATATTCTCATACAGTATGAAAAATATCATAAAGCATTTTATTTCAAAAGCAACTCAATAATTGAGGAGGAAAGCATATCCATATAGTACTATTTCGCTAACGCTTACTTAGCTCATCAGTGGATTTTTCCTAATTTCTGAATTAGAATTTTCTAAATATGTTTTGATTATTTTCCTTTTTTATATTTTCTGGAAGTGCGTTGTAAAGTTGAAGGCCTTTGTAAAACAGTGTTCTTTGCATTGCAGTTGTTGGTACTCTCTCAATTCTAAAATTCTCCTTGTTTCTCAGCTGGTATGGTTGAACCTCTCTTACGTATAGAATTTGCTCTGTTAAGTAATCTGGTGCTTCTCCTCGTTTCATTTTTTTAATAAAATTGCTGGTGTTCAGCTTAAGTCTCTGCTCTACGTTCAACCATTTTAAAGATTCATGCATAAAGTTAATTGTGGTATATCTGTTGCATTTTAAAATGATTCTCATTGCCCGGTTTTGTAGTTTCTGTAGTCGTTGAATCTGTTGTGTTGTACAACATGTATATATTATTGTTGAACCGAATTCGAAGTGTGGTTGTGTGACAGCGCATAGAGAAAGGGACCTAAGGGTAAAAAAAAGCAATTTTCACTTTTTTTTTTTTTTTTGATGTGGACAACATCTGAGCATCGAATGAGACCCTTTCTATTTTGCGCGTCACATATACATATATATTTATGCTTAACTACAATATACAAAAAATCTATGGCAAATGGTTAAGGTTCGTTATATCGAAGTTTCACTGTACTCAGTGAAGCTTAAATTTTAGTACATGAAAACAATTTTTGTACGAAAAAAGTTTAATTTCTTGTTTGTGTAAAAACTTACTTGGTCAATTCATAAGTTCAGTCGTGTTGTATATCGTTCAAAAAAAACCATGATAAGAATTTGTGTGCTTGTGAACAGGCAAAGAAATTACTAGTATCGTTATTTATTTCTATTTTTATTTGTGTTTTATTTATATTTTCTTCTTAAAAATAAATTGGACATTCATTTCATTGTATGCCGTGAAATTAAACCAGCTATGGAAATTTCTATTTAATACAAATTCCCTGAAATTAAACCAGGTATGGAAAGTTAAATTTCAAAGGTTTAATTTTTAAAGTTTTTTGCGATAAGCAATTTAGATCTATTAGTTTCAAAATACCATTGAAATTAATTTAATTTCTGGTAGTATTTGAAAGATTTTTACGAAATGAATCAAAAAAAATTTCATATTCCCAGACCTGGCTTCAATAGAAATATTTCAAAACGATATAAAATTCAAACCTTTAATCAGAACACACTTTTTTATGAAATTTACCAACAATAAAAATACAATATTGTATAATGAAACGATTACACAATGCATACGACATTAAGACGAGCTTGTGAATTGAACAACATACAAAATTATTTTATTACAAAATTTTTATTACCTTAATAATTAAGTTATGTACTGAAGTACTGAAGCATATTCTAAGCAATAAAAATATTTTAAATATTTTTTCCCAGGCACACATGTATTCAAAATATTTTTATTTAGGATCATTGATTGCCTTGTGTGCACATCCATCCCTAAACATGTCTACAATTGCATTATTATTAGTATTTTCATGCTCCCCTTTTTCATATCTTTCACTGACTTGATAATCATTTAATTTTTATGCTTCAATAAGTGCATCATTTATCAAGAGTTTAGAAAAGGTCATGCAATTGAACTCGCAATTCATTTTACATGCAGCGTTTGATATGAATGAATGAGTTAGTGATTGTGTTTGTTGTGATTTCTTTGAAAACATACTAGATGATCGATTTGCAGTTCACAACGTGAAAAATAAATTCCACCCAATCAGAAATAGGAATGTGAGGAATTAAATGAAAAATTAAAAAGTGAAAAAAATAAAATAATGCATTTCTTTTTTCCGTTGAAGAAAAATTTTATGAATAAAGTGCTGCCGGGAAATATATATGTTGTGCTTTTTACAATTTATGAAAATTTTCTAAAAATGTTACTCAGTAATATCTTAAATACATTTAAAAACAAGCATTTCTAATCAATTTATTTATTTTATTTATTTATTTATTTTATACCATCATCATCATATTTCGCTTTGAGTTCATTTCATTCGTTGCCAGTTGGGCGCTCTCCGCCTACACATGCGGCCGAAATAAATAATTAAGGACCAAAAAAAAAAGTTAGTACTAGGTCAGTTTTTTGGTACACATGTGTGTAACTTTGGTGACATTGTCGCAGGAAAACTCAAATTATAAGTGTCCCTCTAGTACATTTTAATGGTTGGTTTTGGCAAATACTCTACATTGTGCCTCCTTGTAACATTATCACCCTGAAATAAAGAATTAAAAAAAATATGTAAATAGAAAAAAAATTATAAAACTGCAGGTGGAAAATACTTTGGCGAATGAACATGATGCAGCAGTAAAAAAATTATCAAAGTGCCACCACAACTGGTGCTGAAAAACTAATGAAACCAACTAAATGATCTGTAAATGAGAAATACACGTTTTTAATGTACAGCCGACTTCCTAAATGCAAATTCCAATGCATGTTCACAATGCAAACATTTTACAAATGCATATAAAAAATTTCGGACAATGCCTAAAATCTGTGGGCAGTTCAATTTAATGCTCATCAGATCATCACCGAAATCGTGCATCAATTTATTTGGTAGGCAAACGGTTGCGTTTCACTGGTGCTGGAAGTAAAATTTTTTATTTATTTAGAATAACATTTTTAATAAATAAATACTGAAGTTACAGTAACCCAAAAATTGGACACTCGAGCCCAAAAAATATCAATTCCAAGCACCCTTTTCGTTTTTATGAGTTGCACAGCGGCGTTCATAAACGCCGTTTATATGCAAAACATTTGTGCACAAAACAGAGTTGCATATAACACCTGCTTTGCATTGCATACGCACTATTTACAATAATGTTTTACTTCTTTATATGAAAATGTAAAAGGTTTTATTTTTATATCATTTATAACTAGCGCCATAAATATATAAAAGTCTTTTTTAATATGTTTTTTTCTTTGAAGCACAACAATAATTATTTTTCATTGTGTGTCAGTTTTTGCCGGAAGGTTTCAGTGGCGAAGGCATAGTCACTGGTCACTGAACAATACCGGCTTCAGCTGGTAGCAATCCACAATCGCACCGGAACGCCCTCCTTCGTCGGTATTGTGTAGCACCGGCGAAGTAAAATAATAATAAAAAAAATGGCTACTGAACCGAAGCTTCAGCACTGCTACGAGTATAAACAAAGAACGTGCAAAAGCAGAGCTGCAAAATAATTAATTAAGCTTCACCTCTCTTATCATTTCTCCTACTATCCCTTTCCTATAGTTCCAGCACAATGCTTCGCATGTGTAGGAGTCATCTCCTGAGTGCTGGTCCCAGATAAAAAAAAAAAAAAAAAAAAAAATTAGAGGGTGGCCCAAAAAGAGCGAAGATGTTGAATTCCTTATAATTTTTATTTTTTTTTTCCAGTATTTTGTAAAGAAAACTTGGGAAATTTTAAATGGAACAGTAGAGAATTGAAAAACGTGCCAAAATCGTTGAACTTTATTTCAGAAAAAAGTCACGATTTTATTCATGATGTAATTATTAGTGACGAAAACAATTTCCAATTGAATGGGTTCGTTAATAGGCAAAAAGGGCTACGGAAAATTCCAGAGTAGTTCAACAGCGAGAATAACACCCACTTATGTGCAACATTTTTTTTTTGCTGTAGCGCCTCAGATCTCCATGAGGCGTATTAAATTTTGAAGTTTCGTTTTTAGTAGCAATTTTTTAGTAATTATTTTACTTCGCCGATGCTACACAATACCGACGAAGGACGGCGTTCTGATGTGCCAGCGGATTGGATATAGTTGAAGCCGTTACTGTTCAGTGACCAGTGACTATGATCGTGCGAAAGTATAATTGGCCCATATGTTTTTGAAAATAAACACGATAACGACGTTTCCATCAGTGGTGTTATATAACGGACAATGTTGGAAAAGTTTTTAAGGGCATCCGTGGCAAACCATCAAAACCGCCTACTGCGTGGGACGCGCAGTGGCTCTTTGAAATCAAACCCCTTCGGTCATTTTGTCCCACCCTATATTTCAAACTAGTAAGAATTATGACAGTATTACTTAAGGGCCGTTCAAACTATTATACAGGTATTAAGACTTTCATCACATTTTACGATACAGAAATCTAAATACATTTATTGCGACTGTCAAAAAATCTAACGTAAACTGACATTTTGTATTCACACCATCACACTTGAAATAGAGAGAAAATACAAAAAAAAAAACAAAAGTTGTGAAAACAATTTTTAATAAACAAAAGTGTTTTAAAATAAAAATAAAAAGGAAAAGTCATGTTATTTCAAAAAAGAAATAAATGTAAATTTGTGGGAGTTTTGATGGCTTTAGCTATAATAAAGAAACACCAGCAGCATGCGCATATTGAATTATTATTATTGGCTAACGGCGGCAGGTTTTTTTACGTAGATGGCAAACGTGCCGGCTCTTGAAAGTATGCAGCAGTTAAAATATTCGATTTAGATAAAGGAAATAAATCAAATGAATAATATTAAAAAAGCTTTTAGGGCCTTTATATGATGAAAAAAAATAACAGAAAATGGACGGCACGCCACCGGCGGCGGAACAGCTGGCTTGTGAATTTTAATCAGATGAAAAGTATTATCGTTTAGAAAATTTTCAAAAAATTAGAATGTATTGTGGGATGTAAATTTTTTGTATCGTAATACTTGTGGTTTTCATAACATTTTGCGTTCACACTATCACACTTGCACGTATTATTTGAATTTTTGACAAGTATTAATACAAAGTATAATAGTCTGAACGGCCCTTTAATAGCAAACCTTACGAAAACCCCAATTGCACATACGAGAGTGCGTTTATTATTAATTTTTTGTTGGTCACATCACATTGTCGATCTCACCACTTTTGTTCCGTTTATTGTATTGTATCTGTAGTAAAATGGTATCGTGTTGCAAAAGCAAAACACAAATTAAATAATGGACTATATAGTGAAGCCACACAATATGTAGCACAAGTTTGCTTGAAGTATGCCAGCTAAACGGCTTGGCTGCCAATTTAAGCAACAACTCATTTTGGAATTGTATACCAATAATCGCAATGCCAACAACAGCGATGATAGTGGCAATAACAGTAGCTGCAGCAACAGCTAAGAAAACTTGTGTTTATAACAACAACAACAACAACAACAGAAAAAACCTTGAACTTTGAGAATAAATACAAAAACAAAGCTCTCTGCTGGGAAAGCGATGCTGAAGAAATTAAAAAGTTGTACAAAAAATATGAACATCAATACATCACTAACACATTGCCACATTAAATTTTTCACAACTCTCTATCTCTCTCTTTCGCTCATTTACTAACTACTGCAGAGAAATGGCAGGATATTAAATGTGCACGCTTACACAAATGTACTTAATTTATATGTATGCATGTATGTATATCTATATGTATGCATATATGTATGTATGTAGTGTGCATTTACTCAAACTCCTACATACAAACGTTTCTGTTATTTATGAAGAAAACATGCTTTTCAATTTGGATGTGTGTTCGTTACTTGTTTAGTTTTTATTTAAATTAGCATTGGTTTGTGTAAAAGGATTTTCTTTAAACACAAATAAGAAAATGTGCTTAAAAAGTCATAAAAAGTCAGTGTCTCATCAGACATACATAACTATGTGAAAGTATAGTTTCGTTGTACATGTGTTAACAAGTTGACATTTGTTTCTGTGTGTTAAATTCTGATGGTTAACTTAACCTACAAGTGCGAACACAGCAATCATCATCATCAGCATCAACACAATAACCAGATGACATTAGCAGCAGCAACAAGAGGAGCGCAACAGCGTAAAACATAAAATTAATTATATCCTTGGGTTTTTTTTTCTTCTTTTTTTTTTGACAAGATGGTGTGCATGTGTATGAAGGATACTTGTGGGAGTTAGTTTATACATTTGGGAAATGTTTTTTATGATTTGAAACGAACTTTTGCATACAAATTTAGGCTTTTGCATGACTGAATGAATAAATGCCAGAGAAGCCTTGAGGAATTCAAGTGATTTCTATTTGAAAATTTTTTGTTTTTACCAACTAAAAAGAATACTTAATTAATACAAATATTAGCTACAGTAAAAGCTCGAGGAATTTAGGGCGGGAAAAAGGTCAAGAATATGGAAAAGTTATGCACCGTTCAGTCACCACAGCGGAACTCTAGAAACTTAAGAGCTTCTTTATTTTTTAATTATTGAATTCATTTGTAATACAAATAGCCTATTGGCCAATACACTTAGTATTACTTGTAGTAAAATAAATCCTTATAGTTAAATAAAGATAACTAACCTGACTGACTTAAACATCCCAGCAAATCCCACACAATTAAAAAGAGGAAAAAAAAAATAACAGAGCCATGCCATTAGTGATTAAAGTTAGTGTCTTTAAAGAATTCAATCAAAGTTTTCGTTGATAAGTTAAAAGGGACAAAGAGAAAGACCGCAAATGTCTAGGCAAAAAATTCCAAATTCGAGCAGCCTGAACAAGAAAAGAATTCTCATATGTGGCATTGTAAATACGCAAAATAATGATTTGGGGATTTGTAAGTGTTCTTGAGAAAGATACCATGCGTACAAAACACACTGGTTTTTGAGATTTTATAATCTTGTAGAGATAGATCAAGAGACGAAATTTGAGGTAATCATTGAAGGTGCTGCTAAGAAAATTATTGACGTGAATAGAAACATAAGCTCTTAGTCTGAGTCCATAAACGAATCTGATAATTCTGTGCACAATGGATTTAATTTTAGTTTTATTGCCAAGGTTACAAGAAGAGTAAAATTCTAAACAATAGTTTACTCGAGACATGAGAAGAGAGTGATCAACAGATATTTTGACATACAGAGGCAGAGTGATACATTCAAGTGGTATAATCTTCGCAGAGTGATGCAGACAGTTTGTAATCAATGATTACACCTAGGCACTTCACCTGATTGACAACTTCGGAATAACGGAATCAGAAATTCTCAATTCAAAGCCGAACTGAGTCAAATCATTCCAATTGCCCTGGAAAATAACCGCTTTGGTCTTATTGGGATTTATCTGAAGACAGTTCAAGTTCAATAATCATTGACGAAGCATTAACCAAAAGGTGAATCACAAGACCATAGTAATTGCACATCATCTGCAAACGCAAAACATTTGCAATTACCACTATCAAAACATTCACATACGTCATTAATAAATAGTGAAAACAGAATCGGGCAGAGCACTGAACCTTGTGGAACACACGACTTAACTGGTCCCACATCCGAAAATGTGATTACGGCCAGTTAAATAGGATCCAATCAAACGACAAGCAGAGCTCGAGAATAAAAAGTAGTTATTTAATTTGCCAAGCAAAGATAGAATGTTTCACTCGATCGAAAGCTTTAGTAAGATCGACAGAGACCAAGACACTTGACACACTTTACATTTTTGAGTCATTTTTGTTTTCATTTTATTTTTCTATTACTAACAACAACATTTTTTTTTCTTATAAGTCGATTCTCAGCTGATATTTGGAAAAATGTTTGAAGTCGCCATCATTTCTCGAATTTTTTTTTAATCGCCCACACAATTGTTGGACCAGTGAATCGTGTTTTTCGCACTTTGACGTATTTTTTTTTTTTTTTTTTCTATCTTGGACCAGCACTCAGGGGATGACCCCTACACATGCGATGCATTGTGCTGGAACTAGGAAATCAGGTTATGGGAAGGAGGATAGAGGGAGAAGTGTGAATGGACATTTGATTTGAATTTTCCTACGTCACAGCACTTTCAAATATAATAAAAAAATTTTATACAGATTCTATTGAGGGTGGCGATGGCTGAAGTAGTCTGCACGTTGACTACAAACTCAGAAACAGACCTGGTTTCAACCCCAGTTTCAGACTAAAATTTTAAAATAAACAAAAAACATCTCGCATTTTTCTGATGTGCATTAGTGTGTCTTTGTGTGTCAGTTGTTGTCGGAAGGTTTCAGTGGCGAATTCCTCAATAGCTCAAAAACTCAAATGCAAAACGAGCAGCTTTCTCGGCCACTTGAATTAAGAAAAAACATTTAATTGTAAATAAAACAATAAAAGTCCCAAAAAGTAAAAAAAAATATTATGGGCTGTCAAGTGTATCTAAAACTTAAAATCCTTTCAACAACTTTGAAAAAAAATATGGGTGGTTTGGTGTGGTTAAAATAAATAAAAAAAATTTTAAATGCTTTTAACAGTTTAAGAATTTTCCATTGAAAGTTTTATGGCTTATCTAACGAAAGCATTTGCAGAAAATTTTTTTACATTTTGGAATGTGTTGCATTTTTTACTTCAATGAAGTTATTATTGATAAAAAAGAATACAAGTGTAGATAAAACTTAAATGTCTTTCAACTGATTAAGATTTATATTATATAAATAAGACTAGGGATAAGGTACAGTAATTGGATATATCGATATGTTCATTTATGGGATACCTTGTGGTAGGAATGACAATGAGGATAAAAATAAATTAAAGACTAGGATTGCAGGACAGAAGTCTGATCAAAAATATACGCATATAAATTCTCAAAAAACAGCATTATCTTCGCACTATTCTAGATTAAATCACTATCGAAACTTTGAAAGTGTCTCAGTATTGAACATAGAAAATAATTATAAACGTATATACAAATATGTTAGAAATGTTACATATAATAAATACATCAATTACCAACAGAATTAATTTTAAGGCAGATACAGCAATTACATTTAGAGGAGCAACAAAAATTGTTAGAATCATAAACACATCGTTAATTAATTATTTAAAACGAGAAAAAAAAAGGATTTTTATTATTATTTGTATTATTATTATTATTATTATTATTGTATTTATTGTTTTTTTTAAATATTTTATTATGTTGTAACATATTCGTAAAAAGGTATTTTGGATTTGGTTCAAGAACAAATTTGAATACAAAATCGCATATTTATACCTATTTCAAATCCAGAATATATTTTTTTTTTAATATGGCTGTTAATATTTTTATTTTGAATTTTCATTGACAAAAACTTTTTCCTTATTCTGAATTTAAAAAAAAAAAAAATATTTTTTGATTATAAACAAAACCCTATTGTCCTGAAGACGCTACACAAAGGAGTAGCGAAATATCGAATAAAAATAAATATTACATATATAAAAAGGACCTGCAGCTTTTTTTTTTTTTTTTTTTTTTTTATCTGGTACCAGCACTCAGGAAATGACTCCTACACATGCAAGGCATTGTGCTGGAACTATAGGAAAGGGATAGTAGGAGAAACGACAGGAGGTGAAGTTTAATTAATTATTTTTGCAACTCTGCTTTCGCACGTTCTTTTTGTTTTTATACTCGTAGCAGTGCTGAAGCTTCGGTTTAGTAGCCATTTTTATTATTATTTTTCTTCGCCGGTGCTGTTCAGTGACCAGTGACTATGCCTTCGCCACGGAAACCTTCCGACAACAACTGACACACAACAGAAAAAATCGATGTTTTTTTTTATATTATTTTAGTCTGAAACTGGGGTAGAACCCAGTTCTGTTTTTGGTTTTGTAATCAACGTGCAGACTACTTCAGCCATCGCTATCGTAACAAAAAACTTTTTTCGAATTGAGCGTATGTAACAAATTTATTTTGCTCCACATATTGTCATTCCGGTATGTGAATCAAATCGACTAATCTGTACTTTTCGAATAAAATTTTATAGAGGATAATAAAAGATTTTATATCTGTAAAATGTTTTTTTTTCTTATCCGTATATTTGTCCTATATTCAAAAAATTCACAGAACTGATGATTCGCGTATGGTTTCTATTTTAGAACCATTGTAATATCCATGCAGACACATGCAGTAACTAACACCTGTTCCAGCTCATATTCTATGCTGCATAGCCAATATCAGCGCATTTTAAAAGTTGGACAAACAAATTCATGGGATTTAAAATTTTCATGTGCTGCTTTTATAACGGCCGCTGCTCAAAATGTTCTACGAGTTTAATTTTTGGTAAAAAAAAAAAAATTAATTTTAAAATTTAGAATTCTCCCATAAGATGAATGGAGCCATATTGCTGGAAAACAAAAAAGATGGTCGAGTAATAGTTTGTATGAAAGCAACCCTTTATTGAAATAAAAAGTACTCGCATATGTTTTAATGGACTACAATTTACAAATTTAAACATAACAGCTTCTCTATGACATATTTTCTCTATACCGCAGAAGTTCATCGGTCATCAACTTATAGAGAAGTTCGACTGTAATTATAGTCACATTATAAATTTTTACCGTGACAGATATTGTGAACGCTCTGAGCAATTTACTTTGTTTTTATGTCCTTTAATATTATCTTTAGTTGTGTGATAAATACGTCACATCACTTGACAAACATATACATATAAATGTATATTATTATTTTTTTTTTTTTGTTGCATCATAACTTTTGTTAAGCAACCAACAGCAGTGGCAATAATACCATTTTGCAACAATAATAAACCTGCATTTTCAACAACCAACCGTAACAATTGACATTTTCAAGCTCATTGCAAATGTCATCATTTACACTTTTAAAAACACGAAAAAAAAAATTAAAATTAAAATGAAAATGAAAAAACAAACCCAACATTACCTTCGCATACCATGCCAGCGAACACGATTATTATCACAAATTTAGTATACCAATCTAAACGTACAAACTAAACAGTTTGTCAGGGTGTCTGTCACTTTAACTTATGAAATGGCTGACGTTAAATGATGATGCATCTCCTTGTTGTTGTTGATGACATTTTTTGCATTGGTTTTTCTATTTTTTTCTTTACGCAGTTCTTATTGCTAAAGTTTATCTTTAACAAAACCTTTGAGCCATGCACAACACAATATGTTTGATTTGTAAGATTATAGAACGATTTTTACTCGAGTCACTCATTCAGACATTTGTCAATGTTAATGAAGTCTTTTGCCGCTTGCCGCAGCATCACAAATGACATTTTTATGTTTTTTGCATTTCCTTGCAAAATGTCTTAACGCTTGAAAAGTATGACCTGGTCATTAGACTTTTTCTGGTATTTATACTTTTAAAAAGTCAATATGTATTAACTTGATTTTTGCTACCCTTTTTTTATTTCTTTGCGATTGTTCTTAGGCTTTTCTTTTTTATATGGTTTGAATGGTTTATAACTTTTTTCTTTATGCGATTATTATAATTTTTTTTTTTTTTTAAATACAGGGGGAATTTTTTGCAATTAGCTTTAAAAAATGATATCCTGTAAGTGATGTCCATTTTCTGCTTCGCACATACGTGCTTTTTTTTTAGCATATTTTCCATAACTTTTTGCAAAATTTCGGTTGTAATGGCCATGATTTCATTTCGAATGTTGGTTTTTAGTTGGAGTATGGTTCTTGGTTTGTTAACGTACACTCTTTCTTTCAAATATTCACAAAGAAAACTGTCAGCAGCTGTTAAATCTGGTGAACGTGGAGGCCAGTTAAAATCGCTTGTGCGCGAAATAATGCGTTCGCCGAATATGTCCCTTAACAAAGCCATTGAGGCATCTACAGTATGTGCTGTGTTCGATCGAATAATGATTCATAATTAATTGCCCACAAAATTCTTTACAAAATGCTAAAAAAAAAACAAAGAAATAATAATAATTAAAAAAGTTATAAAGAATTCAAACCATATAGATCCTTTTGTGCCACCCTGTATATCTAAATACATACTGACGTATTATACATATATCCTACGACAAACGTTTATTTAAATAGAAATCGTATCAATAGTTATCAAAAAAATCTTTAAATTTTCATATGAACACACACATAAAGGGTCTCCCAACAAGAACGCAAGATTTAAATTTGGCGCCATTCGAAGTGTCATTGTTTGACATGTGAACAATTGTTATTGTTTGCTACTAGAAGGTAATTGGGTATTGGAGAGACAACATGTTGATTTTGCCGATAAAATCATCTTCAGTGACGAGGCCCATTTCCATCTTGATGGCTTCGTCAATAGGCAGAATTGTCGCATTTGGGGTGAGGAAAATCCTCGAGTGATTCACGAGAAGCAAATGCTTCCTCAACGTGTCACTGTGTGGTGTGGATATTGGGCTGGAGGAATCATTGGACCTTTTTTTTATGAAAATGAGGCAGGTCAAGCGCAAACAGTCAATGGTGTTCGGTATCGTGAAATGATAATCAGTTTTTTCGTGCCTAGAATTGAAGAAATGAATGTGGAGGGCACGTGGTTTCAACAAGACGGCGCCACATGTCATACAGCCAGAGAAACAATTCAATTGCTGCATCAGTCATTTAAATCTTGCGTCCTTGTTGTGACACCCTTTATATACACTTGCACACAAAAGTCTACATACAGTATTGAAATTTAGTTTAATGTAATAATTATTTTCTATATTAAATAGTAAATAAAAAAGTAAAATTTTTAAATATATTTACTTGTAAGTATTTAACAAGGCGATATATATATATAGGAATTAAAGGGCTTCTTTTATTCCCCTATGAAAAAGATTTAAAGGAAGAATCGAAATATATTTCTGAAAAAATAACAAAAATTTAGTTTCTGCAATGCCATAAAGTGGTTGCTACACGCATCAATATGCAACTTCAATTTCAAAATATAGTCACGCATACGTTCAGTGTAATATTGACAAAAATCGAAATGTTTTTGATATTCATCAAAATATTGCAGCAGCTTGACGTTGTGTGGCATTGTTATTTTCAATATTTCTGTCATTTTCAGGTAACTTTGAGTGAACATTGTAGTTGTGACGCATTAAAAATTAAGAAAAAAAATTTTTTAATCGAATTAATGTGAAGTAAATAGTTGGTAAATTTGAGGTTAGGAAGTAAATTGGCTTAAAAACACACCTTTTTTCTGGCAAATCCAATTTTATTGATAACAATATAAAGTAGAAATATGGGAATTAATATTGGAATATGAAGTCGGACAAATGTCCACCTCTAGCAGGTCAGCAGACATCCGCTCTTTTCACAAAATTTTGAACCACATTTTACAATAAAGCTTCGCTTATCTCGTTAATGCAGCGTCCAATTTCGTCATATGTCATAGCGTCATATGTTTGTGGTTTGTTCACGGAGAACCGGTCTTTCAAATGACCCCAAAGAAAATAATCCAGCGGCGTTAAATCACAAGAACGAGGCTGCCAATTGACATCACCAAATCGAGAAATTACGCGACCGGGAAATTTCTCATGCTATAACTGAATTGTTTGGCCGGCTGTGTGGCTTGTGGCGCCATCTTGCTGAGACCAAAAGTCAACATTAGACAATTGTGGATACAAAAGAATCGTGGTTTTGTAGCGCAGAGAATTCACGGTGATGGCGTTTTCTTACTCTTATAAAAAAATACGAACCGGTGAGGCCGCCTGACCACAAACCGCACCCTACGGTCACTTTCTTTGGATGCAATGGCTTTGCGAGGTCAGTTTGTGGATTTTGTGAGCGCCATATGCGACAATTTTATTTGTTTATATAAAAGCGTCTTATTGAAAATGGCCCTTATAACTGGAGATGATTTTGCTGAACAAGGCCTTGTTTTCGTTCAGTTTTTTAAACAGCCAATTCACAAATGTACCACGCAAACAATAATCGTCCGGCTTCAATTCTTGAATGAGTTGAACTTTATAAGCATGAAGCTGAAGAAATTACGCACAACGGTCTCAGAAGGAACCTGATTACGAGGAAAATTTGCTCGAAATTTACGAAGTGATACTGTAAAATTTTCATTGTTTTGATAGTAAATTTTCACATTTACAATTCTTTGCTCATGAGTGTAGCGTTCCATGGTTAAAATTTCCCAACTTTTTATTAATTAAATGTCAAAGGACAACAGCTCAGCTGTTGACATTTCATCATTTTACAGCCTATTTACTTCCTAACCTCAAAATTGTCCACCCTTTATATTGTTCACTGCCGGCTTTGTGGGACAATATTATGAATATCGATGTGTGAGGCATCCATTTAAGACTTGAAGAAAGTTTGGGATGCGAAAAAATACCATACAAGCCACTATTTATTTTCTAAATTAACCCATAGTGTGAACAATGTATCAACGATATCTCGACTCATTATAGACAAAATAAAAATTGCGTGTGGTTTGATCAACAAAAATTTTTAAAAATTTTTAATTTTTTTTTTTAATTTTTTTAATTTAGTTTTGTGTGGTGACTTGAATATGCTTAATCCCAAACAAAATTGTCGTTCTACACTGCCTCCTTGGTTTTTTTTTTCATTGAATTAACTCTTTTTTTTTTAAATGATAAGCTTAAACTTTGTTTGAAAGTCTCAACTGTATTTAATTTCATTTTCTTTTTCATTCCGAACAAAGTTTTAAACTGATTGCATTTAAGCAATGGGTCAATAATTTCATTTAATTCATGTACATAATTTGAATTAAAGTGTGTATGTGTGTCTGTGTATGCATACGTAGTTTATTTTTGTGATACTGCAGTCTTTAAACTCAATCTTTATCTATAAAATGGGAAATTGTGAATAGTAAAAATCTAGACAAGAATACTTGTTTTTTTGTTTTTGTTATTTCTTATTTTTTTGTAATTTACACATCTCCATTGCAATCAATTAAATTCACACTTTTTATAACGAACACCATTCTATAATATCAAGCAGTCTATTTTCTTGTTAATAGCTGGGCCAGGGAGGTCAAGGAATTAATTCGTTAATATGAGTATTATTTATATATATAATTTTTTTTGTGTAAATAAACTTTCTTAGGGAAAAAGAACTTTTATTTCATATTATTTTAGTCTTTGACAATCTGTCTATTTTACACACTCTTAAGAAGAATACAGTGTTCCTTATTTTCTCATTTCAATTGTGCATCATGAATATTTGTATTGTATGTATTTGTTTTTTTATTAAAGAATGAATAAAAAAAAGCTTTCAAGAATTTTTCCATTAATTCAGGAAAATAAAAAAGAACAAAATTAAATAATGGAAATAAAAAAATAGCAAAATAGAACAGGGAGGAACAGCAGCAGCAGCAGCCAACCATCGCAATAAATAGTTTGTTGCATGTGGAAATATTTGTTGATGAAACTAACAAATTTCATTGCTTGCATTGGAAAATCTATGTACAAACATCGAGTGTAAACAATTGTAGAGAGCGCAGGCTGCTTTCAGTGCATATGTAAAAATATAAATTTTTTGTTTTGTTTTATTTGATTTGTTGTGGCAAGAAAGAAAAACAAAAGGGAAATTGTGTGGCAAACAGTGCCTATATAAGTTGTACATATTGTATGCTGTCTCTGGCTGCATGGCATGCCTTTCAACACAGGAAAAAAGTTGATGTTTAAATTACCTCCCTCTATGAAGGAAATGAATGCAAGTGTAAATTTTATAGCGGCAGTGAAAAAAACAAAAATTATCTGTTCCCCAGTAACATTGGACTTAAATAAAAATCATTTACAAACAAATCCAAAATAGTTTTATGACCAATAGAACTTTTAAAAGTTGAAGCACTTTTCGAAAAAAATTTCTAAATACTCTTGCAAAACTTTTTCCTCTTCTTTTTAGGCGGAAAAAAAGCCATCTATACATCCCATCAGTTTTTTGATTTTTTTTTTTTTTTCGTAGAAACAATGAACAATTTTTATAATGAATCATATATTTTCAGAAAATAAAACAAAATGAAAAAATATAAGATTATTTGGAAAGATCGTCTAAAATAGCTTTTTAGGAAAATACTTTGTTGCAAATGTTGACATTGCAACAGCGTATTCACAAGTCATGCACATATTTGCATATAATTGTATTAGCATGGAAATAATGAAGAGAAAAACACCGAGACGACACCTACTCAGCGAAATATCGACCCCTGTGCGCGAAATTATCGTATGTTACAAAAACTAAATTTCACAGGAGAGCGTTTTTATTCGTCTTTTTTTTTTATTTGCCTGACAGCAGTAACTGTCACATACGATAAAATGTACATAGTGTTATCTCCATAACTATAACAATTATCGCTATAATACTTAATCTGCAGATGAATTAATGGATTTAGAACCATTTAGCATAAAAAACTCGATTTCGAAAAAAGTGTAACATACGATAATTTCGCGCACAGGGGTCGATATTATGGAAACTTAGAAGCACTAAAAGGTGTCTGTCGGAAGCAATACATTATGTATGAGGCTGGCAATGGCACGATCGATGGTAGTCTGCACGTTGACTACAAAACCAAAAACAGACCTGGATTCAACTCCAGTTTCAAACTAAAATTATAAAAAAAAAAAAAAAAAAAAAAAAAATCTCGCATTTTTCTGATGTGCATTAGTGTGTCTTTGTGTGTCAGTTGTTGTCGGAAGGTTTCGGTGTCGAAGGCATAGTCACTGGTCACTGAACAATTCCGGCTTCAGCTGATAGCAATGCACAATCACATCAGAACGCCCTCCTTCGTCGGTATTGTGTAGCACCGGCGAAGTAAAATAATAATAAAAATGGCTATTAAACCGAAGCTTCAGCACTGCTGCGAGTATAAAAACAAAAGCACATGCGAAAGCAGAGCTGCAAAATTGCAAAATAATTAATTAAGATTCACCTCCTGTCGTTTCTTCTACTATCCCTTTCCTATAGTTCCCATAATAAACAACTAACAAGACCACGAACAAGTTACACGCACAAATCACTCGTCTGTGGCTTGCTTTAACGGATACAAAAATATCATATTCAGTGTGTACGAGTACACATCTTTTTTTTTCCAAACAACCATTGCTACCAAATTAACGATTTCCGTGCTAGATTTATGTATATATACATTATATTAACATAATTATTATAAGTATATATCAACTGGTGTTGGAGATTAATTGTTCTTTTTCCCTTATTCTAATCAAAAATGCAATTCCTACACAATATTGTTATAAATTAAATGTGAACTTGAATAGGACAGAAAATTTTCATTCATAATTATTATGTAGATAAGTATGGGCATTCGTGCGTACGTAGTTATAGGATGTGAAGTGCAAATACGTACTACACTAAAGCCCCGATTTGCGTCGATCCGATTTGCGGTTTTTCGATTTGCGTCGCTTTTTAAAACTTGGTATAATCCGACTTGCGTCGATTCTATTTGCGCCACTTTGATTTCGATTTGCGTCGCTAAAAACGGTTTGATTGTTTTTTTCAATTTGCATGCAAAAGGAGAAATTTCCATTATTTATTATATAAGTGATACATTCTCTTATGTAAGTGTACTTAACCTAGTGGTATATTATGCAGAAAGAATTAGTTCGCAATGGTATGTGCTTTATTTTAGTTGAGAACAGCTTAAGAAAATAAACAATAGAAATGAGTAAAAATAATAGAAAACACATAAGTTTGGAACTAAAATTGGATATAATTAAACGTTTTAAATCAGGAGAAAAAGCGGTATTGGCAAAGGAAGAGCCTTTGGATTAGCTCCTACAACAATAAGGACAAAATTGCAGTAGGGATAGCGACAAAATTACTCACTATGCTAAAATTGCCACATCATTTCAATGCAAGCAAATTACAAAAGTAAGAAATGCTTTAATGTTTAAAATGGAGTCCCTTCTTTCCATTTGGATAGAAAATCAGAATAACTTTTAAACTTTTAACTTTAAAAACGTTTATTGAATGAAATTAAACAAAAAAAAAACATATTCATGACTTTTTTTTTATCTAAATATGAATATATTTTTTCGAAATTTTTTTAGTTTTTCACCCAATTAATTCGAAATCAGAACATTTTTTTTTTTTTTTTTTTTTTTTTATCTGGGACCAGCACTCAGGAGATGTCTCCTATATATGCGAAGCATTGTGCTGGAACTATAGGAAAGGGATAGTAGGAGAAACGACAGGAGGTGAAGCTTAATTAATTATTTTACAGCTCTGCTTTCGCACGTTCTTTGTTTATACTTTTTTTAGCAGTGCTGAAGCTTCGGTTCAGTAGCCATTTTTATAATTGCTTTACTTCTCCGGTGCTACACAATACCGACGAAGGAGGGCGTTCTGATGGGATTGTGGATTGCTATCAGCTGAAGCCGGTATTGTTCAGTGACCAGTGACTATGCCTTCGCCACTGAAACCTTCCGACAACAACTGACACACAAAGACACACTAATGCACATCAGAAAAATGCGAGATGTTTATTTTTATTTTTTAAAAATTTTTAGTCTGAAACTGGGGTTGAACCCATGTCTGTTTTTGGATTAGTAGTCAACGTGCAGACTACCATCCATCGTGCCATCGCCACCCTCAAATAATTTGATTTGCGTCGCATTCCTTCCGTCCCCATTAACGACGCAAATCAGGGCTTTAGTGTATAGCTATAATTAAAAATTTATTATTACTTTTTCATACTGTGTATAAACATATTGGATTTGGTTACAGCTGCACCCGGTCCTGTTCAGTGACTAGTGATTGTATATTCGCCGCTGAAACCTTCCGACAACAACTGACCCAAAGCCACACATATGCACATCAGAAACAATGTGAAATGCAACCGTAAAATGGGCGAAGTGCTCTATGAACTTCGCGAACAAATTTATTTCTTTTTTTTTTTTTACTAGATTTTCACAATTTGGAAGCGTTGTTTTTTGGCGTTAAAGAAATCATGATGACTTGCCAAATATTACTGAACAGAAATGTCAACAAAGTTTGATAGTTATCAATAGTACTCATGCAGCAAAAAAAAACACCCTATACATTAAGCGAGATTCTGCAAACGAATTTCTTCACCCTTGCTAAAAGTAGTCAGTATAACGCAAAATAAGTTGTACAACTTTAAGGACAATTTAACCAAAAACATGTCAGTTGGTCATACAAAAAAATAAAACATTAATTATTCTTCTAAAACAGTTTTGTTTTTTTTGGTTTTTTTTTTTTAATGTGATGAAGTGTTTGCAACACGTACTAAAATATACGATTGCTTACAAGTTATAACCTTTGGGTACTAAAGGTAATGAAAATTTCACATCTTGAATAACTCTGAAGCACTGTTGTTTAGCAATTTTGTTTGTAATTAGACATGTTAACATTGCAATAAAAATAAGCCAAACTTGTTGTCGTCAATATTTCGTATTCATTAAATGAGGCCAAAAGGTGTTCAAAAAGTTCATGAAATATTTATTGTGGAAATTTACACCACTTTAAATTATAATGTCAGACGTTAGCAAAGCAGAAAAGTTTCATCAAAGTTCACTTAACTACACAGCAATTATGGTTTTACACATGCATACAAATACATGTGTATAAAATAAATAAATACATACATACGACACATACATACATACATACATACAAAATAATATATCTTATTCCAAACAATTTTTTTTTTATTTCAAGACCGTAGGTAAGACTCAGAGTAGTGGGCATGGTTGTGCTCATAGAAAATCATTTTGTTGTCTTGAAAAATATCGTTTCATATCGACGGTTCATATGAACGTAACGTGCTATTAGCTGAGTAGACAGCATGTTGGCTGTGCCATTAGAATATCCACCGTTGTAATATCCGTCAGAAACAGGACACGAACAACACGCTGTAGATGAAGCTGTAGCAGCCTTCGAAAACAGCATGTTGTTCCGTTCTGCTGATGTTTGTCAGTATCATTTACAATTTTAATTTAGTTTCTTTCTAAGTAACTATCACATGTAATTTTGATTGCCTTCAACGGCTGAGTTGTGCAGGAATTAAACCGTATTATTTTCATCACTTCACCACTAGTCTTATTTGTATACTATACCTTTCCAACTAATTCTGCTGTTGGCATAGCATACATGTGTCCCCTCATATGAGCGCTTTTCCAAGAAAAAATACTTGAAAAATTCGCGATATCAAGCCTGTATCTCTCTCTTGCACTATGCCTCTCTATTCAAAAAAAAAAAGATAATATGAATGTCACCATTTTGGTAGGCACTTGGAAAGGCTGAGGGAAATAATACGAGAACAGGGCAGCAGTGTTGAAGAAAAAAAAAAATACAAAAGATATCGAAAATTATTTACTCGATTATGGATGGTAGCAGAACTTAAGTTAAATTGCCAATTGCGGCATGTGATGTTACTGATGGCATCTTTTTTTTTTTCTTAGACCAGGGTATGACCCCTATACATGCAATGCATTGTTCAGGAACTAGAGGAACGAGATAGTGAGAGATATGACAAGTTGTGAAGCTTCACTATCTTGGAACTCTTGAACGTTTTGTTTTGAGTAATTATTTTCCTCCGCTGGTGCTACACAACACCATCTAGTACACTTAAGTGCCTCCTGAGCACCAAGAAAAAGAAAGCAAAGCATTTTTCAACAGACAATAAAATATTTCATTTTGGGCAAATGTTTCCCAAATTCCTTATGACTTTAATTAAGTATATTTATTTTTACATCTAGTCCACATTTTCTTCCGGTGGCTTTTACCTTCCTATAATTTTCTAATAATAATTTCCCTCAATAAAACATAATTATATGTATGTATGTATGTGTGTATTTCCTTTGCAGTTTGTAAGCAAAAATATTTGCTCAAACATCAAGTCACCCTATATTCTTCAATATTTAATTTAATTACGAATTTAATATTCAATTTAATTACCATTAAATTGCAAGTAACACAACAACAAAGCAGCCGAAGAAAACACATTCATATTAAATTTCCTAGTTTAAATGGAAAGTTTAGTTAAACTATAAAATATCAGCAACTCAAGCCGCCAATAGATTAAAAAAATAAAAACTTATTACACGCATAAGCTCTACTCACTTTTATACGGGCTAGTTAATATTTCGTATTTTATTTTTGGCGCGAAAATAACATGTGAAGCGTAACGGTCATTGGCTTTTGAAATATAAACCTGTATGTGTGTGTATATGTATGCATATGCAATACTACAATACATACGCTACACAAAAGATATTGCAAATAATGCTACTCACTCGCACAAGCTGCTGCTCGAATCGTGTAAATTTAAATAGACTTCGTTCGACTACTTGTGGCAATAATAACGATAATGAAATTTTTTATAAAAAAAAATATTGTAGTTTTAACACTTCAAGTTTTTTTTTTTTTTCTAAATGGCGATGATATTTTGCATGATAATCATACAACTTCATAAAATACACACCGTTAGTTTTTAAGTGAAGCTTAAAGCATGTGGTACAAACATTAGATGACCATGGAAGTACGAGCACAGACACAATAAAACGACAGAGCTACAAAAAAACAAAAAAACAAAAAAAAAAAAAACTCAACATAACACGACACACAATCTTAAGAGATAATAAATCCTTCAAAAGATAACTTTTTATTTTTTTTTTATTTATTTCATTTAAAGAGCATTTTTACAGCATAAAGCAAGTTAAATAATTCATAAGTGTACCACTCACTGGCTGAAATAATTAATTTTTAAAAATAAATAAATTTTTAATTTTAAATATACTTATCTTTAAAATTAAAAATTTTTTTTTAAAAAAATTTATTTAAATTATAAATTAAAATTAAATATTAAAATTTAAAATAATTAATTTAAACAAACCCTATAGTTAACGTTGCCAGATTCAGATTGAACTCTAGCTTGACATTCGCTTAAAATCAGCTTCATTTTCAAAATAAAGAATATTGCAAAATTACAAATATACTTATTGAAATACATATACATATATTCGACCACTCTTGCAAAACACAGGGTACTCATCTTCTTTTATATACATATCTATAATTTCTTTACACGGTGTAGGCACTTCAATGTCGTCCATGTCAAATTACAATGTACGATATACAGGGTAGGCCAAAAGTAATCAGCCAATGTTCTTTTGCTGCAATTTTTTTTTCAAGACAAATTTTGGCACTGCTTATGATATGGGCTAAGTGACCGCCGCCAGAGTTGATGCCCATACATGCAGATCCAAAGGTTTTTATTAAATAAAATTACAGCAAAAAACCATCGGGTAATTTCTTATGCCCCGCGTGATTACTTTTGGCCCACTGTGTATTATATTTTTTTCACACTGGCTGGTTTTAAAGGAAAATATGGTTTTACGACAAAGGTTTTTACCATATAAAAATATTTTCTTAAAACCATCTTAGCATCTTTTTTGAATTTGTTTTAAATTGATTTAATGAAATACAACGTTGATTTTCAAGTACTAAAAACAGTGCTACCAAGTTAAAAAATTTATAACATCTGGCAATTTAAATGGCGCTCAACGCAATAAAAAAAAAAAAAAATAAAGGAAAATTATGGGAAATAAAGTCACTACAATAATTTAAAACAAATGAACGCAGCAACAACAACAATACGAAAGTGCAAAAGAAAAAGAAGCTACTGGATGGACTATAATAAAGAAAATGCTTTAATAGAGTTGTGGAAGGAGAAAATAAATGAAATTTTATTACACAAACTGTGCGTTAGAACTTGATTTAATTAAACTTATAATGAGAACGCAAAATCAGCTGTTTGTGGTTTTAACGTTAAAATCATAATTATAACTTTTGGTGTGAAAACACTATAAAAGTAAAAAATATTTACCACAGGAATTAGTTTTTAAATAATCTACCTATATCTAACCACAGTCGACTCTGGATAATTTGGAACTCGTTAATTTCAATTACCGCGATAATTTCGAATTGTTTTCCAAGTATTTTGACAAATATTCAATAAATTGAATAAAACACGTAATTTGCTGCCCTTGGTTATGTTAATTTATTTAAAAGACATCTTGATCGCCGACGTGCTGTTATTTGAATTTTTTGGCTCTATAATTTGAATTATTCTTATTTGATATGTTTTATAAAGATTGCCGCCAACGTTGCTCAAAAAGTATTGCACACCAAACAAAGCTTTTGTCCGTAAACTTTTCTTCTACAAAAAAATCTCGAATGTTCTTTTCACTTTTTCCAAATACGAACACTTAGGGAGTAAAATTGTTGCTTTCTTCTTTTATGCCATTGAAATTCTGCTTATTTTGTAGATTGTTTGTATTATATTTATACAGCCCCTGGATATGGGTATCACATTAAAGGGTATTTTTGAAGGAAGCACAAAATGTAATTAAATATCTCTGCTAACACAACATGGCGGACTACTATTTTTTAACCACTTCCATAATATGCGTTAGAGTGGCATTTCAAATTAATAGAATAGTCCTGTTTTTCGTAGACTCGCCCCCGAGTTTGGTGAGTATTGTTCAAAAAAAAAAAATGGTTCTGTCAAATTTTCAGATCAATCGGATGGGTGTTAAGTCATGTCGTAAGCCCGCTCAAATTTAGTTTTCTCAAGGTTGCCCCTATTTTCTGAAATGTAAAATTTATAAAAAAAGTGGTTAAGTTAAAACATGTTTAAAACTACACAGGAGGAAACATTTCCCTCTTACAAACAGTTTTTTATAAATTTAATATTTTTGGAGTTAAAAAAAAGAAACATCTCGCATTTTTCTGATGTGCATTAGTGTTCGTTTGTGTCAGTTGTTGTGGCATGGTTTCAGTGGCGAAGGCATAGTCACTGTTCACTGAAGAATACCGGCTTCAGCTGATAGCAATCCACAATCACATCAGAACGCCCTCCTTCGTCGGTATTGTGTAGCACCGGCGAAATAAAATAATAATAATAAAGCACAATTCTTCGCATGTGTAGCAGTCATCTCCTGAGTGCTGGTCCCAGATAAAAAAAGAAAAAAAAATAAAAATTATATTAATTATACTTAATACTTTTTTTAACCTTTTTTATTATTTGAACAATCTATTTGTTTTTTAAGCTTTAAGGTTTTTTTTTTCTTTCTATTTATTATTTTTATATATATTATCGATATTTCGTTAACCTTCGGTTAACATCTTCAGGAAATTTTTATTTATAAAAAAAAATTTATTTATTTATTTAAAAATTTTTATTTATAAAATAAAAATTTCCTGAAGATGTTAACCGAAGGTTAACGAAATATCGAGAATATATATAAAAATAATAAATATAAAAAAAAAAAAAAAAAACCTTAAAGCTTAAAAAAAATAGATTGTTCATATATTAATTATAATTTATATTTATAATTTATTATTATATTATATTAATTGTATTAAATTATATGGTTGCCCCTAAAGTTGCGTGGGCTTGCGGCACGTCTTGACCCCAACCGATTGATCTCAAGATATAGCAGGATAATTTTTTCATAAATATTCACAAAACGGTTGTGGTGAGAGTAAGCAAAATCGACAAAAAATCCCATAGAGGTAAAGGTGACCCCAGTATGGGCATGAGAAAAAAGCAATTTTGGAGAAGAAAAATAAAAATAAAAATAAAGTAATGAAGTACATTTCGGAAAAAATGCATTTTGAAAAAGGTAACTTTTTTTATGTTTTTGGAAAATGGACTGGTGATATAAAAATAAAAGTATCCAAATTTGGTGCAGATGGCTTCGTTTCCGTAAAAATGTCTATACGAAAATGCGAGAGATTAGATAAATTGTTTTGGAATAAAAATGGTTCTGAAGCTTTACAATTCTGTGGGTATCAGTCGAAATTTTGAGTACAATTTTTCCCATTGACACCGAATGCTTCAAGTTTTCGGTAGCATTTTTGAAAATTCAGTTTGTTTCGTATGTTCTTCATTACTTGTTTACTTGTTATTTTATTTTCACTTCTGTATTTTATCTTGCGTGTATGTCTGTCTGTACGGACGTATTGTTTCCAAATTTATTTTGATAGTGTTGCATGTATAAGCAATTGTGTGTTTTTATTTATTATATTTATGCTGTAGTCATATTTTAAACACGTAACAGCAGTTAAGTGGTTTTTAAAACATTCGCTTGCAAAGCGTTAGATGCATTTATTTACAGCCACACGTATATATTTATCCACAAGATATCTTTATTTAATTTGTTATTATTTTGTTTTTATTTCCATGATTTATATTGTTGTTTTATTTACAACACGGTATAATTATGAATATCATGATCTTTATGGCTGTAGTGATTATGATCGTTTGGCATTACTTGTTGAACTAAAAAAACAAGCTCTTCTGGTTACGCCTCCACACTCCACTTTTTTTTTTTTTCTTACAAAATTTCTTCCTTGTCTTTTGAGTGGAATTTTTGTACAGTGAAATCGCGATAATTTGTAACCTGTTAATTCAAAAACCGCAACAATTCGAATTAAAGAGCTGATCTCTTGAGAAAAACTCTTTAATTCGTAAAAATTCCATACAAAGTAGTCTTCTCATTAATTCCTAATTTTTTAGCAGTTCAAAGACCAAGGAAGGAGGACGTAAAATGCAGTTGTCAAAAAATATGGTATCGCTCCTTCAACGCTTTCATAAATTTTGCAAAAAAAAAAAAGACAATTCATAGTGGGAACATCTTTAGGCAGTAAAGTAAAACGACAAGAAGAAATTGAATAACTAGAACAATATATCTAACTCATGTTATAGTTTACGCAGTGTTGACAGTTCAAACCCCTGTAAATCGACCCCTGCCTTAATCGAAATTCCTTTATTTCGGAAACTCCTGTAATTCGTAAAAAAATTATAATTGCTCCCTTCGATAACTAATTAACGGGATTCTACTGTATTTAATTTCATCATTTTACTTAAAATTCATTCACGCATACTTTCATTAAGAACTCGTGTGTTGTTTAAAGAGACATTTTCTTAAGAATCAGTTCATTTATTTTCTTCGCTTAATATCTTCCTTTGTCAGCACGATTTGAATGTCGAATCATCGTTTTCATAATTAATTTGAAAGCATAAATTAAATTTTCTAAGAAACGAGAAAAAAGAAAAACACAGAACTCTTGTTGTGTCTGTCAATAATTGGCGTTTTGGTTTTTTTTTGGGTGGGTTGTGTCTCGAAAAAAGGAAAAGTTCTTTCTCACAGTTATTAAAGCAAGAAAATTTCTTTAATTGAAATTTTGTTCCAAAAAAGGGGGTAATTTATGATGTAAACCTTTAATAGGAATTTAGTATATGGAAATGATGAATTCCAATTATGAATCATATTTAATGTTATTATAATTACATTGTAATTTATGTTTCATCGGGGGGGTGGGCTTTTGTTCCATTTTAGAAGTTTTTGGGAGATCGAAAATTATTTTTATCATTTATTTTGGCATTTTTAAAATGGTTGTCATTATTTTAATGGAATTAAAGTCTTAATAATTATTCTTTATGTATATTCTCATGAATATTTATTTAGAAAACATTTTCAACATTTTTCCAATTCACAATTCACAGACTATAGTCTGAGTTTTCCTAGTTATTTCACTACAAACTTGTGTTTGGAAACGCATTTATGTGGCAACAACTTTCAACAGTTTTGTGAATTTGATGATCATTATACCAGTAAATGATATGCATCTGCTGTCTCCTATGAGTTTCTTCGCTCTCTCCTGTACACGGTCGAGTAACTTCAAAATAGTCTTTGAAGCACCGGCCCAAACAGGAGAGTTGTATACCATTTTCGGTCGGATGTAGGCGGTATAAATAGTGAGACGATCACATGGGGTGAACATCGCACTGAATTTTCATGCCAAGAACATCAACAGCTTCTGATTCCTCGATGTTTAATCCGCCCACAATTACAGATGACGCAGTGTCATCGGGCATGCGTCGATGTGTAAGCATGCTGCATTGGGTCTTTTGAGCGTTGAAATCGACCCTGTTTGCCTAACCCCAATGCGATATTTTCATTAGGTCACAAATCAATTAGGTTAAGTGAGGTTTTTTTATTGTCTTGGACCAGCACTTCGGCGATGACCCTTTAACATGCGATGTATTGTGCTGCAACTAGAGAAAAGTAATAGTGAAGTTTAACCACCTGTCATCTATCTCACCATCTTACAATTCTGCTTTTTCATGTTCTTTGTTTTAACAGCAGTGTTGTGCGTCCCTGATGTCCATTAGACGTATTAAATTTTGAAGTTTCGTTTTAATAGCCATTCTTAGTAATTATTTTACTTTGCTGGTGCCACACAATTCCGTCGTTTAGTTGGAAAGCGGGGCTACATCGTCGTGCCAATTCCATATTACATCTATGCACGACGATTACACGACATATTGTGGCGCTCTACCCGAAGATATTAGGTTAATACCAGCAAAAAACTTATTCGATAGATCGGTTGCTACAAGAAATCAGTCTGCTTTATGTAAGACATTCCCAGACCGGCATATTTAGCTGCTAGTCCGATTAAATGCTGGACAATGGCACAGATAGTAATCCAGTTTGTCGTTCCCCACCTCGCCTGCTGTACATATGATATTCTGCATCACTCCCATGTGAACTAGCTGTGATCTCATCTACATGAGACCGGTTATTATGCTAACCAGTCTCCTGACTGTTGGCCTATCTCCTTTGATTTCTATCAATATCTCCTTTGACTTTTCTTGATTAGGATCGCCCCAAAGTATTTTGGTCAGTCTACCCACAGTAGCATTCATTTGTTTGAGTACGGTTATGAGTCTCGGAAATGGCCTAACATTCTGCAGTGTGATATTATTCAAAGATGATGTAGTCACGCCTATCACTCTCTTCCTTTCCTATTATACCTTGATGTCCCGGTATCCATATTATCTAAAGATATGTTTCTATTGGTGACGGTTCAAAGCAAAATATAAGTCTCCATAATAATAGAGTTCAATTTATTGAAGTTTAAAAGTATTTAATCAAATAATAGATTAAATTGGACCTATGCTGCTCTTACATATTCGCACAGATTATAAAGTTACCAAAATTTCTAAAACACACTCAAAATATTCTGTATATAAAATTAACTGAAATTGCAATTAAAAATAAATGAAACTTCACTTGAAAACAAAACCGGTCTACTTATTTTTCGTTTAAATTTGACAATAACTTCGTTTAATTTTTAATGTTAAAAAATTAAAGGAGTTAATCCCGTAACAACAAATTTCTTCTCCTTTATTTTAACTTACAAATAAGAAAAATAAAGAAAATGAAAGCCTTTATCATTGTTTCTGCTATTTTTACTGTCAAATAATTAACCTCGAAATTCCGTAAAATACAACTGATTTTTACTTTCTTTTCTTATACTTCAGCTGTGGAATAAATAAATCAAATTATTAATTAATATTTGTTGCTCGGTCGATCTTAAAAAATTTTTTCCAAAAGGGCAAAAAAATCTCACACGTTTATATATGGTGGCACAAAAGGAGCTATATGGTTTGAATTCTTTTCTTTTTTTTAATTATTTTTTTCTTTGTTTTTTTTCAGTATTTTGTGAAGAAGACTTGGGGAATTAATTATGAATCATTATACGTTCGAACACAGCATATACTGCAGATGCCTCAATGGCTTTGTTAAGAGACATATTCGGCGAACGCATTATTTCGCGCACAAGCGATTTTAACTGACCCCCACGTTCACCAGATTTAACAGCTCCTGACAGTTTTCTTTGGGGATATTTGAAAGAAAGAGTATACGTTAACAAACCAAGAACCATACTCCAACTAAAAACCAACATTCGAAATGAAATCATGGCCATTACACCCGAAATTTTGCAAAAAGTTATGGAAAATATGCTAAAAAGAGCACGTATCTGCGAAGCAGAAAATGGACATCACTTACAGGATATCATTTTTCAAAGCTAATTGCCAAAAATTCCCTAATAATATATTAAGGGTCCTCATGAAAACGTGTAAAAGTCTCGTAAACTGCGCAAAGTGTGCAAGTTTACGCTCTCGTAAATAAACTGTCAAAATTTGTTGGAAAATTCATTTACACAAACCTCGTAAATTTGCCCAAAAATTTAGTCTCGTAAACTTGCACAGCTTAATTGTGCATTGAATAAGTCAGCTGCTTTTGTTTACTTTGAGATTAACTGTTTAAAATTGCACAACAATTGAAAAAGGAGCTTCATGAAATAGGTCTCGCGAACTTGTCCAATTGCACAAATGGCAATTTTAAGCGTTTTCATGAGTACCCTTACTGTATTTAAAAAAAAACAAAATTATAATAATCGCCTAAATAAAAAAGTTATAAACCATTTAAACCATTTAGCTCTTTTTGTGCCACCCTGTATAAACAATTTCCCTAAACTATTTGAGAATTATAAGTATTTTACTGATTTACTGATTACAAGCCTTAAACAATTTTTTTCTTTTATTTTATTGACTTTACTGTGGCATAAACTTACGAATACAACATAAACGAAGCACAATTTTGAACGCAACCGAAAATTCATATTAATGTGCACTTAGTTTTTTAAATGAATGACAGTATTAAATTAAAATTAAATTGCTTAAGATTTAAAAATGACTGAACGGAAAACGTCTTGAATGAACTACAATCCGTTGCTGTAATAATTTTGTGAGTGCATGGAATGTTTTAGAAACTTTCTTCTTCAACTTTTTCTAATGAATGAAAGCCATATTTTGCTAAATTTATTTAGGGTGTACAACAGTTTGGCATAAATCAACTGGCGCTTCAACAGCTTCGGAGATAATTGCCTTGCCCCGTTGCCTTTTAACATATGTATGTATCGATGTATACGGAAACCCAGCAAACACTACAAAGTGCTATTTAGCATTAATTAGATGTAAAAATCTTGAAATTGATAGACATCATATTCAAACGTGTGCTTGTTGGGATAAGCCCAGTCATATTTTTTAGACACGTTTTCACCATTTTTTTTTTTTTTTCTAATAATGGAAATAATTTTTAAAATAAAAATTCAAGAATTACACACAAAATCATAAATGGAAATGTTTTCATTAGTTCTACTTGCTTGTTGTTACATTCCTCCACGGCTGGCTGGCTGGCTGGTTAGCTGACCATTCTACACAAAGCGTCATCATGATTTTAGCAACATCATCATCATCATCATCATCACCATCATCATTGCCTTGATAAACGCCAACGATGCTTTGTTACTCACAACGCTGTGTATGTGTTGAACATTTTACCGTTTAATATTTTTGAAATTTATTTCTAATTCCAAAAGCAAAAAACAAAAAAAAATTAGAAAAAATTAGAAAAAAAAATCCAAACGAACGTAACGTTTCGCTATGTTTCATATTTAATTGGCTATTTTCGGACTTTGTTACTGTTGCTGCTTTCGTGTCGGAGATTTTAGTAATAAATTTTAAAAATTTGCACGCCATGTACTATTTTTCTAAATTAGATAAATCGCTAGAAATTTGAGAAAAAGCAACAACAAAGCAAAAAAAAAACTTGTTTTATTTACACAAAAATTAAAAAGGTAACAACAACAGCAACAACAAACTTTTAGTTTTTATAGAAAATTTATTCTAAAAAAGTGTGTGTGTTTTCCGTATCGAAAGATAACGGCATTTTCACTAGAAATGTGAATGAACTTTCGCATAGAAACGGAAGTAAATTGTATACACAAATGTAGGCACATTTTTACAGCATGCAACATAATTCTACGTACACTAAAAAAAATATAAATCCATCCATCCGTACTTAAATCGGTTCAAGCGATATCAAAACAAACAGTAATTATGAAATTTCTTAAATCAAGTACAGAATATTTAATTCAATTACTGATTCTTCAAGCGCCAAATACTTTTAGCCATATTTAATAATATATATGTGACGCGCAAAATAGAAAGGGACCTAAGGGTAAAAACCGGTTTTGTTCAGGTGAGCCATTTTAAAGATTTAAATACGTGTATCTTTGGTGTACCATCACTTTCATAAAACGCGCATATCTCTGGGAGGAACACTTTTGTCTCATTCGATGCTCAGATGTTGTCCACATCAAAAGAAAAAAAAATTTAAAATTGCTTTTTTTTACATTTAGGTCCCTTTCTCTATGCGCTGTCACATATATAATTAATATTATAATAAAAAATAAACCAATATTCAATCAAGTCTAAAATGCTCTTTATTCAGGAATTTCGTGGTTGATTTAATACCGAATCCGTACTTGAAATAAACGAGATTGATTTAAAAAAAACTCAGATCGAATCAAGTCTAAAATCAGCTTGATTAAAGAATTTATAATTTGTGTATTCGATTGAGAGACTTCATTACATTTTTTAAACATGCATACAGTGTAAGCTCGTTTAATGCAACTTTTCCATAATCGCAAAACCCAAATTCTTAACATTGGTGACTCCGTTAATTTTCCACAAACAAAACCTTAATTAACGCAACTTTGCAAACAAAGTTAAGTTTTATATTTAAATTTTGTTTTTTATAAATAAAAAATATATCATCTGAAAAAACATTCGAAAATTGCACCCTTTTTTCTGTTAAAAATATGAATCTTCCACTTGATAACAACCATCAGTACAAATTTACATACGAGTAGAATGTGTGTTTTTATTCTTTATTTTAATTAAAAAAATTTAATTTTTTTAATTTTAAAAGTTAACCTTTTTCTTAAATGAATTTTTTTTTAAATAAATTTTATTTTATTAATTTTAAAAGTTAACCTTCTTTTTAAAGGACTTTTTTTTTTGGTTTGAAATAATATTTTTAATCGAAAACAGGCTCGGTTTTCGCAACAGCCCAAATGTCTATTAGTTGCGTTAACCTAGATTATACTGTATATACTTGTTGTATGGCTAAGCTTAGTCTATATGTACTCATCACTAGACCTTTAATAAAATTTGTTGAAAAACAAAAAATATTATTCTTTTTTATACAAGAACTCCCAAAAAATCTTTGTGAATTACCAAAATACAAAATATAATTCCATACTTAATTTATGATTTTTTTTCTTACTTTCAGAATTTTGTGCTCATTCTAAGAGTTTCGAGGATTGGAGCTATCAAGCAATCGGATGTTCTGTTTGTTTTAAACACATGTGAGTACTATTTTAGTAGTTTTAAGTACGGCTCGTACTAATATTAAGTAAAATATTTATCTATGTTTGTTATATGGTTTCGGCGGTCTATATGCAGCATTTCATTTGGTGCTAATACCACAATCTTCAGTAGACCTTTAGCCAAATTCTAGAAAAAAGCTAAGAAAATTCGCATGCTTATGCAAGTGAAGAACTCCCAAAAAATATTTGAGAATTACTAAATATACAAAAAATGTTCCTTATACAACAAACATTTTATTATTTGATTTAAATCTATTTAATACTCAGGATATCCCTTGAGTACTGGTTAAAGAAAAATAATAAGGCTCCTCATGAAAACGCTTAAAAGGCTCGCAAACTGTGCAATCTGGACATTTTTACACTTCTTCAAAAGAACTGTCAAAACTTGTATGGAAATTCATTTCCATAAGCTTTGTGAAATTGCGCAAAAACTTAAATTTAGTACAAGCTTTTTCTTGCTGTATACAATTGAGAATTTATATATGCGAACGTATATTTACAATGTTTGAACTACATTGCGTTTCTTGCCCGACTTCGCTCTATTAATGTGAAATATTTGCACTTCATTGATCCGCTATAAAGCCATTCTACAGCACTTTATAGAAAAACAATAAAATGCTATACACTTTCCAACAATCGAAATCACTCATATTTTGCTGGGCTGTGTTTGGGGGATATGTATTATCCTTAAAAAGAGTAGAAGTGGTGCTGAAATAAGTCATAGTTATTCGAATTAGTGCACGATAAGTTTTTAACGAACCGAAGAACAATTTTGGTAGAAAATTTCCACAATTTACAAGCGTTGCTCTAGTAATGATATGTCAAACTAAAATAAACAAAAAGCAACTATCAGCTGTTAAATCGGTTGTCAAATAGAGCAGTGTGGTTAGTCCCCGTCCATACTGTGAAACATTTGCTGCAAAACTTTTGAGTTTGTTGATGAGAAGGGGAAGAGAAGTGGAAGTAGGTACTCTGTTTCATGTATATGCAGTTTTTGTTGAATTTCTTATTTGCATCTTTTGACATGAGGTGTATTTGACGTTTCATTTTATTTTTTTTTCGTTTGGTATACTGTTAACATCTATTATAATAATATCTACCCTGTTTTAGTCTACAGGTGTTACGTATGTTAATTTTTTGTGAAATATAATCAAAAATTAAAAAAAAAAAAATATAAAATTATATCAACTGAATTTATTTTGGGAATTTATATTTATATATATGATTTTAATTGTGCTTTTTTCCCTTAAAATAAAATCATGGATTGTTATGTTTTTGTTTATAGATTTTTTGGTTTGTATGTTTGATATTCAATTCAATTCTCGATTGATTAATTGAATTTTAAACATATAGATCTTGGGTTTGTATTCAAAAATTAGGAAAAATCCACTGATGAGCTAAGTAAGCGTTAGCGAAATAGTACTATATGGATATGCTTTCCTCCTCAATTATTGAGTTGCTTTTGTAATAAAATGCTTTATGATATTTTTCATACTGTATGAGAATATCATAAGGTATGTAATAATAAATTTCACATATAGTTTTTAAGGGAAAAAAGCACAATTAAAATCATACATATAAATATAAAATTATATAAAAATTATTATAAAATTTTTCTTCTTAGCGTCCATTTTGCTTCAAATTATACCTTGTGCTTTAAATGTCTATCCAAAATAAAATATTCACACCTTCTATCACAGGGTAGTTATTTTATATTTACATTCGGTATTGAGAAATGTGAAAAAAAGAAGATAAAAAGGAGGAATAAAAATACTAAACATGAAGCAAAAGATTCATCTATGGACACTGCTGCAGTTTCAAAAGAGAATTCAAAAAACTTTTGCAGCAAAAACTCAACAGTATGGACGGGGACTTAGCAACTCAAAGTTGTGAAGCTGCAAAAAATATATTCTTAAACGATTTACTTTCATTTTCTATATTGTATTTACATTCCCATATGTTCACATGTATGTATGTGTGCACCTATACATATGAAGTGCTAAGTCTCTATTTGACGCTCTTTTCATCAAGTTTTCATATTTGTGTGTTTATTCTTTTATAAGTTTTGAAAGCAACAAAACCAGCATTTGCATTCGATTGTACATTGAAATGTAAATAGTTGAACGGTAAAGAAATGTGTGGAATTCAGGAAATAAGTTTTCAATATTCGCCAGGAATGTCAAGAATATCCTGGCACTAACAAACATATTGAAGGCATGACACCTTCATGAAGCATTTTTTTTTTTGGGTTGACGCAACAACCATGAGAATAAGATCAATAAGTTGGGAACGAAAAAGAGCAGTAGTTTTTTGTTAAGTAAAAGTTCTTTGAATTACTGTCGTTTTTTTATTGGTTGGCTAACACCGACTCATCCCAGTCCTAACCGCTGTGAGAGATACCTGGCTGAATCCGTTGGAGATGTTGGAAACCCACCCCGCTCTATACCCATCTCCGATAGATCATCCTGTATATGTTTGCTCAGAAATGTGTGCCGCACCACGTGCAGCGCAAATTCTTGCAAAACGCTGCAGTAGCGTGTTAATTATAAAGCAAAATTGCGGGGTATCTGGTATAAATTTTGAAGTGTTATTTTTAAGCTATTTAAGCCATTTTATATATTATTTTACTTCATCGGCATTTTTTTTTTTGCTCTAGTAGGAATGAAAGGGTGTGCCGCAGCACAGAAAAATAAGAAAAATATTTAACTTGACCGGGACGGGGAATGAAACCCTGGTCCTATTGGTTGCAGCGTCAATCAACACGCTAACTACTCAGGCGACTGGCAGCCGATGGCGCCACACATTACAAAGAATACAAATTTTTTAGCCCAACAGCACATGTGTGGAATAAAACAGCTGCAGATATTTTGAGCCTTATTCCAGTTGGCAACGTCGATGTCGACTCCATAACTTAGCCTCCCTCAAATCGATATGCAAAATCTTTCAGTTCAAAGCTTAATTGACATTTGCTGAAAATGTAGGAATTTTTTTTTAATTCCAATAGAAATTTTATACAACTTTGGTGTCGACGACGACGACAACTGGAATAAGGTTGATTGATATGGAAGTTTTCAAGTGGAATATCCATAAACACAACTCCCTTCATCTCCCTCTCTAAAGCTCATTTCCCGTTGTAGTTCCAGCATAATTCATTGCATGTGTCGCCGAGAATAAAAAAGGCAACATAATCGTATAATGTCACTGATGTTGATTGGCATCGGAAATGCCTAAGCGTTATTTAATTTTAAAAAAGTTCATTAAAAAAATTACAAAAAATTGCATGAACAAGGTTACGAATAAATTTTTACGAAAATTCAACGACAACACAAATCTAGCACTTCGGCAAAATTCGCCAATACCAGCATCATTTCATACATAAACCAAAGCCACCGTATAATGTGCAATGATTTTTTTTTTTCTTTCATGAAGCCCACTGTGCTAATGACTCATTTTCTATCTGAACTAGAGGTTTCCTTTGTTATACCAAATATTTCTTTATGTTACTTGTCTAACATTTTAGATATTTTTGAGAAAACAACAACAAAACAAATGGCAAAAATTCCATTTGAATTGCTTTCAACACAAGCACTTGTATGTGTGTGTGATATGAATGAGCAGCATTCACAAGCTTGGATGTGTTTTAATGTGTGCCTTTTTAGGCTCGCATTTACGCATCTCGTGCACACATTCTTCCGCTTCCGTATAACAGCATCACAACATTTATCTAACGTACAAATATGTAAATGTATTTGCAGTTACTGCTTTTGTTTTAGCAGTATTAGTATGAGTGTGTTTGTGATTTTTGTGTTTGTTTATTTTTGTTTTCTTAACAGCCAAAATTGGAATTGTTGGAATTTAATACTTTTTTTGTTAAGCGGTGTTTGGGGTTTTAAAGTTTTGTTGTTCGTTATAATTTATACTCCTTAATTGGTCGGTCAAGCGAACCGATATTGTTGAGTGGAATGGAAATTTTTATTAGAAAAATTTATAAAAATTTTTCAAGTAAAACAAAATTTGTATCAATAACTCGTTTGCTTTCATTTTAAATAGGGTTTGTTCCCCAGTATCTATCCTTAAATGGATATTTTTATGGGACATTGGCTGCCAGTCCTGTAGATTTAAATAAATAAATAAACATTTATGAAAAAGTGTGTGTACATGTACAAATATGTATGTACACATGTATGTATATCGAAGCAGATATACTTGTTTCCTTGTTTTGGCTTTCATTAGAATAAATGACGTACTCTACACCTCATTTGCCACAAACAGGATGTGTTGAAAGTCAATTCATTGTACAATTTAAAATGTTTACACTGAAAGACAAAATTAGTTTTTTAAGGCATACATACCAACAGATTTTATCGATTTAAATTTGTTTTAATGTTTTTTTTTTATGTGTGAAATTTTCAAATTGTTTAATTCCTCTTTTGATGTAGACATGCCCGAACATGTCATCATTTTATATAGGCATACATATATGTATATTAATTTATAGGATACATACAATTCTGTTTGCAACATTTTACTCTGCAACTTTTAGGGGAGTATGCGTATGGTAGAGGGTTACGGTTTTTTGTATTGCGGTATGGGATTTTTATTTTTATTTTATATATGTTTCGATGCTACATGGTAGATATTTGTTTGTATACAGTAATATTTGGCCTGCTGCCAAGGAGACAAAAGAGCAAAATGTGACAGAAAATTGTTTTGTTAAAAATCAACAAACTACTTTCCTGTGAGTAAAGGAGATTCTAATGTTATGCTACATTAATGGGATATTGGGAGAGATAAGTTATTGTATTTATTTCGTTCACAAATTGTTTACTACATATTCAACATAAACTTAACTGGCATTAAGTTTCGGTATTCATAAGTCCTTTTATGAAAGAGAACGACACTTTCCTATCTATATAAACGAGTGTCGTGCAAACTACTTCAAAGCCATGAAAATTTAACGCAGTCAAAGTTTATTCAGAAATTTATCTATATATTTAGTCATTTATTTGGATACTAATGGCTCATTTAGAGAACTACAAACATCACAGTTTTCAGTATAGCCTGCGTCGTCTGTTATTATTTGTGGAATTTTCTTTTTTCTCTTTGAAATTTTTTTTTCTATATGACAAGCTGTGACATAACTGAGCACCATAAGAGCATGTTCGTTGTAAGAGTGGCTTGTATACTTATGATAAATTTTACTTTTCGTTATATTTCATATTTTCAGTTCGCTTCAGTTATTCTTTTTTATACAGAAATTTATGCCTTTTTTTCAAAATAAACAGCTCCTGCAAATTTTAAATTTACAGATGGTCACATGAACGTTCTAAATTCCATGGCGAAATTTATAAGCTGTCCTTGAAAAATAAGTATAGCAAAAAAAAAGAACATGTGATACCCCGTTCGTGGTTAGGCGAAGCCCCCAAAAATAATTTTTATTGTTAGAAAATTAGCAGTGGTGTAATGTTTCTGTAGGACGCCGTCACGGCCCATATATGTGGGGAAAATTTTCACTTTTTTAATGAGCAATTTTTGTATAGCAAAATTTCTATTTTTGGCCTTGTCATTTGGTGGTTTTTATTATATAAAGCCTCGTTCTTGGCTGTCTTCTGTGCGGCCATTATATACACTTTCACGGCAAAAAAATTTGGCGCAGCATTGAGGTGATAAAAATGAGCCGTTTTTTCCAAAGTATGCCAGAAAGTTTTGTAAAACAGCATATGGCCATTATTTATATCCATATTTCTATTTATTTCTGCTTTTCATTGTAAAATAAAATTTTCTGCCACTTTGCATACATATAACAATTTTCTTAATAAACAACATACCCGCCATTTTTTTTTTTTTTGAAAAAGCTCTTTAAAAAAAAGGCCAATGCTGCTCTTTTCAACAGGAGTGTGACAATTGACTCCTGAACTGTTTTAATAAGTTTGTTATTAAGAACAAGTACTTCAATAAATTTTACATTTTTATATTTGTAGTTAAAAAAATTTTAAATTCATGTGTACGAGTAGTACACTGTTTTTATGTGTTCAATTGCAATTTTGAAAAAAATTGGTAACACACATAATGCTTATACTCGTAGATGTTATTTATTTTCTCTTCTTTATTTTTTGTTTGTTTCGTGGTTTCAGAAGACAATTTGTTCGCTGTTTCTTTGAATCTTTGTAGCAGTGTCCGGATTATACATGTGTCTGAAAGGTCGCGTGTCCGAATTATCGGTATAATACTGTAGTTCCAGTGCGGACACATCTGCGGAACACTGGTCCAAGAAAAGAAATATTGTCTTGATCAAGTCAGTCGGTGGAAAGTCTAGGAAAGTCTTGTTTGGAATTCTATCAGTCTATAGCTTCATCGCAATTACTTATGTAAGCTCACCACGCCTGCATTCTAGATTTCGCTTTTGTTGCGTAGCTTCCAGTTGCCTTGATTGCAGTTAAACTACCTTGAGTGTTTGAAAAAAAATATTTATTTTTTACTCAATCATAAAATCCATGTAAAGCTATTTTATTGTAAGATAAACCATTTCAAAATATTTCTTCGAAAGAAATATTTCAAACTCTTTAAAAAATTTAACAATACCAACCGTTCAGCCACCCGAAAAATTCATCTTTTATAAAGTGCCTACGTTCTGTAACTTCAAATAATGACATCAATTTATATCCTTTTATTTTTGAAAAGCAACAAAATACATAGTCCTGTCTCATGGTTAGAGTTCAAGGTAAATTTTATCAAATTCAAAAAAAACAAAAAGTGAAGCTAAATTTTTATATTATGTACATACATTTTGTATTTAGAGAAGCAGAAAATATATGTATGTATGACCCTGCATACTCGTACAAAATAAAATCACTTCTCTTAAAAATTAATAAAAAAAATAATATAAATTCAAGTGCCTCTGCAAGGATAACAAATCAAACAGTAAAACTACCTCAACTGAAGAGAGAAAGAGACCGTGGGAAAACATAAGTAAAGCGCAGCTTCTTTTTCAACAGACCACAAAATTCTCACTGTTAAATGTTTTACTCTCCCATGCTGTAAACCCAGCATCCATTGTTGGAGTTAATTATTTATTCATTTCGAAGGATACGTTTCTCTATTTCATCTTAACACAAAATTGTGCAATCGATTTTGTATCTTTTGTCTCTTTTTTTAAATATTCTCTGTCTAATTTAATGCGCCCATTTTATCTCGCCCAAATTCACCACTACTGTTTGCAAGTATATGTTTCATATGATGTTTAAGGTATTTTATATTAGAAGATAATTAAAGGTAATAATGACGTCATTAGGAGTCACGCTTCTCAAACGTGCTGACGCCTGCAAAGATTTTTCACCTCTTTGCTAAATTTATTCCCTGCAGCTATTCTACCATAATGACGTAAAATGGCACTTTTTCTATGTATAAAGTGTGAGTATGATGAAAATTAATGCCCGTTAAAAATGATTTATTAGCGAGTAGGCAATTTATAATAAATTATCATAAATTTGAGGTTGTCTCAAACAGCAACTCTAATTACATAAATAATTATACGTAGATATGTATATAAGATAAGTATATTTATGTGGAATGCTGACAACAGAACTCAAGGGAAATTTAAAAATTTTTCCGAAGAGCGAAAAAACCATTTATCTCGACTTATGATCTTTAGTCAAAAGTTCACGGATTTATATAGAAAATTTGTACTAAATTGTTAATGTTAATATGAAATTGAAAATTAAATCCTTAATTGTTGCTCCTCTTAAATATCGTAGATTATAGAGGCGAACATCTGGCAAAGGAGGTGAAATGCAGTTTTAGTCCTCATCCTCAATATCATCACTCCTCCTTCAATAGTCATTGAAATTCAGACCTATCCCCACCGCAACCAGTAATCGTTTGCGACGCTTACAAAACTCCAGTAAATCACGAGTTATTCTTCATTATATTAGGGGGGGGCATGGAGTCCTTGCTGTAAGACAAGTCTTCTCATTCTCCCACATACGTTCCATTTTTTTTTTTGGCACTCAGTAGATGATCCTTACATATGCGATGCATTGTGCTGGGGCTAGAGCAAAGGGATAGTTAGAGAGATGAGAGGAGGTAAAGCTTCACTATCTTTCAACTCCGCTTTTGCACGTTCTTTGTTTCATACCATTGCTGAAGGGTCTCTGATGTGAAGGAGATGTATTTTAGTAGCTGGTGCTACGCAATACCTTCGAAAGAGGGCGCTTGATATGCCTGTGGGTTGCTATCTGCTGAGGCTGGTACTGTTCAGTGACCAGTGACAATGCCTTCGCCACTGAAACCTGCCCGCAACAACTGCTGTCGCACCTAAGAAATTTTTTCTTTTGTAGTCAGCATGCTGACCATCGCCACCCTCATGCTCATGCTTTTTAAGCATAGTTTAGAGAAGAGACACGTGGTGAAGTGATAATAAAAGGCTTCATTCTAACGTTTTAAATATTTGAAGAGAAGAAACAGTAAGCCGTTCGGCTTAGTCTTTTACTTATTCAATTACCTGTGCACGATTTTGATAGCGTTTGAGGCCTTCCGACAGTGGAGTCAATGAACTAACTTCTTCAACGAAGCAACAACAGAGAAAACTTTTTTTCTAGTGCGACCGGCTCGTATATGAAATCAACCCTCTGAAGACGTCTTTTCTGTCAATTTTGACGTGGGAAAAGGCAAATCAAACACAACTCCCTCCGTACTCTTTCCGATAAGCCCAACTTAAATTAAAGTAAAGTTCACAAGGTACATTTATGAAAGAAAAACCATATTGAGTAAATTATTAACGTAAAAATTATACGAGAATTATGATTAAATAAGAATATGAAATTTGTCAGATGGTTCAAAAGTTGAATTTTAAATATTACGTACCTTTTGTCTGTTGCTCCTGTTTTGCCGGAATTGAATTTAAAGCTCAAAATTGTCAATAATGCCTCCAATCGAAAAGAAATCAGTTTCAAATTTTCACCAGTGTAAATTCAGTGTTGAAATATTCATATTAAAATCGTGATTCATTTCAGTTTATAAATTTCAATGTTTACAATTATTCAAGAAATTTTAAATGAAGCAAGATACTTTATTTCTCAACACTTCCACTTTCTTCAAAGTACGCGAAACACTTTTTTTAAATGCAATATTTATTTATTTAACGTCAGTTACTTATTAATTGTAAAATGATTAACTTTGCCATAATATTTTGATGATTTGACGGCCTACCGCTGAAAGGCATCAAAAAGACCGCCCGCTGGAATTAATTTTTCTTTTTTTTCTTCTTGTGATTTAATTGTTGTTTTAACAACTTCATTGATCTCATGTTGAAATATTTTGTTTTTCTTTTTATATTCTCAAGTGTTAATGACCGTTGAATGATTCACGTTTGCTTTAATATTCAATGATTTTTGTCAATGATTTGTTAAATATTTGACAGCTTGATTTGTTTTATTACGTGTCATTGTGGACTGGAGGTGGTCCAATAGTGTGAAATATTTTATTTCATTTTTATTCATTTCTTAAAAGCATGTAATTGCTGAATTATAAACAGTATTTACAAATTTATTTTCTTGTGTGAAATTTTGCAAAGTAGAGCAGGGTCGTTGTAAATAAAGACGAACGAAAAAAATAAAACAGAAGACAAGGAAAAACAGAAAATATACGCGTATGAAAATTGTGTCAATATCAATTGCTTTCACTGTAAACATAATTTATTTATCTGTACAAAGAACCATTGGATTTTTCAACCAAACCGAAAGTTAATAAAATCAAGGTGAAGTCAAAGAAAAATTTCTAATCGGTTTGTATGCAATCGAATTCTATTTCAGTATTCCTTTGTTTGCTTGGACCAGTGCGTAAGAGAAGCCAAGCCGCCTACCTAAGTCAAGCATCGCAAAGGAACTCGCTGGGCGGTATAGGGCAGAGAATAAATGTGTTATAAAGTGTTAAATTAATAGAGAGCTTAATTCTTGTACAAGTCTACAGTTGCTAGTTTTTTCCCTAATTTGTAAAACAGAGTTGCTATGTCTCTGTTGCTAAAGTAGAGGTATTGATCGTCTAAGGGCCATTATTACAACTAAGCAATAAAGTTACTGATAGATAAAATTAACTTTAGGTAAAATGAATAATAAAGTGACCTTTAACTTGTTTTCATTATTACAACTGTTCGATAAAATAAAATTAATATTTTTTGCAATATATTTATTAAGCTTGAGGTCTTTTTCTTTTATTTTATTTGGTTTTATTATTCGATATTTCGTTAACAGCTTGTTAACATCATCAGGAATAATGTTAATGATGTTAACAAGCTGTTAACGAAATATCGAATAATAAAACCAAATAAAATAAAAGAAAAAGACCTCAAGCTTAATAAATATATTGCAAAAAATATAATAAAAAAGGTCAATTAATAATATAATTAAAATTAATATTTTTAAAAATATGCCAGTACCAGAGTAAATACCGACTACTTTTGACAAACAAAAAAAAGCTACTGGCAACGACAAGGATTTATTTAAATCTTTATTTAAAAATTAATTTGTATACATTTATACTTTCCATGTTGCCATATTTAAAGTGCATAAAATATGGCAGCTTCAAATGCTTTAGTCCACTTTAAAAGTTACAGGTAGGATGACGTTTCCATTAGCTTATCGGTCACATTAGGTTTAAGTCAACTTGTAATAACACGAAAAACTAATTATTTGTCCGATAGCATCCCAACTTTAGCTATCGGCAAGTTATAATAATGGGCCTAAATGGAATAAAATAATTTTCCGGCAAATTTCAGATGAAAATTTTCTAAGTGTAATTGAGACGTGACCGAATTCTAATTGACACAGTATTTGATATGAGCATATCGCCGTAGTAAATCAATCGCAATTACAATTACACATTTTTGTGGGGGGGAAGGAAAAAATTATAAATCATCCCTCAAATGGTAATTTTACCAGACATGCAAAGTTACGTGTGACTCACTAACGCAACAGTTAAATCTTGTTTAAAAAACATGTCGAGTAAATCAATCTTAAGAAAATTTCTAACTTTTTTTTTTTTTTTTTATTTGTACATGACGCTTTCATCATTTTGTGTTCACCTTTATTACGCAATACTTATTGGCCTCACAACGTAATAATCTCTTTTGCGTTTCGATAGTACAAAATGTTTCTTGGCCATTTGTGTTGTTAACGGTATTGCAGTGCTGGTTTTTGAATTTTCTTCTTGGCAACAATAACAATAAAATAATCTTTGTTTAACAAACAACCAAATAAACGAAATTTTACATTCATTCATAATTTGTTGTTAAAAATAAAAAAAAAAAAAAAAAAAAAAAAAAAAAAACATAAAAAAAGATTACTTCATCTGGTGTAATATAATGCATTCATTTGTTCACATGTACTTGGAATATGTTACTACCGGAGATTTTCAGGTTTTTATATTTTTTTTTACACAAAGTTAAGTGAATTGTGCTCTTTAGGCAGGTCTTCCCGCATTTTATTGTTATTTGTTTTTATATTTTAGAAAATTATCACATAAAATACATACATAAATTCATACATTAATACATGTGCATAAGTATATCTCGTAAGCAGAAATAACGTAATAATCAAATATGTATTTCATTTTGTATTCACTTTTCGTGTTTCAATTTCAAGTGAAAGTGTTAAAATATTTACATCAAGTACATTTACTACAACTTACTTGCGATTTACTTAACTCGCATGTTAAAAATGATGATAATGATGATCGTCATCATGATGTTTGTGATTATGAGGCATGAAAAAAGTGCGTTTTAATCTACCAACCGTGTCATTTATAAATTAAAAATATTAAAAATGTTACCTAAAAAATAAACGCATCGTTGTGTTCAAATTTGAGCAAACAAAAAACGAAAAACACAAAAAAAAAAAGAAAAACTAAAATAAATGTGCCGGAGCATAATCTCCCACTTTTATAGAAAATTGTGTCTTTTAAAATATTTAAAAATTAAATGAAAAACAACTCGGTATCTGTCAATTACAAAATTTAAAATAAAATAATATACAAGGTGGGGTGAAAAACACCATGGGCTTTAAAAATTTCTATAACTGTTTCGTTTATAACAGATGGCGCAAAATTAATCATCTAATTTGGCTTTTTGATAACTTTTTTCCTAATTTATAAAAAAATTATTTTGAGTGGTGTTAATGTTTATTTGGAACTGTACAATTTCTTCTGTTAATTGGAAAATATGATATCAGCCAATTGGCTGCCGCCAGTGTTGATATACATTTGTGCCCCTTCTATCGCAGTTTCTATAACTTTCTAAAATACTACTGGTGACAAGTGTTCGCTATCCTCTCGAATATTCTCCGCTGCTAAGCGACTTAATGTTTGTCCTGGTGGGGGGGACACGATTATTAAATCTATGACGAAATTTACACTAAACTAACACCACCGAGCGATTATTGGTTATCGTTTATAAGCTACGCACATAACATAACATAACATGAACATAACTTACAGTATATCGTCGACATTTTAACATAAGAATTTCGCACTCTGAAGAGCAAATTGTTCAAAAATAAAGATTGAACTAGTGTAACCGTAAGTGCAGAGCGGTATCGGTTATGATGATAGAACATTTTTTATGTCCTGCTCTTGAAAACAGACCTGCGATGTGGTTTCAGCAGGATAACGCCACTGCCTATACTGCCCGAAACGCAATGGCAGTTTTAAGTGACATTTTTGGTGAGCGAATAATTTACAGCAATTCAAAAATTAAATGGCTAGCGCGTTCGCCAGATTTGTCAGCACAGCCCATAATTGCGAATCTGGAAGCGATGGTTATTTAAGTGACTTTACGTTAAGCCATAATGCTTTTACAGACTTTGAATTTTTTGACTGCGGTTGACTTTTCTGGAGAAATGCCCATATATGCAATAAAATACAAAAGATAAACATTTAAATAAAAATAAGGCATCAAAATAAGCCAGTAAAAAAAATAAATTATTATAATCATATGTAGAGTGTAAATTAAATAATTAAAACTTTAATTGAATTCATTAAACTTTTAATTGAAAAAAATTTATATATTATTTCAATTAAAGATGTTAATTAAAAATAAGAAAGTAACAACGTTTTCTGTGTATGTTCCTAAAAACATACACAACATTTTCAGTCGGAATGGTTCAGTTGATAATCAAAAAAAAAAAAGAACTTACATTTCATTGACAATTAAAAATATTTTATTGCAACGGCCGCATTAACACCAAAAAAAAAATGTTACAAGCAACAGTCTGGCTGTAATAATATCGTTTCCTTTTGTCCTGGTGGGAAGGATGATGATGATTTATTGTATTGAGTATTTCATACTGTGTCTGCCAAAGTGAAACACGGCGTATACGTGATGTGAATTCAACTGCGTTAATGCATTTTCTGTTGCATCGAAAGAAACGAGTAGAGAAAACAGAGGCGTACTTAAAATGGACACAAATAGAGCTGATTAATGTATTCATAAGTAACTAATATTCTTGACATTATCCTTGGAATATTTTACAAATTGCTTGTCTTTGATTTTTATTATTGAAGGACTTTAAGAAATAATAAATAATTTTCTGTTTTTAACAAATTAATTTGTTATTTCCATATACTTCCAAATGTGCAAGTTCTTGCTCTAAGAACTTTTGAATAATAATATGCATAATTATGAATTGCAGCACCGTGAATAAACTTAAAACGGCGAACCTGAAGGCATTGTTCTCACAGCTGAATTTTAAAAGCAATATTTATGGTTTGCGGACACAGCCACAAGAAGACAAATATCCATGCTGACTGAAATATCAATTTAACAAATCATTTTCTTATTCTAGAAAAAAGAACAAAGCAGAAAATAAAGCAATGAAATCAACAAAATGAAAACAAAATAAAAATACATATAATTTTTATACAAAATTATTCAGGTAATTTATACAAAAGCAACAAAGTATCCTTCAAAATGAGTGCACTGGAATGACTTTATTAAAATTGCATTAAAAGTAAACACAAAGTACAAACACTTTAAGTGAAAATAAATAAAAATTAAAACAGCAAAGAATAAATATTCCGGTGAAGTGGCTCCATAAATTTTATTAACGTGCTGAATTTCGCCAACCATCAAAAGGAACAGATTTCAAAATATTTACTTAATTTTTTGCATCAACATGTAAATAATACATATTGCAAACGCTTCATTAGTATTTTTCCTCCACACTACAGTAAGTTGAACATGATTAATGAATGAATGTCATTCGTTGGTCGTTTGATGTTCCCAAGCGACGAAAGTGCGAAAAATAAAATCATTTTAGGCAGAAGATTCAAGATGTTAATTAAAACCAAAAAAAAAAAAAAACATATGTATGTATATGCCAATATGAATGGATGCCAATGACAAGGTTGTTGAGATGTTATTATCTAGAAGTGTGACCACAAATTGTAATTTGTAATACATAAATAAATAATTCCACTGCCAGGCTATAGGAATTCGTATTTTTTGCGTAACATATGTATAACACGTCATGAAATCATAAATAATTAGTGACTATTAGACGCTTCTCATCCTATACCAGTGAAATAATAAATAAATATATGGGAATACTATGCCATCATTGTGGTTATTTGCCACTACTGCGCCGAGCTTCCGCTGCTTTCGACTGAAGATGGTGGATCTAGAGAGGAAAACTTGATAAAACCCATAATCTCAGGTTTTCTACGTGCCTACATGCCTACATGGCTATGGCATGAATAGCACTGTGTCAGTGTGTCTTCTAACGATGACCTCTGGATACTGGGCGTCGCAAAGGGGAATACTTTAGCGATAACGGCACAAATTTTCTGGGTGCTGATCGTGCACAAAGAGAAGCTATTAAGGACGTGGACAAAAATTAGTTAGTTCGTAATTTTATAAGCGCAACTACAAAGTGGAAGTTTAAGCCCCCATATGGGCGATGCTTGGGAATGCTTAATACACTCTGTGAAAACAGTGCTATATAAATAACAACAAGAAAGATGTTCAAATCACCAAACTTTAAAAAGCATGCTAGCAGAGGTGGAAAACGTAATTAATTCTAGACCGCTCTCGTATGTTCCCATAGAGAGTGAAAATGAAGGAGCGGTTTTAATGATAAAACCGTCAGTTTTTTATATGACAAGCGTATTTCTTATATATTTCTTGCTGCTACCCAGAGCTCATAATTTTCTAAGAATCTAATATTTTACAAACAATGTCTTCATAATCACACTAATTGGCACTTATTTAAAAAAAAATAGTGATTTACCAAAATCGTGTATGTATTTGAATTAAATTTTTTAAAAAAGTTAATTTTTCTTACCTATTTTAACGTTTTGATTAAATCAATTATAGTATTTTATGAACAAAGAAGCAACCACATTCATAAATAGTTCAACCTAAAAAAAGAATAGTGATTTGATTGCCTCTGTGAGTGACTTTGTTTAAATAGCGTGAAATAATACTGACACTTGGCACTCGCCACAAATACAAACTATTAAAAACTGTGTGCTAAAAATAGCTGTTATTTATTTAACATCACTCACAATTTTCTTTTTGTTTTTTTTTTTTTTTTTGTTAATTTTCATAGTATTTTTTCTTGGCGTTTTTTTTCTACAAATATTTCACAAGACAATAGTGAACTGGTCAAAGCCCATTTTAAATAAAACAAGAAAATGTTTTTTTTATTTTATAATTTCTATTTAAGGAGTGGTTGTTTTTATTGCATTTATTAATTATACATTTTTACAAATAGTTGTCACTATTTTCTATTCCATTCGCTGTTCTTGCTGCCCATATACGAGTACACAGCGATGATGAGTGATTGCAAAGTGTCAAATCAATTGAAATAAATGAGCATGGAGAATTTAGTTCAGAAAATGAAAATAATATAGAAAATGAAAAAGGAGAAGAAATGAATGTTACGGACAAGAATGTTACGTATGTTACGTATACAATACATACGAGTATATCTAAAGATCTCAAGTATTTGTTTTTATATATACTTATGTATTTATTTTTTTTCTTTTACAAAAAGCAAATATTGCAAAACAAATTTTAATTACATTCATTTTATATCAACTTCCTACATAAAGCAACGCAACAACTAAAACGAATACAATTTATGTGTAAATGTTATGAAATGTAAATTTTTTAATTTCTTTTTCTTTTAATTGAAGCAAGCGGTCTTGAAGAAGAAAGTACACATTTTTGTTTTTTTTTTTAATAATTATTCAATTGTTATTTATGTGATTTTTTTTTAATAATTATTTAAACTATTTTTTTTTTTTTGATCGCAGCCCATGTTCTTATGAAGGCAATGTTGAAGCAAGTAAAGTAAGGTTTGTGGAAATTTTGAATCTCGTAGAGAAATTTCCGCAAATATTTATATTTTTTTGTAAGAAATAAGTTTTATTTTTAATTATTTATTGTACATATTTTAAATATAAATTGAACTAATAATGAGTATTTATGTGTATTTATGGACTCTAGCATACGAGTGCAATTGCAGTATTCATAAAGTATCCTAAAGTCATATTCATGAAATGATGACACGATCCAAATAAATTAATTTAATATTAACTGAATTTATTTTGGGAATACCTCTTTATATATATCATACCAATTTCAAAATTGTGCTTTTTCTCGAACAGACAAATATATATGTATATGAAATGTATTATTTCATCTTTATGATATTCTCAGAAAGTATTTTTTTTTTCATAAAAGCAAATTCATTGAGTTTTTCGGGAATAAGCAAATTCAAAATTTGAGTTTTTCGGGAAAAGACACAATTTTGAAATTGGAATCATATATATAATTTATTTCATAATTTAAGCGCGGCATCGTCAAGCATGAATTTAGTTTTCGTGGCAGGTTATAATGGGTGATTCAAGTAGAGATACTTTTTTCAATAGCCTTTTATTGACAGATCACGTGTGAGTCGTGTCATGCTGTCATGTTATTTTTGTTTAGTATTGTTTGACATTTCATAATGGAAAGAATTACGCCTGAACAACGTTTACAAAGCGTTCAAGTTTATTACGAAAATTCACGTTCTGTGAGGAATGTGTTTCGTGCTCTTCGCTCAACTTATGGTCAACATAATCGGCCTACTGAGCGTACTATTCGGAACACCATCACCCATTTGGAGACCCAGCATTCGTTATTGGATAATGTTCGAACGGTTTGGTGTGGTTTGTGGGCCGGTAGAATCATCGGTCCATATTTCTTTAAAAATGATGCCGGTGCGAACGTAACCGTCTATGGCGACCGTTATCGTGCCATGATAACCGACTATTTGATGCTTGCAATTGAAGCTCGTGATCTCGACGACATTTGGTTTCAGCAAGACGGCGCCACTTCCCACACATCCCATCAATCAATGGATTTATTGAGAGAACATTTCGGTGAGCACATAATTTCACGTTTTGGGCCGGTCGATTGGCCACCAAGATCGTGTGATATCACACCGTTAGACTTTTTCCTGTGGGGATATGTAAAGTCTAAAGTTTATGCGGACAAAGCCGCTTCGCTTCAGGCCTTGGAGGAAAACATCACGCGTGTCATTCGCCAGTTTCCAGTCGAAATCCTCGAGCGAGTCATCGAAAATTGGACTCAACGGATGGACCAACTGCGACATAGCAACGGCCAACATTTGAAAGACATAATCTTCAAAAAATAAATGCCGAAGAATGTTCAAATGATAATAAACATTCTCCATTAAATTTGAATTTTCTGTGTTTGTTTCTTTAAAAAAGTAGGGAACCTCGAAGTGGATCACACATTATTACATAAATGGCAACGTCAGATATGCAAGACAGATCGTGATGTGATAAATATTGCACACTATTGCATTTGTGCATTTTCTTTTGTTGGAATTTTTAAAACAGAGTACTGTTCAGTGACCAGTGAAACCTTCCGACAACAGCTGACACACAAAGAAACACTAATGCACATCAGAAAAATGCATGAAATTTTCATGATTTAGTCTGAAACTGTGCTCGAACCCAGGATTTCTTGGTTTTTTGTAGTCACCCTCATAATGGTATGTTAAAATATTTTTAACCACACGAACAGCCATTTTATTTATTATTCTATTTCGCCGATATATTCTTGCTCAAATACCGACTGAGGATACCATTTTTTTTTCGGATGAGTTGGGCATGAGACGTGTGTCCACAAAACTTCTTTTAAAAGCACTACAATCTGTCACTGTTTTATGAACATAAATAAAGGTTTTTATAAGGTCGGGAGGGTCGTAACTGGTAACGCAACAAGGAAAAGCCACCAGAACGTTTGAGGTATTGAAGAATACATCGTTGAAGGAGCTCAAGGCTTTTTCTTCGACTAATCTTTTTTTTTAGCTGTGCTCAAGGAATGTCCCTACGTATGCACTGCATTGCACCGGAATTAGTTAGGAAAATATAGTGCAGGGAAGGGACTTACCACCTGTTATAAGGAGGCCCGCAGGGGGGTTCTGGAATCTTGAATTTCGGAACCTACGGGTGTCTGAGCGAGCCCGCGGTACCCGAGCTCAAGGTGCAGCATTACCTTGTTCCTCCCTGAGGATCGAAAATGATAGAAGAGGTGACTCTTCAAAATCTGACTAGAGATTGATGAAGGACTGCTTAATACCAGTTAGATTCGAATCTGGCACTACGGGACCAGCTTGGACCCACACTACCAACTAAAGTACGGGTTTAAGGACTGATGTCTTCCTTGTTAAGTACATTGTACTTCGAGTCGAGGACTTCGTGTCTACCCCGAAGAGTTGGCTTGTGTGCGCTGGTATGGGTAAGGACTCGTAGTGGCTGTGGTTGTAACCTAAAGTTACGCAGAGAGTGGAGTTTTTGGTCTAATCGGAAATATGTGCAGTCGTAACACACATATTATTGATATGACTTTTACTCTACTAGGTGCTGTTGCCATTCAACAGTAGTCGCCGGAATGTGTTTCGAACCAACAGTATTACTGTTAAATGGGTCTTGACATAAAAACATTCAGGGCTCATTTGCTTATCAGTGCTCTGGGGGTGCTAGTGAATCGTTTCAAAAATTTACTCGGTGTTAAGACCACCGTCAGATAAGGCCCCATGGGAGGTGCTGACGTTAATCTTAAACACCATTGTTATAAGGAGGACAGATCGATCTTAAGTCCGCAAGTGCAGCCTTTATCTTAATAAAAATTTTGTAAAGCAGAGTTGATGCGGCTCAGTTGTTATGTTAACGCATTAATTTTTTTTTAGCTAAATGATGTAATTTTTTTCTTCCTCTGTCAGTGATCAGGGGATATGCCTTACATATGCAATCCATTGCACTGGAACCGGATAGAGGGAGGGATAGTGTGGAGAATAGCAAATCATAGGAAGGTAAAGCTTAACGCTTGCACAAGTCTGCAGTTGCGTGTCACTTAGTCTGAGTTTGGACGGGCGAATAGTTGGACGGGAAAGGTTTAATGTGGCAGCATATTACGGGTGGGGAAGAGAGCATCGTTTTTGTGTGCAGTACTCGGCGATACGTTTTGTTCACAAAAAAAAAGCAAATAACAAAATAATAATGGAATGTCGCCGCCAACATTTTCGTCTGTTTGAACGCGAATGAAAAAGCAAAAGAGATTTCCAGATGTTTTTCTTCCAAATGTTCGCCTGTATAAACTCGGACTTATAAATTAAAGTTGCGGCGTCTCTGATGTTAATTTTAAGGCATTATTTATTTTTTTTTTGTTATTTTATTTCGCCGACGTTTTGCCGTTTAAAATGCAGATGAATAAGGGAGCTGTTACAATGGAAAAAATTTTTGGTCTGTTCGGGTATTCTTTTAGCGGAGTCAACATGGCAACTTCTCAGTCAGGAGCACCCTCAACGTACATAAGTTTAGCAGCGCACAAAAATGTCTCATGGATAACTTTCAATGTATTGACATCTGTATTTGTTGAAAAGTTACGGAACTTAATATTAATTTAATTTTGCTTTTCGCCGACAAGGCTTTAAATTTATAATGCAAACGGAAATATATTTACACATTCTTTTCTCTCTCACTTACAAATTTTATAAATTAACCTTGTTGCGAGGAATTAAATCATTTTTAAGATCTTAACATTTGGTTTGTGTCTTTTAAATTGTTTACTCCCAACAAAAAAAAATCATTTGTTTTCTAATACGTGCAGTTTCATTATCATGTTCAGTGTCAGTTTTTAATTCGATGGCCATTTCTTAATCACTCAGGCACTATTGCACCCACCCATAACCACCTTGTTATTGTGGTATTTATTTGTTGATTTTATTGTTTCAACATTTCATTCCAAGTGGTTTTGCCATTTTATCTAATTTGAAAATCGTAATAATAAAATACAAATGAGAAACAAACTGTTTTGTTTGATGGCTGGAAATTGTCATTTTGCGCGCATTGTTACTATTTGCTACCAAAAATGGTGAAGCGCATTAAATTGCCATTTAAATTTTGCTGGCTGATTTCTGAAATCTTGTTGTTTGTTTATTGCCATCCAAAATGGGCAAGTGTTTTTTGGAAATTAATCACGGTTTTATATTTGCAAACATTTTTTTTTTTTTTTACATCTTGATCGTGTCTGTGACCAACTGAATAATTTAGTGCGTGCTTTGTTCGTAATTTGTTTTCACTACTGACGTTTAATGTCGTGACTGTTAATTGTGTTTCATTGTTAAAATCTAGTCGCTTATAACCATTGGCTACTAGTTCTGTCAAAACAAAAAGTGGCTGAACTACTTATAATGATATAAATTCTTTAATTTGTTTCCATTAATTAACTATCCTATTCCTCTACAAAAAACAACTTTAAATGATGTGATTAAATTATTGAATAAATCGATTATCTCGCTATATTTAAAAAACCAATTAAGAAATTGTATACTGGGCTATTACAGCAGGGATTCCCACCAATTTTTTTTTTTTTTGACGGACCCCTTATGAAAAAAATTTTCCCGTGGATACCCAATAATATCTCACGTGGTATACATTATTAACAATAAACAAAATATATTAGAATTGATGAATATGTTTTATTATAGTTAGTGGTAGCTTAATAGTTAGCGCGTTAAATTTGCAACCCGAAAATCCACGCTTCAATAATCAATCCATCAGATCAAACAGCTTTAAGTTGTAATTAAAATTTATATGCAATAGTTCCTAAGAAACAAGCTAACTCAAAGAGAAAAATTCTAAAACGCACTGACAAACACTAGCAGAATGCAACAACATGCTATGCTGTTTTCGAAGGTTGCTTCATCTTCAGCGTTCTTTGTGTTTTGTCCACCGTGTGTGGTTATCAGTAGATGTAAATTATTAGTTTTTTATATTTATTATTTTCTATAAATACAATACGAGAAATAATTCCACGTTATTTTTTTCTCTTTTAATTTAAATCTAAATTTAATAATAAATTAACAATCTATTTTTTTAAGCTTTAAGGTTGTTGCTCTTTATATTTATTATTTCTATATATATTCTCGATATTTCGTTATCACATCTTCCAGCAATTTTTTTTTTTTTTTTTTTTAAATAAATTTTAATAAAAAATCTAAATTTTATCATCTCTAACTTACGATAGTCTTTGGCATTACTTGATTTTTTTTTTCTTTGTATCCATTAACCGTGCACATATGTTTTTGTTTTTTGCTTTTTTCCTGTTCTATTTGAAGCAAAGCGATTTCTTTGTTTCGTTGTTTGTGTTAAATTGTTCCTGTGCTAGATGGCTGAGATAGTTAAAACGAAAAAGTCTTGTACTCGACTCAAATAGCCGACTAAGTCATAAAAACACTTTGCATTTATCTGATGTTCATTAGTGTGCCTTTGTGTCAGTGGCGAAGGCATAGTCACTGCTCACTAAACAGCTGATACTAACCCCCAAGTAACATCAGTGCGCCCTCCTTCGGTATTGTATAGTATCATCGGCGAAGTAAATTAATTAATCAAAATGGGTATCAAATACAGTTTCAAAATTTCTTGACATCGGAGGCGCTGCAACACTTCTAGAAAAATAAAAACGTGTAAAAGCCCAGTTGTAGAAATAATGAAGCTTTCCGCTGGTTATACCTTCATCAGCTGTCGTCTCTATGCCTATCCTTTTCCTATAGAAGTAACACCTACTAGTAGTAGGCGATTTTTGTCTGAGTGTTACTTCGATTAACAAAAAAATTACTCCCCTTAAAACTTAAAAATTGGTAAGCATTCCTAACACCAGAAATTTAGCAACTCTGCTTTAAAAATTCTTAAAAAAAAACGCGCAACTGCAGAGTTGTGCAAGAATTATGTTAGTTTAGATCGGCAGGTTGGTGGCTGTAAATATAGAGGTTCCAGTACACTTGGCAGAGGTTCCTATTGTGATATCTGTTGTGAAAAAAAACTTTCAATTGTTATAGTGAAATAGATCAAAGTATCTGCTAAGAAAGTAGAACCTCCAGTCTGATAAACTAGTGCACTACACTAAAATACCGGGACAACTTGTGCAAGAATTAAGCTTCCCATGCTTCTATCACTTCAACTATCTTCTATACACTATAACTTTTCAACTATTGCATCAGGTTCGATTCCCAGCCGGGTCAAATCAGAAAATAGTTTTTTCTGAGTTTTCTGTGCTACAGCAGCCTCCTTCGTTGGTATTTGAGCAATAAAACGTCGGCGAAGTAAAGTAATAAATAAAATGGCTCCATTAGCTTAAAAATAATGCGTCAAAATACATCAGAGACGCCGCAACTTTGCTTTATAATTTACACGCAACTGCAGAGTTGTGCAAGAATTAAGCTCTATCTTCCTACCACTTTCACCACCTGTCTATTTCTTCCCTATCCTTCTCTCTAGTTCCAGTGCAATGCATTGCATATGTAGGGGATAGCCCCTGAGCACTGGTCCAAGATAAAAAAAAAAAAAAAATACGTAGGCGACATCCCCTTAGCAGCGGTCCAGTAAAAAAAAAATTTTTAATTTAAAAAAAAAAAAAAAACAATTACTTTATTTCCAATAGTTTTATACTATTTTAAGGATCTTGCCGCGTAGCACTGGGAAGTCACTTAGCACCCTTAGGGTTCCATCCATTCACATTTCGGAACCCGCTACAGCACTTAATAGCACTCAATCTATCAACAGCATTTTTCATAATAATTATGTGACATTTTTAAAACTTTTCAGTAAAATTGTAATTTAAACACTAATTAAAATTTTATTCAAACGCATTTACAAGCTGGTCTATCTTCCGTGGAAATAATTTTAATTTGCTTGTGGGTGTCGCCACAAAAAAAAACTGGTTTTTTTAAAAGCTATTTTCTAAACTGTTCTTACAAAATGATTAACGAACATTAATATTAGCAGTATTAATTTATTTACTATTATACGAGTTTCCTTGTATGTATCTTCTTTTTCAAATAGAATAAGGCATAAAAGTTATTCGGATTATTTTGGCCCACCTTGTAACTACAAAGATTGTTTTCTAAGGAAGTTATTTTAGCTTTTTTTTTTGTAGCTGCAGAGACATACAAATTTTGAAATTTTTTAAACGGAAATTTTCAATTCAAATCACTAAAAATTGTTACAAAATCAAAATTAAGTCATTCAAACACCTGCTGCACAAAGGAAAAATAAAATCCAATGCGCAGAAAAAAAAAAAACGCTTTTTGTTTTGTTATTTTAATACTCTATTAAATTGTCTTTCAAGTGAACAAAATGCTGATGATTTGATGCCAATAAAAGCGTGTTTTTCTATTTAATTTATTTATTTTTCATATCAATTTAGTTAAAGTTTCTATTTTATTGTCTATTTCTAACTGTCTGTGCGTTTTTTGTATTTCCTGTATATATTTTATATATACATATGTATTAATGTATGTATGTACATATGTATGTACATATGTATGTACATATTTTAGCACAAATCTCTTTTGTTTTGTTTGCATTTAATATCATTGCAAACGTAGCTCGCCTTTAGTGTATGAAAAGTGTACATTTTATTGCAAATGCTTTTCAACTTTATGTTTTCCGTTGTTAATTCATTTTCTAATTTCGTTTGTTTTGTTCGTAGATTTTTTTCCGTTTTCAAAATAAATAAACAAAAACAAAACAAAAAACCTGATTATTTGTTGCAAACAAAAAAAAAATATTAAAAAAAAAATAACAATAAACAAAAATCATGGTGTGACACATTGTTGAAGCGTGCTGCATTGTAAAACAACACCTTCTTCCGTAAACACGCACGTTTTAAGGTAGTGTGTCACTTTCTAACAACAACAACAACAACAACAATGACAACATGTTTTCATTTTCTTCCGAAAACCATAATTTGCCGTAAACTAACAGCTCATGAGACAAATAAGCTCAATTAGTACAATTCCCAGCAGTATTTGTGAAAACATTTATTTTGCAAACAATTTTTAGGAATTTTAATTCCCATTGCATTTAGCTAAGAACAATTTATTAATTTTATTATATCGAAAACATCTCATTATAATATTTTTATTTTTATCTATCTTCACGAATTTCACACCGAGAGTCCTTCATCCATACATACATGCATACAGCTGCGCTAAAAAAAGTAGTAGTGATTGTTTATAAGCAGAGTTGAAATTTTGAAAACAAAGTTTTAGGCAGAAATTTACAAGTTTTTATTTATTTCATCTCGGTCTATATTCCAATACGAGTAAAAATATTCGTTAAAAAAAAAACTAATGATATTCCAAATTAAATTATATAAAACCAGCTTTTACCCGCGGCTTCGCTCACGTTATTATCTTCATCGGTTGGACAGTTTTTTTTTTTATTTTTTTTTATCTTGGACCAGCACTCAGGAGATGACCCCTCCCTATACATGCCATGCATTGTGCTGGAACTATAGGAAAGGGATAGTAGGAGAAATTGTAGGAGATGAAGCTTCACTATCTTACAACACTGCTTTGGCACATTCTTTGTTTTACAGCAGTGTTCAGCATCTCTGATGTGAAAGAGACGCTTCCACAATTCCTGCCCAAAATCCTACCTGTCGAATCCATCTCCAAATAATATATCGCTAATCTCACAATATCTCAGGAAAATAGGCCTATATGGAAAAATTTTATGGTATCTTTATGTATTTTATTTAAGTAAATCTATATCAATATATACCCAAATGAACCTAGTCTTTAGCGTTGCGTAGCGTTGGGCGTTGCGTCGCGCGATTATGGCGAGCAAGAGGGCGAAATGGGAGGAACTTCGGAGCGACCTGAACCGTGATCCATGGGACTCGGCTATAGGATCGTGGCGGGAAAATTGGGCGCGAGCCGCACTGGGGTGCAATTGGACGGCGCGCGGATCGAAACGATTGTGGGGGGCCTGTTCCCCACACACCCTCCGCTGGTTGGCGAACGTGGGCCCTACGATGATGAGGTTCCACCGCCCTTTACCGGGGAGGAACTGAGGATCGCTGCCGGGGCTCTTAGGACGGGGAAAGCCCCTGGCCCGGATGGGGTACCGTCGGAGGTGCTCAAGATCCTGGCTGAGAGCAGGCCGGAAGCATTGCTTCCGGTATATGATGCTTGTTTAGTCCAGGGCGTCTTCCCAAGACGCTGGAAAACACAGCGGCTCGTGCTTGTTGGCAAGGGCAGGGGCGATCCGACCCAGCCATCGGCTTATCGGCCACTTTGTATGTTGGATGGTGCCGGCAAGCTGCTGGAGAAGCTACTGCAAAGAAGGCTGGCGGAGGCCGTGAGGATGGCTGGGGGGCTGTCGGATAGACAGCATGGCTTCAGACCTGCCAGGTCAACGCTCGGGGCGATTGCTGATGTGGTTGAGTGCTTCGAGCGCGCTCAGAGCGAGAGGCGATATTATCCGAAGCGCATAGTTATCCTGGCAACACTCGACGTTCGGAATGCCTTCAACAGCCTACGATGGGCTGATGTTCTAGAGGCGCTACGGGGGAGGTTTCGTATTCCCGGATACTTGTATAGAATTCTCCGTAGTTATCTGGACGATCGGGTACTGTTGTACGATACGCCGACGGGGCGGAGGAGCAGGACGATCACGTCCGGCGCGGCCCAGGGATCTGTGCTGGGCCCGGACCTATGGAATCTGACCTACGATGGGATCTTTGGGGTGGAAATGCCCGAGGATGCTCAGCTCGTGGGATACGCGGATGATATAGCGGCGGTGATCTTGGCGCGGGATATGGATGACGCCAGGGGGAAGCTGAACCGGGTCATGATAAGGACCCGGATGTGGCTTGAGGACCACGGCTTGGAATTGGCCGGGGAGAAGACCGAGGTGATGTTGATGACGCGGGCACACATACCACTCGATGTCGGCATGCAGATAGGGGATGTGTCTCTGGTTACCCAGAGTGCCATAAGGTATTTGGGCGTCAGACTCGACTGTAGGCTGACTTACTGGGCCCAAATACGGCATGTGGCGACTAAGGCGGCGAAGATGACTGGCATGCTGAGCAGACTCATGGCGAATGTCGGAGGTCCGACACAGAGCAAGAGGAGGCTGATTATGGCGGTCACGAAGTCGATCTTGCTGCATGGGAGCGAGATTTGGGGAAATGTACTGGGTGAGAGAACCAAACGCAGGGTACTCGAGGCGGTACAGCGGACGGCGGCCCTTAGGGTTGCTTCGGCTTACCGCACGGTCTCGGGCGCTGCGGTCCTGGTGATATGTGGGGAAATACCCATAGACCTCTTGGCGCGCGAGCGGTGGGAGGGATGGAACTCGAGGGGGGAGGACCCTGGTGTTGGTGCTATTGGTCTGAGACCCCAAACTGTCCGGCGATGGCAGGACAGGTGGACCGCGGACACGGTCGGCAGGTGGACGGCAAGGCTCATTCCCTGCGTGGAAGTATGGATTCGGAGGAAATTTGGGGAAGTTAACTACTTCCTGACACAATTCCTCTCGGGCCACGGATACTTTCGAAAGTACCTGTACCGGATGGGCAGGGCAGATGGTCCCGACTGCATTTACTGTAGTATTACGGATGATGATGCAGAACACACTTTCTTCGACTGCCCCAGGTGGCATGCTGAGAGAGCTGCAATGGCGCAGCGGGTTGGCGGGTTCGCTCCTGCCACCGTGATAGGGAGGATGCTCGATTGTGAAGACAATTGGGACGCTGTGGCACAGTACGTGGGATACGTTCTGCGGAGGAAGAAGAGGGACCTCGATGCGCTGCTGCATATCGGGGCCCCCTCTGACAGGGACCAGGCGATACGGGCCGGGGCCATGGCGCCGGCTGCAAACTTGGCGGACCCAGACGTGGGTGATTGAGAGTGGTCCTAATTGGGACGTGGCTCTGGGCCTTCCCGAAGTAATGCGGAAAGCGGTTCCGGGGAGGAATCTACCCAGAGGAGGAGGAGGGAATTTTTTAGTGGCAACACCACTCGACGCAGAAGACGACGGTCTCTGTAAGTGCGAAGGCATTTTCAACCCTACCTCACACGCCAAAAAAAAAAAAAAAAAAAAAAAAAAACCTAGTCTTTATTATCTTATTACACTATTATCGAGCTGTAGGCCTACGATGTCATTGCTCGTTAAATATTAACATATAATTTGTAATTATTTTTATATATGATTCTAATTGTGCTTTTTCCCTTATAAACTATATGTGAAATTTTTAATTACATACCTTATGATATTCTCATACAGTATGAAAAATATCATAAAGCATTTTATTACAAAAGCAACTCAATAATTGAGGAGGAAAGCATATCCATATAGTACTATTTCGCTAATGCTTACTTAGCTCATCAGTGGATTTTCCTAATTTCTGAATACAAACCCAAGATCTATATGTTTAAAATTCAATTAATCAAACGAGAATTGTTTTGAATATCAAACATACAAACCAAAAAATTTATAAACAAAAACATAACAATCCATGAGTTTACTTTTATAACACACACACATTGCTATTTTTAGTTTTTTATTTTTTATTTTTTTTATATTTTTATTTTGTTAATAATAATAATAGTAGCCATTTTTAGTAATTATTTTACTTCGCCGGTGCTATCAGCTGAAGCCGTCACTGTTCAGTGACCAGTGACTATGCCTTCGCCACTGAAACCTTCCGACAATAACTGACACAATGACAAATGCCTCCACCGACGCAAAGACACACAAATACACATCAGAAAAAATGCGAGATGTTTTTATGAGTCTGAAATTGGGGTTGAACCCAGGAAAATTTTTCGTTTAGTAGTCAACGTGCGGACTACTTCGACCATCGCCATGTTTTTTTTTTTTTTTTTTTTTTTTTTTTATCTGGGACCAGCACTCAGGAGATGACTCCTTTTGTGCCACCCTGTATTATCCCCTACCTTCCCTCGCAGTCCTATTTAAAAAAAAGCATAGAGCAGATCTATTATTTTCTAAATTTTATTAAAATCATTTAGATAGTCTAGCAGACGCATAAATTATGTTTTGAAAACATGTATCGGACAGCTCGATCTTTATTTTAAATTTTATTTAAAATCTGGCACATACTTTCGGACACGGGAAATTTGCCATTAACCTATATACATATGTAGGCAAACAGATGTTTCTGATTACTATTAACCAAGGTGTTCAGATGAGTTTGCAGCTTATATAATTATAGTAGATCTAACATATTAAACAATGAATTACTGTGAATTAATGTGAACCAGGCTTTTCCATCCCTGAATGAATAAGTTCGTGACGTTTTTTTAGTCTTACGATTCGGGTCAATTTGGCGGCCATAATTTATCTTGTCTAACTTTTACTTACTTCCTTTTTTACCGTCAAACCAAGAGCATCTTGCGACTTACATTTTTGCTTATATTCCAAAAAAACCATATCACATGAAGTTAGTTAATTTGTTAATAAAGAATTTATACCATTGAAAAACGTTTGGTGTACTCATTGACGCAAGTCACCACGTTGGAATACAATCAATATAAACGCTGAATCAGTTATATTCAACAAAGTAGAAATCTTGCCCCGAGATCTCTACTCCTTTTAAATATAACCACTCGTTTCATATTTAAACACAAGGTCTATATTGACAATGTACCACACAAATAAGGGGCCGCCCATTCCCCTAGATAAAGAATGTCCGTTTCTTCCCTAAACCCTCCAAAGGAAGTATGTACTTTTATACAGTCGTTTTCAGGATTTAAGCATCCGAAAAAACCGCGATTACTTTTAATATATATGCATACATATCGAGTCTTTGGTGCAATACCGCAGTAATTCAAAATTTGAATATTTTTTGAGCTGGGTATGCTGAAATGATCTTTGCGGAAAATATATGTATATCTAAAGGAAAAGAGATTATGGTTCTCTATCTCTAACTGTTCAGTTTCTATAGCTACAAATGTCTTTATTGCCTCCAGCTATTTATTTGCAATAATGAATTTACTAACAGAAAACATTACAAAACATGCCTCTTTATTTAAAAACTTAAAAAAAAAATAACTTAAGTAAACGAAAATACTATCAAAAAGATGGCTCAAAACTTCAAATGCATTTTTCTCAGTTCACGATTTTTTGAATTACGACGGTATTGCACCAAAGGCTCGATATGTAGATATAGATACGACAATTTTGTGAGTTTTTTTACAGCACAATCCCTTGTAATACCACAAGAAACACTCAGGGTCTAGGCGGGCATGGAACCCGCACCTCCAGAATCAATCTGGACTAAATAGAGAGCAGAAATACATACTACGAGTGCTTTTACGTCCATACTTTTACACGTCGCATGTATTCGTTTTAAGAGGGTAGACAGAAAAAAGCAACAACAATAATTATAAAAATAACATTCAGAATCAATCTATTCACACAGGAAAGACCAAACTTTGTCGTACGCAAACCATCAAAATCTAATCAATAAAGAAATATTAAGCAGTAAAAATCTTTGTATTTCATTATAAATTAATGAAATGTGATTACTATTGCTGTTGCCTAACAATACTCGTACCCAGTGATGTTAACTTTTAATATCGATTTCCGTACATCTCTCAAAGGTTTTAAGAGTAAAATTACCGTACGGAAAATCTTGTACAAAAATAATAATATTTCTTTAATTAAAACAGGTTTATAACTATTTGTAATTCAATATACTAATAGAAAAAACCTTAAGAAAGGAATGTGTAAATGTGTAATAAAATAAAGGATTTTGTAACAATTTGTACTTTCAATAAAATCAACGTATGCATTTACGTCATATGCAATCTTAACTTAAAGGAGTTTATTTTAGGCATTCATAGCAGTAACGTATATATAATTGCTCATGCACTAGGGTACGTAGACAGCCGTAGTCTAGTCATAGTATCTCGTCAGAATATATTCATATCCTAGTCATAATCTAGTATATATTTTATTTTTTGGTTGAGTTTGTCTCCAGCTGCTTTTCATAGGTGCATTCACTAAGCCAGACATTAAACATAAATTCGATAAATAAAATAACTGATTGTATTTCTACTTTAAATATTTTGTTTATGTTATGATTATGATATACATTGATGAAATAAAATTATGAGTCTTTTTTGTTGAAAATATTACCTAGTAACAAACCTACTTGTGTTTCTATATATGTGACGTGCAAAATAGAAATAGAACTAAGGGTAAAAACCGGTTTTGTTCAGGAGAACCATTTTAAAGATTTAAATACGTGTATCTTTGGTGTACCAGCACTTTCATAAAACGCGCCTATCTCTGGGAGGGAACACTTTTGGGGCATGGGATCGGTCTCATTCGATGCTCAGATGTTGTCCACATCAAAAAAAAAAAGTGAAAATTGCTTTTTTTACCCTTAGGTCCCTTTCTCTATGCGCTATGTCACTGTATATGTGACAGTTTGTAAAAAAAATGTTTTCAAAACAAAAATTTTTTTAAGAATTTAAATTTAAATAAATATTTACAACAACAATATCAGTATATTTGTGAATTTTTTTTTTTACAACTGTTGTTTTGTATGTTGTCGACAAGCAGGCGTCGAAACTTTGGCAAATTTATGAACATATTACAACAACAACGCTACAAAATAATTTTGCATACTTTAAACAGTGTAAAAAAAGTGTTTTCAAAAATGCAAAGACAAAAAGGAACCGTTATTTTTTTGCATATGTATTGCATATAATAGTTTTTAATGGACGCTAAGAGTAGCAGTTGTCTTTTATTCATTAAATTAAGCTCATAGAATAAACAAATGATTACCAAATTATATATAAACTATGCCAGGAAAGCGACTGAACAAAGACATTACCCAACTGGTGTATTTTAATTACTATAAAGGAAAATCTCACAGAGAAATTGCTAAAATGTTCTCTCTTAACCTAAGGACGGTATATAATGTTATTAACCGTGCTGAAAAAGAAGGTAGACTGGAACCAAAAGAAACACCAGGCAGACCAAAAAAAGTAACTCGGCGAATTGAAAAGAAAATTTTGAAAATGATTGATGAGAATCCACTAGAGGAACTGCACTTAACATCAGTAATGAATGTGGAGTAAGTATCGCTCTCAGAATGTTAGAAATGTGCTACAAAACCATAAATACTCTTCAAGAGTTGCGAGGAAAAAACCTTTGCTATCTGCGGTAAACATTGAAAAAAGGTATAAGTTTGCCATTGAACACATTTCTTTTCCTCCGGAGCACTGGGATGATGTTATTTTTTGTGACGAAACGAAAGAGATGCTTTACTACCATGATGGACGTCAAAAAGTTTCGCGAAAACTCCTGACGGCTTTAGAAAATAAAAATATAATACCCACTGCAAAGTTCGGTAAACTATCCGTTATTGTGTGGGGTTGTATTGCGAGCAAGGCTGTTGGCGAAATAAGAATATTAGTGGATATAATGACCAAGGAAGTCTATCTAAACATTTTAAAAAAGCAATTGAGTGCAAGTGCTCGGAAATTCGGTTTTGTTGACCCAGAAAAGCTCAAGTATAAATTTTAGCAGGATAATGACCCGAAACATAAGGCATATATTTGTAGATCCTGGTTGTTATATAATTGTACAAAAGTGATCGATAGCCCAGCACAAAGCCCACACTTAAACCCTATAGAAAATTCATGGGTCCACCCAAAGAAAAAAAGTCGGAAAAAGGTCACCAAAAAACAAATAACATTTATTAAAGAAGAATGGAAAAAAATACCTGAAAATTATGATATACCAAAGCTTATCCATTCATTGTCTAGGCGCTTAGAAGTTGTAATTAAAGCTAAAGGAGGGCACACCAAGTATTAGCACCCTGAAATCTTTTTTTTTTACCATTTAGAATAAATTTAATTAAATTTAACACAATTTTGAAAACATTTATTTTACAGCGTAGAAACTGGAAGTACTTTTTAAGTTACGATTATTATTTTGTTATTTAAATTAATTTTTTTTTTTTGTGCAAAGTGTTTATAAATATCTTCAATTGAATATATGAAGAAAAAAATTTAATAAAAGTTATATACTTTACTTGCAAATAAGAGTTTTTCTTAAACTTTTTAATTTTTCTAAGTTTTGAAAACATTTTTTTTACAAACTGTATGCTTTCTAAGCAACTTTTGATTTTTGTTTCTAAATGTTTTTTCCTTAATCTCTGATTTTTATGTAACTTCTTAATAAAACTTTTAAAAGACATTATATTATTTTGTATATTTACATATGTATATAAAATAAAATATTAAACCAAAATTTTTTAATAAAAAAAAAAAATGTGAAAACATATAATTTTTTACTTTATTTTACGTAATAAAATAAAGTAACATGATTTCCACGTGCACTTTGTCAATGAATATCAACGAGTAATAAATAAAAAATATTCAACCAATAATCAAGTGGTGCTGAAACAGCCATCGATTTATTGTCCACATGTGTGCGATTGACTGGTTGGGCACTTAAATGAGTATTTTTTTTTTTTTGTAAATTATACTGACTAGACTGTGTTCTATTCTTGCAACTGCACGTACTTACTTACGTACAGCCAACTAAAACTAAAAATAGCATTAGAAAAAAAAAGAAAAAATAAAAAATACATTTACATACATGGAGACACTCACACCTGTAATCGTGGGTTTGGTTATTTAGTTGCGTTTTTAGTGGTCGATGGTAATTATTTTTGTAGTTGTTTCAATGTTGTGGCAGTTGCACTTAAAAACCTTCTGAAAAATACCAAAACAGTTGGTGAGAAAACAACAAAAAAAAAAAAACGAAAACATTTCGTTGTTCGTTAAGCTTCAAAAAAAGGAAAGAAGGTATAAAATAAATTTATTAACGCATATACAGTCTAATCTCGATAATATGAACTTTTTAAAATCAACACAGTTGTTCACTTTTGCTAGATTCTTAATATTTTCTGTTAAACACATTTTTCCCATAAAAATAAAAGTTCGTAAAAAACCAACAATTTGTTTTTGAAAAATAACAAAAATAAAAGTTATTATGGGTAAAATTCTGTGGATTTCCTGAAGTGTTTTTTTTTTGTACGATTGACAGCAGCAGACAGTTCAAATGGAAACAGCTGGGGTAACACGCAAATTATTATGCATTTGAAGCGGAATATAACCGCCCCCCTTGATGACATAGAGTTTAACCCTGGATATATAAAATTCGTTAAAAAAAACACACATATTTTTTTTTTTTTTTTTTTGCAATATATTTATTAAGCTTGAGGTCTTTTTCTTTTATTTTATTTGGTTTTATTATTCGATATTTCGTTAACAGCTTGTTAACATCATCAGGAATAATAGGAAATTATAATTCTTCGAAATATAAAAATATTTTTGAAACATGTCACAAAATTTTTGTTATAAAATTTGATTGAAAATTAAAAAAATGTGTAGTAGTAATATAGGCGCATATAAATATAACGAATTCTAAACCTAAATAAATATATATACATATATACATACACATATATACATATCCATACACACATACACATTTTTCTTTTATTTTATTTGGTTTTATTATTCGATATTTCGTTAACAGCTTGTTAAAGAAAGAAAATATTGCAAAAAAAAAATATAATAAAAAAGGTCAATTAATAATATAATTAAAAACATACACAAATATGCTGTTCATATTTCAAAGCTTTGCACATTTTAGAGTTGAGTTTAGAGTTGGCCATGGAAGAAAAGTCTTCTTATATTTGGCATGTTCATATTAACGCGAGTGCACTGTACTTGTATTTTTTTGTACAGATATTCTAATAAAGTGCTGTATTTTGCACTTAAAGGAAATCGATACTCTCAGTCATTGTTCGTATTATGCTGTGTGAGCAGAATTCATTGATTATTGTTGCCAGCATGTGGCGAAAAGTTTGCAAATTAATTCTTTAGCGACTGCTGAAAAGTGCAGTTCTTAACTTTGAGATCTAGTTGATGAGAAGGAGAATAATGAGAAATCGGCCAACAAAGCACCTCAAGGTTAATAAAAAAAAATTGTATGCAGATCAAGTTATTAATATTAAAGACCTTGTCTGTTTTGTTCGCATTTTAAACTGAGTAATATTGCAAAATAGGCTAATATTTGTTTTGACATAACTGAACGCCAGCCTCCTCAGAGCAGGCATTCCTTTGCCCCCGAAATGGTATATATGAGAAAGAAGCGTGTTAAATCCTTTAACTGTAAAAATGTGATTTTGACAATAGAAATAATGTAGTCAGCGTTAGCATATTTTTTTTAAGAAAAACTTTTTATTTAAAAAAAAAAACCTAATTTTTCAACAAAAATTTTTTTCCACAAAAATATATATTTTGAATTTATTTTTATCCAAAAAAAGATAAACAATAAAAGTAAAACAACAACAACAGACTTATTCTTCCCACGATTTTGAGCAGATTCTTATCTTTTTTTTTAGTTCTTGTTGGAGCCTCCGATATGTTTGTGACAGATATATTCTAAGCTATTTTGCCCTGTTGCTTTGCTGCTTACTACAACTAATAACATGAAAAGCTAAAAAGATTCCATTATCTTTACGGTTTCTCTGTAAATATTTATCCATGTTTTTTTTGAAATAGAAAACTTTTTAGAAAAAAAACTCAGACATAAAAAACTATAATATTATTAATATCTAATTTTTAACTATATTATTAATTGCCCTTTTTTATTATATTTGTTGATATATATTTATTAAGCCTGAGGTCTTTTTTTATTTTATTTTGTTTTTATTATTCGATATTTCGTTAACAGTTTGTTAACATCATCAGGAATAATAGGAAATTAAATTATTATTTATATACTTAAATTATTATATAATATATATAAAAAAAAAAAAAAAAAAAAAAAATTAATATCTAATAATAATAATATAATATTATTGTATCTAAAAAGGGAATATATACACATTTAACACTGTTGCAGTAATAAGGAGTGAAAAATTATAAGATCGTTTACATTACGAGGCAACATCAAATTATTATTTTTTCGTCATATATACTGTAAATTAAAAATTAATAAACAAAACTTGAAAATTTTAAAGAATTTCAAAAAACTTATTTTTGAAGCTAAAAACATAAAAACTGTTTGGTATGTCAAAAACGTTGGAAAACTTGCGAAATGGTAACGCTGATTGTAGTACTTTTTCTAGGAGCTGGCTAAATTAGCTCTCAGCCACCGTCTCCGACTTTGTTGTATCGCCTTCGTTTTCTGCATTTTACCCAAAAAGTAAAGAAACAGACATAATGGGAGTTTTTAAAATTGTAGTCTTAAAGTCATATGTTTGAAAATAATACTAATACGAAAAGATATGACTGCTGTGAATAACCCGTCATAATTTAGTGTAATATTTCAAAAAAATTAATTTAGCTACTAGGGAAAAATCATTTATAAATATTTTATATCGAAATGCTGCAAACAAGTGGAAAAACTAAAATAATTCGTCGGATTTTTAATATATAGTAAATAAGAAATTAGCTGTAAATCTTGTAATAAATCCATTGTCATTTAAAATTATAGAATTTTTTTTTTGCACACAAAATTGTGGAAATAAATATTTTCGAGAACAGCTGTTGCCAGTGTTAGGAGCTGCATATTTTTTTTTTTTTTTTAACGGCGGCTTGTAGCTAAAAGTTAAATGGCGAGATAAGTTACACAAACGAAATTTTCTCACTTGTATATTGTTAAATGCTGTAATTTTTTCTATTTCACTTGCTTTTATGCTATAATATACTATTTTAATATAAAGGTATAAAAGTGTGCATGGTTTTTAAAAAATTTTTGTTTTATATATGAATTATAAGTAGCGACGGCTTGTAAATAAAATCGCCGGCTCGACTAAAAAGTTTCAGCGAATGACTAAGATTTCTGCTGTTATTTTATGACAAACCAATAAATGTAGATCAAAAAGTCGTATTATTTTATTACTTTTTTTCCTCGAAGCACAACAAGAATTCTTTTAAAATGTTTTAAAATATTAAGACATTATGACAATAAGACTTAATAGCATGGAAATATTTAGTCATATGCTTTTATAAAAATTTATTCATATTTTACTCATAGTATGGAAACATTTAAATAATTCCTTAATTACAGTTTAATCATGGGCATTGTCGCAGTTAAATCGTGGGCTCTCTAGTTAATTTATACATAAAGTACAGTCGAACTTCTCTATAACGTAGCAGTTGGGGACCGTCAAATTTTTTACGTTATAGAGAAACTGCAGAAAATTTTGACTACATTTTTTTTATGTAGAAAATATATTTATTAAGACAAAAAAAATTGTTTTTACATGAACACATTAATTTTTTTTTTATTATTATTATTATTATTATTATTATTATTATTATTATTATTATTATTATGACTAAATTGATGCATAAAATCGATTGCTAAAAACTTCGCAATAGAGAGATTATTTAGTGTGAAAAATTCTATTTAGGTCTTAAAAAATTTGTACGTTACAGAGCGAACTTCGCTATAGGGAGATCAAAATGTATGAAAATACTCACAAAAATGTTGTGTTCACGAATTTTATTTGTTATAGAGAAGATTTCGTTATAGAGAAGTTCGCTATAGAGAAGTTCGACTGTACTTATGTTAATCATAGTCTATTGTATTGTGGTCATAACTGTAAATTTACATACATATATTTATTTTGTGTTGCATCTTAATGGGTTAAGTATTAAATATTCAACAGCAGCGCATTACAATGCGTTTAAGAAAACCTTTAGCAGAAGAATATATTGAAAGGCAAATACGAGTAAATAGAAAAATCCGCTTAAGTTAATCAGGCAACAAAAGAAACATGGCACTTTTTGTCTTGGGTTCCCCACTCCTGTGCCCTGCCAACTTCCACACAACACGTTCAAAATTGATAGTGAAATTCAACACGTGGTTAATGAAAGTGTCACATTCACATTGATATTGTGGGTGTAAAATGTTTCTTCCATACTTAAGTTTGTTGCAGCTTATTGTATGTGTGCTTGTGTGTGCACCATCAGTATGAGATGGGAATTAATCTTATTAATTTTAAGTCATAAAAATGATAATTGCCTTTAAATGTTGTTATTATTAACATTATTAAGAATCTCTTCATTGCGGCTGCTGAATACGCCATTAACGTATTCAATGTTTCATCGAAAATTTTTTTTTAATTTTAGTTGCTCTTAATTTTTTTTTTTTTTTTTAATACTTAATCTTATTACGAGTAAATATACGACTGGTTATTAAAGTTTTGCGGATAACATTTATGGTTTTATTAAATTATTGTCTTGCCAGCCGTGATCGAAAAATTTTCCTTCAGCTGTGCTGTCCTCCAAACCTGGTATAAACATACGTTCTTCAAATAAAAATCCATTATTGGTAGGCCGCTTTAAATCCAATCAAATCGTTTAAAGCCGGAGGGAAATTCTTTTTGTAATCACAATCGCGTACAAAGAGATTTAAGTGTATTATATTTTTATGAGCTTTACTAAACTTTAATACTAATGCTTTAGTTATTTTTTAAAAAAATTTTTTACAGCATATTTTGTCTCTAAAGTAGCTGAGGAATAAGAGAGAAATAGTAACTATTTTGTGTAGCCTAATTTAGGGAGAAAGTTGGATTAAGGTCACTCTGCCTGTACAGATGCTTAACAAAACGATAGTGTCTTCATCGTTAGTGAGTTTTTTTTTGAGAAGTGAATCAGTAGAAATATTTGCACTTTACTGTTCTCTTTTGAAAGTGAGCTGGCGGACCTGCACCGAAGCAGAACGCCCCACTGTTCTGTTAAAGCCAGAGTAAATGACTGTGTAGTGATATTTGTGAACTGTTGACATTACACTGCAGAAATCGCGGCTACTCCACACACGCCTGTAAAGTATACTCCATAAGGGACTACGACTAGTCCAAAAGTAACCCAAATGTATGAAATAAACGTGTTCCCTTTAACATTGCGATGTCCTAGGTGAGGACAATATACTCCAGCAATGCATTACATCAGAGTAATCCCAAAAAACTACTCTATGTCACTACTCCGCGCATTATCAGCAGAAAATTAAACACGAATTAAACACGATGCCTTAAAGCATACAGTCGTTGAAATACGAACAATTGTTGGTCAGCAATAAGCTCTTGCTTGAAAAATCATGTAATCCACTAATTTCTGCAGGGTAGTGTCCAATTTTTTATGAAAATTTAAACAGATTCCCAAGTAACCAAAGCACCATTGGTGAAAAATAAAGAAAATCAAAGATAAAACCTTGTCACCTTGGTTGGCATCACTATTTCTTATAAAAACAAGGTTTTAAAATTTCTATTTATTTTTGTTTTATTCTTATTTTACTCTTTAAGAACAGCTTCAGAACAGAGAGCAAGTGAACAATTGGTTTTGGCAGTGTGAAAAAGTCGAAAATTAAGTGCAGTTTTAAATTAATTAATGGTGATTTCTTTTCTGAACAAATATGTTGCCCTTTCGATGGATAACATTTTCAGTTACAGTTTGCCCACACCTTTAAAAAGTGATACATTTTTTACTGCCACAATGGTACAAAATATTTGAGATTTAATATTAATGTATACTTAGCGTTTCACTGTTTCTACGGTTTTTAGCACCATTTTATCAATAAAAATCGTCAGCAACATTGTTTTCTAATTACCTAGAACAAACTTCAAAAACTTTAAACTAACAATTTTAAAAAAAAGTTTACATTAAAATAAATAATAAATTTAACAGAATCTTCCTCTAACAAAAGTCTGATGGACTCTAGTCAAAGTGAAGAGTATATTGATTTTCATAATTCTTATTTGTATAAAAAAGTACTTAACAAAGATGTAAAAAAGGTTAGTATATCACCCCGACTTGAGATTAGGGGGTCAAATATGTTGCATATTTGCCAGTTATTTGTGCAACATATTTAGAAAGGAACGAAATAGCTTTTTTTAATGTTACATATTTTTTAGAATGGAACAGAAACAGTAACGAAATGTAGCATATATGTAACATTTTTGTCAGAAAAGAAAACGCCATAAAACAAAAGAAAAAAATTTCTTTTGAAATAAATCAAAATGAATAAAATGTATTAAATAAATTTTAAAATTATTATTATTTCCTAACCTGATGCTGCCTACCTATTTGGTAGCGAAATATTGAAAAATAAATAATAATTTTTATAAAAAAAAGACCATCGCTCAAAAATAAATATAATTAAATAAATATATATGATTTTAATATAATTAATTAATATAATTTAATTAATATAATTAAATAAATTTTAAAATAATTAGAATGTGTTTTGTTATAAAATTAATATATTTCCAGTGTCATTGAGTCATCATCAGCCACTGCCATTTTATGCTTAAACAGTTCTGATATATTAATAAAGCCGTGACTGGAGTTTCACAATGATAGGCATGGTATAGGTACTGGAAATATTTTTGGGCGACGAATCCATACAGCTTCGACGACCACTGTATAAACGGCGTAATAAGCAATTCTGTTTTGTTTTCAATAATTAGGCACGAGTCTTTAAGCCACAAAGGCAGCGGACTATTTTACTTAACAAAAAATATTCCTGATCGCTTATTTTTGGATTTGACGCCGTCAATTGCCCTTGTGGTTTTTGTGACTTGCGAACTTCTAAAAACTTTGTAAGGCCACGTGAAACACCGTCATTAAAAGAAATCACTTTAGCCTTGGCCGTGTCTATAGTTTTTTTTTTTTTACTCACCATTCTTTTCCGGTCTTTAATTGTGTTGGCAACATGTTTGCTTTGAAAACTATTGGTTTTTGTCTTTGCTATGGCGCAATTCAAAACACATCATTTGCTTCCTTTTCCACTTAGTGCTGGATTTTTAAAAAGCCAGATGCATTTATTCACAAATCTCAGCATTCATTATTGGCGCTAAAGTACTTGGCTTGAAAACCAAGTAAAGAAACCAAATGTTTTGAACGGTCTTTAGTTGCAGGCAAAGTTTGTGTGCTTCAGTGCATTTGATTTCTGCTGGCATATGAATGTTTTATATTTTTTCTTGTAAAGCAGAGTCTTGTTGTCGTTGCGGGTCGACGTCCAACCAAACATATAAGCGGACGGACATAGCGGGTGTAGGTGTTGATTATTATTTTTATTATTTGTTGCGGCTTCTGTTGGTGACGCGGTGTCTTTTTTTTTTTTTTTTTTTTTGTCTGGCTTAAACAAATAGTGACCAAAGAAATTGAAAGACAAATAAAAGCATAAATTGTGCATGGAAGTGTGTGTTTGTGAAATGATTTTTGGGAATTTTTTTTTTTTATAGTTGACAAGTATCAGAGCGTTAAAGTCAGCACTTCTTTGTTTGAAGTTTCCTATAATAGATTTCACTCTTTTATTTGGTATTGTTGTCGTTTTTGCATTTAGTTTGTTTTTTATGTTTTCATTGATGGCGTTTGAATAGATGCCTGTGAGCCTGAGTTTCAACGTTTGCCCTATCATGATTATGTTGGAAATATTAAACAGCAAAAACCAACTAAATTCACACATTTGATTATAATCCGCAGTGATGTGATAACAACTAGTTAAAGGTCTTCATAATCTTGACATGATTTCATGAAAATTAAAAATTGAAAAGAAAAAAAAACGGCAAACAAAATCATTGATTCGTTAGGCAATTTTATGCGAAGCAAAGGAAAAAAAAAGCTGAAAAGAAAAGATTTTCGTTATTTGCACAATTTGCTACAATAAATTTCGTTTTTATGGAAACTTTCTTATCCTGTTGCCAGTCACTAGTGGACCATAAATTTCCATTGCTCGCTTGAATGCTGCAAGCAAATCGAGAGAAGAAAAAAAATCACTGCAGCTAAAGACAACAACGCAAAGTTGTTGTGGAGATTAAGTCTTGGAAAACGGGCATCGTTAACATTTTCTTTTATCACTTCAGCTGGTTGATTTTGTTTTGTGGTGCGTTTTTGTTGTTGTTGCTGTTGAAATTGCTAATGATTTTCCAACAATTTGGAATTGTAAATGACAGTGTCATCGATTAGAAATCAAGTAATTATCACAATATGGCACTTGTTATTCTTAGCCAGATGGAAAGGCAAACAGCAACGCAGGCAACACAACAAACATCACCATTCTAAATAGCAGATCGCTTAGTGTGTTCGAGTGTTCTTTAGCCACAAAGCTTTGTTTTTGTCGTACTTGCCAGAATAGTAATTGCTTGATTTTAACCATAAACCTCAATGAGGTGCCAATGTAGATTTTTAAGCCGTCATCACCAACCAACCAACCAACTAACCAACCATTGTAATTAACTGCATGTTGACTTTCCATTCGCTGAAGATTTTTCCCCTCCGTGCTTTACTTACTTTTTTTTTCGTTTTTTTCTTTAAGCTTTAAGCCTTTCGAGTGCTTACAAATATTGCTTTTTTCGCTCCGTTAATAATTTATGGGATTTTAAGAATCATTTTATTCGAGCAAATGCGTTTAAGAATAATTGTCATGCTTAAGGCATGTTGTTTGACTTGCACATTTACCACTTTTTACTACACTATTTGCGTTCAGCGCTTAGAAATGCAATGAAAAACTTATGCATAAAAACTAAATAAATCGTATTTAAGCTTTTCAAGTGTTAAATTGTGTCTTTGCATTTAGAGAGCTGTTTTACTTGCAGGCAGACTGGCTGGCTGGCTGGCTGTTTGCTTGGTAGTTTTGCGGCCAATCGTTATAAATTGTTCATTTATAAATTTGTTTATACTAAATATTTATGAGCTGTTCTTGCCTCTAATAAGATGGCAATTTTGAAACACCATATAAAAGTGCACTGTCAGATTAACGCTTCGAAACTAATAGAAAATGTACAGCCGTTGGCTAATTTTTAAAAACATTTTCAAGTCAAATAAACGGCCTAATTGTTACAGCAACATGTTGCTTAATATTATATACCATTTGCTGCAACAAAACGACTATAAATAATTTAATTATATGTGTAACAGTGATCAGCGAATTACAAGCTGTTTAAAAGCCTATTGTTGAAACAACATTTGAAAAAAAAAAAAAGAAAGACGCTCATTAGCCAATTATAAGAAGTTTAAGAAAAGTCCTTTGTTTATTGTGCAGTGTATTAAACTGTTAACTATTGTTTATACGATTTGAGTACTTTGAATACTTTTTAAACATACAATAAATACTTTGAAATAAAACAAGGATCACTTTATGTGCTGCAGTTTTGCAAATAAATATTTCCTTTTATAATTGATAATGTCCTGTGTCATTTCATTTCATTTCATTTATTTCCTAAAGAAAAAAAAACAAAAAAACTGTAACCCATACAGTTTTATTATGTTGCTAAACAAATACTTACTGAGATAATGTAATAAACATATCTCCAACATGTTTACTTTGGTCTTATAAACAAATCTTCACATTCACTGAGTTTATTTATTGTTTAACAGACCGTATTCATAAAAACTTTCAGCAGGTTTATAAACCCTTTATAAGCAAAATTGGATAAAGTTGTATTCATAAATGATTAATAGCCTTTCATAAGCTTATTGAAGCGTCTCTAAAATCGGAAATGTTATTGATAGATTTATCCTTCTTTAAACTAAAAATAAAACGATACTCTTTGAATGTAGACATTTTCTTGGGACACATTTTGACATATAAAAACTTTATTCCGGAATATTATTGCAATATTATGAAGAAAAATTAAATTAATTAAATGAGGTAAAATATGATTTCGAGAGAATGTTGTGTTGAAGTATTCATTCATTGTCTCACACAAGAATCAATATCACTAATTTGTGGAAGAGTTGCTCTGCCTTTGACATGCTGAGGCATAGTTATAATCGAAGCAATTAAGAACCACTGATGGACTCTATATAAAAATAACTAATATTGTTGGTTATATTGCTCAATAATACATCAATAGATGTCTTAAGTACAATCTAGTATTGAAGTGTAATTGGAAACTATATAATTTCTACTTTCTTTAAAGTGCACGGTATAAAATTTTATTTATTTTTTTTCTTTAAATTGTATAATTAATAATTTTTCTAGTTTTTTGACCTTTTTTTTTATATTAATAACACTAATTATTTTAAGCCTAAGGTCTTCTTATATATTTTATATTTATTTCAATATTTCGCTACTCCTTTGTGTAGCTTCTTCAGGAAAATTGGTTTTTGTTTATAATAAAAATATTTTTTTTTTTTTTTTTTTTTTAAACAATTTATTTTTATTATAAACAAAAACCAATTTTCCTGAAGAAGCTACACAAAGGAGTAGCGAAATATTGAAATAAATATAAAATATATAAGAAGACCTTAGGCTTAAAATAATTAGTGTTATTAATGTATAATTAATATTTACATATATATTTATGTACGTATGATACAAAAACAATGGGAATTAATTGGGTTACTTGCCAATTTATCAATTTATCAGTCAATTAAAAAATTTAATAAAGGTCAAATAAAAAATTGAAGTGAGACTAATAAAAGAAGACGAGCAAATCTTAATATTAATTTTTAGTTATTTATATTTATTGACTGTATTTATTTAGAGTTGAATTTGAAAATGCATATTTCAAAAAAACATTTTTAAGATGTCGTCAAATTGATCCTATGAAATGAGCACTACTGGGCTTTACAAAAAATGTCTCTATAATATTTTGCTTGACTTTTGTCGCCAGCAACATGTTGCACCAATTAATAATGATTTCTTGTTTATTTTAAAATTTGCAAAATATTTATCTTTCAAATGTTAATATTAACAAATATATGATAAATAAGATTTGTTATCGTAAACATTAAAGGACCCATAAAAGACTAAACAGTGTTTTCTAAATACGACATTAGTATCGGCCCAATGTTGTTGTTGTCTTAGTTGCCTACAACAAATAGTTTTGTCTTGTTTTTTGTCACGATTCTACACGTTCCAGTGAAGCAGTTGCTAAACTGCCGTTTTCTATGTGCCGAATGCTTAGCTTTGCTTTTTTTTTTTTACTTCTTACTGTCGCCTATTGTTTATGCCACAGAGAACTACACCGAGTATTTTACACTTGATTGATTGTAAACGTGTGTTGGTAAAACATAAAAAAAAATTTTATTATTTATTTAGAAAACAGAAAAAAAAATTATTATTTTTCTTGTATCCGAAATGAAACTGAACTTTGCCTGGTTGATTTTTTCAGTTGTCACGTTTTAGTTTCTTTATATAGTTAAATGTTGCAAATAAGGCTTGCAACAGTGGCAAGTCAAAAAAAAAACAATAATAAAAACATTTTCCACCTAAATAACTTTTTATATTAAATATGTTGTTGTTGTTGTTGTTGTTGTTGTTTTTTTTTTTATATAATTTAATAAGTATTTTGTGAATGTGTAACTAATTTAAATAATGACGCCTTAAAGTATTTTATCTGCGAAGTATTAATAAAAAAAAATCAGTTCGTTACTTGCCGTAGTATTTTTAAGAAAAATATGCAATAAAATTAGCAAAAACTGCCCAACCAGTTTTCAAACGCTTTGACGTTTAATTTTTAAAATTTAAGAAACTGGTAGCTTCTGCTAATAGTGAAGGGCAGAATATGTTATCAGATAAAATTAGACTATAATGACAATAACCCAAAAATTTCTATTTTTTACTATAAATGTGCTCCTTAAATAAAAAAACTGTGCTGATGGCGAGTAGTCAGCGTGTTGGCTCTGGATCTAGAAAGACCCAGGTTCGATTCCCAGCCGGGTCAAATCAGAAAAAAGTTTTTTCTGAGTTTTCTGTGCAACAAGCACCCTCCTTCGTTGGTATTTGAGCAATAAAACGTCGGCGAAGTAAAATAATAAATAAAATGGCTCCATTAGCTTAAAAATAATGCGTCAAAAAACATCAGAGACGCCGCAACTTTGCTTTATCATTTACACGCAACTGCAGAGTTGTGCAAGAATTAAGCTCTATCTTCCTACCACTTTCACCACCTGTCTATTTCTTTCTTCCCTATCCTTCTCTTTAGTTCCAGTGCAATGCATTGCATATGTAGGGGATAGCCCCTGATCACTTGCCCAAGATAAAAAAAAAAAAAAAAAAAAAAGTTTTACTAAATTTTTCCATGATGTTTTTCTATTAGTAAATATAGTTATGAAATATTTTTCTCATTTCGAAGAAAAAAAAAATTTTAGTATTTTTGGAAATTTTACTAAAATATAATAATTTGAAGCAACACTTTTTCCCAAAAAGGGGTGGCAATGGCTGACTACGGTGACTACAAAACAAAAAATTTGCTGGGTTCGACCCCAGTTTCAGACTAAATCACGAGGGTGGCGATAGCACGATGGATGGTAGTCTGCACGTTGACTACGAATCCAAAAACAGATCTGGGTTCAACCCCAGTTTCAGACTAAAAATTTTAAAATAAAAATAAACATCTCGCATTTTTCTGATGTGCATTAGTGTGTCTCTTTGTGTGTCAGTTGTTGTCGGAAGGTTTCAGTGGCGAAGGCATAGTCACTGGTCACTGAACTATACCGGCTTCAGGTGATAGCAATCCACAATCGCATCAGAACGCCCTCCTTCGTCCGTATTGTGTAGCACCGGCGAAGTAAAATAATTACTAAAAATGGCTACTAAACTGAAGTTTCAGCACTGCTACGTGTATAAACAAAGAACGTGCGAAAGCAGAGCTGCAAAAATAATTAATTAAGCTTCACCTCCTATCGTTTCTCCTACTATCCCTTTCCTATAGTTCCAGGACAATGCTTCGCATGTGTAGGAGTCATCTCCTGAGTGCTGGTCCCAGATAAAAAAAAAAAATCATAAAAACATCTCGCATTTTATCTAATGTGCATTAGTGTGGCAGTTGTTGTCGAAAGATTTCAGTGGCGAAGGTCACTGAAGAACAGAAACCAATCCACAGGCACATCAGAGCTCGCTCTTTCATCGGCGAAATAAATTAATTACTAAAAAGGCTACTAAAAACGAAGCTTCAAAATTTAATACATCTCCTTGACAACGGAGGCGCTTCTACCCAAAAAAAAAAAAATAAAGGACATGCAAAAAACAGAGTTGTAAGAAAGCGAAGCCTCACCTCCTGTCATTTCTCTATACCTTTCTTCTCATCTTCTGGTTCTAGCACAATGCATCGTATGTCTAGGAGTCATTTCCTGAATGTTGGGCCAAGTACAATAGAACGATCATTCAACCTTAGAAATTTCTATTTTTACTATAAATGTTCTTCTTAAATAAAAAAAAAATTTATTAAAAATATTTTGCATTATTTTTTCATGACGTTTTTCTACTATTAAAAATATAGTTTTGAAAATATTTTTCTTTTCGAAGAAAAAATTTATTTTACTAAAATATATATAATATTTTGAGGCACTACTTTTCCCAACATATTTTACTTATTCCATAATGGAATTCAACCATGTGCCATCATTTCGTCAGGAAATTAGTTTTTTCTCTGCTTAAGTTTGCGAAATAAAATGTCAAAATTCTGTGCAAACATATTCGTATAAAAGTTTGTGTTGTTTTTTGTTTTTTCTTGGACCGGTAATCCGGGGATGAGCCCTACACATGCAATGCATTGTGGTGGAACTAGGAAATTAGGTTATTGGAAGGAGGACAGTGGGAGTAGTGTTTATTGACATTTGATTTAAATTCACCCACGTCAAAAGTGACAGGAAAGACCTCTGCGGGTAGTGCATTCCACATACGTGCTGTGTGGCCAAAAAACGAATTTTCTCTGTAATGCGTAGTGCGGTTCGCTGCCAGGTTGACCACAAATGGATGCGCTCTTAATGATGAACGCGTCGTGCGTGTGAATGCGTGGGTTTCGGGAACAAGTTCCCTGATTTCATCAGAACACATCCCATTATAGTAACGATAGAACAACGAAACGCACCCCACGTTGCGACGATGCTCAAGAGTCCCCCAATAGAGTTGGCTACCCCACCGTCTCCTATGAGTTTCTTCGCTCTTTCCTGTACGCGGTCGAGTAACTTCAAAATAGTCTTTGAAACACCGGCCCATACATGAGAGTTGTATTCCATTTTCGGTCGGATGTAGGCGTTATAAATAGTGAGGGGATCAGATGGGGTGAAGTGATAAGTATTTTGTTTAAACAAAAAAAATATTATTATAAATGTTGCGAGTGAAATTGTATCCGACATTTTATATCGCGAACGCCTGTAAAACCTTCAATGCTGCCAGCTTAGTAATTGCATCATGACTTTTTCAGTAAAAAATTTAATAAAAGAAAATACATTGAAAATGATTTACAAGGGCTTTGCTAGTTCCTATGCCCATTTCACTGTTGCTGATTTATTGTGTTTAGCAACATGTTGCGTTAATATCAAATAAAATGAATAGCGGAACTCACTCTTTGGTGCAAATCATTTGCAATCATTGCAAACAGTGCAAATCTAACATAAAATGCAATACCACAAAAACAAAATACATGTAACCGCGATTTGCACCTCTTCATCCAATTTGCACCAAAAAAATTCATTGCAAGGAACACAAAAATATGCTAGGCCAAAATATGCTAAACCAAAACAGCTGACTACATAAATAAAAATAAACAATTAGATAACTGAGTTCGTAAATTTTTATAACGGTGGCGCCGTCACACAATTTGCCCCCAGAACTTTTAATTTTCATTTACGGTTGGTCAAAAAGTAAAAATCAGAAGTTTCAAGTAAAATCTTAATAATTAATCAAAATTTTCATAAAATTATTAAAATGAAATCTGATAATTATTTGTATTAATTGACAGGAAATTTAATTATAAGACAAGTAAGAGGGCTATATTCGACTGTGCCGAATCTTATATACCTTTCACCATATGAGCATTTTACGTTTTGCCGATTTTCGTGCGTTTTGGCATTTTTATTTATTTTAGCAACTTTTTGCGTTTTGGCAATTTTCCCGCTTTTTGGCAGTGTTCTTGAGCTTTGAGGATTTTTTTGCCACCTAACGTGAAGGGTATAAAACTTAAAGTAAACTAAACTTAATAGAAAATGCTGATTCTGCGTAGTATATCTGCACATATTGATATCATTGAAAAGCTTGTCAAGATGTGTATTCGATGCCAAAAAAATTTTATCTCAAGCATAGAAAGTTAAATTTTCGATATCATTCTTGTGCACGGAATCAAAATCTTATGAAGGAAATTGCAAGTGATATGAAAAACTTCTTATCTTCTAAGAATTCAATTTCCTACAACCTAATTTACATTTTATTTTATTTGGAAGTGCTTTCATAAACCAGATTTTTTCCCTTTCATTCGCTGTAGATTGAGCAACGGCGTTATGATATTGAAAGCGGCTAACTTTTTGCCGGCGTTAAAAACTTTAGCATAGTTTGTGCAATAAAATTATAGTAATTAGACAACACAAAAAATAAAATTTAATAAAAATATGAATATTGAAGAACCAAAAAAAAAAATAAAACAAATACGGCAAAAACCAAATAACAAAAAGTGGACGGACGATGAATTGAAAAAGATTTTGGATTTCTTAATTTTTACAATTTCTTTATTTACTTTTTGTTAAAAATGCAAGCAGTCAGCTGTTATCAAAAATTTGATATGCTTATAAAACAGACACTCACGCTTCATTGCAAAAACTGTAGCATATTTGCATTTTTTGTAAGTATGCACCAAAGAATGAGTTCCGCTATTGAAAATGATTTACAAGGGCTTTGCTAGTTCCTATGCCCATTTCACTGTTGCTGATTTATTGTGTTTAGCAACATGTTGCGTTAATATCAAATAAAATGAATGCTAACTATTTTTTTTTTAATATAGCAATTTGACGCACTGCCTTTGCCAAAAGAAAGATAAGAAAATGAAAAACCAAGTCGATTAAGGAATTCTTGTTTCAGCTTAAAGTTGTCATTTATTAAAAAATGTTTGAGGCCAGCCGGAAGTTTGAACGACGTCAACGCGCTAACTACCCAGCCAATATCAACGTATTTTTATAAAAATTTTGTTCGCTTTTTAGTGCTAAAAATTATTGCTTCACTAGATAATTGATTTACTGACAACAACATATTGGCGTGTGAGCTGAGGTCGTCGATACACAACGCTTCGAGTCAGCCTACAAAAGTCATTAGTTTGTTTTAGATGTGCAGAAATTGTTGTGATAATTATCGAATTAAATAGCAATTAAGTTCATAATCAATTGATATTTATAAAGCGTTGTTAACAAATTGTCAGAATCATGCTAAAAGTTAGCACTGCATTCGATGGTATTCAATTACAATTGCAAAAACAAAAAAAAAAAACGCTGGTCTAAACATAACGAGAGTATGTTTTAATTCGAAACTAGAGCTGGTTTTAAGTTTTTAATAAGTAAAGCAGTGCATTTCCAGTTCGATATTCACAGTTTCTTGATGTTTTTTAAACTCACAGCCAAATATTAACCCGTATATGCAACAAATGCTTGTAATTCCAGCAACATTGGCGGAAAAAGTGAATGGAGTTAAGGCCTCGTATTACCACCACATGTTGTTGATAAAGAGACCTCATCAAGAGGCTGCCGCAAACAAATTCAAATGGTTGTTATTATTTATAGTTGTGGAAAAGCAATCCCAAATAACAAGTAACAAAGAATAGAATGTTTTTTTAGGTTTTTCTCTATGTTGCTGAGGCTGTTGCTGCTGCACCTTAACGATCTTGTTACTTGGCAACATTTTGTTTGGACTGGTGGGTTTTTTTTTTTTATTCATCCACAGATATTCCTATTGCTGCCACACCAACCAAAAAGAAAAACACATTTTATTTTTTTCGTTAAACAAACTTTGCTAACGAGCACAAAAATTTAACTACTGTAAGAACATGTTAAAAGATTTGAAAGAGCATTGAATGGTGCAGAGAAATCTAAACGATTTTTTTTTTCATGTTGTTTCTTTCGTAGACATGAGATTGCAATATTAACACTTCAAAAAGACAGTAACTAGGGAGAACTCACAAATGTTGTTCAAGTCTTCTTAAGTCTTTTTTCTTCTTCGAGTATTGTAACATCCTCCTACAAATTGAAGTAGGGCAATTCTTTGTTGTTGCCTGGTGGGCGTTTTTTTTGGTTTTTTTTATGTATTGTCTGTCGCCTTCGTTGACCTTTAGCATTGATCATTATTGAATTTTATATTAGATTTTCCTGCAGCTTTCTTACGTTTCCCACAAAAAAAAAAACTAGTCATTTATTTACATTCCGTAGAGGTTTCTATTTGAAAAGAGACGTTGATTGTTTGTTCGCATGTCATACTTTTTATATTTGAAAATTATTTTGCAAAGAAGAAACAACCAGCTGCTGTTAAATCAGATTTTATTTGTATAAATAAATCTTTGTATTTATAGCTTATGAAATTGAAATTCTAGTAGTAATCAACAAAGTAAGAAGATAAAATATGTAAATAAAGGTGCAACAATGTTGCGTCAACATTTGAAATAATGAGTGGGCAAATTTGAGGTTAGGAAGTAAATTGGCTTAAAAATACACTTTTTTCTTTTGACAAATTCAGTTTTATTGATACCACTGTAAAGTAGAAATAGGGGAATTAATAATGGAATATGGTTTTTGGGCAAATATCCAGCTCTAGCACTTCAGCAGACGTGCACTCTTTTCACAATATTTTGAAGCACATTTTAGAACAACGCTTCGCTTAGCTCGTCAATGCTGCGCCGAAAATCATCTTTGAGAGCGTCACTTGTTTGTGGTTTGTTCACGTAAAGTCCGGCCTTCAAAAGGCCCCAGAGAAAATAATCCAGCGGCGTTAAATCACAAGAATGAGGCGGCCAATTGATGTAATAACTGAACTGTTTGGTAGGCTGTGTGGCTTGTCATGCCATCTTGCTGAAACCAAAGGTCACTGATATCATCAATAGTAAATTGTGGCCACAAAAAATCGGTTATTATAGTTTGGTGGCGCAGATTTTTCACGTTGACGGCGTTGCCTTGCTGATTTTCGAAAAAAAATACGGGCCGATGACGCCGCCTTAACACAAACTGCATGACTGCATCACTTTCTTTGGATGTAATGGTTTTTCGAGAACTGTTTGTGGATTTTGTGAGCCCCATATGGCGCAATTTTATTTGTTTACATAACCGCCTAATTGAAAATGGGCTTCACTAAAGATGATTTTGTTGAAAAATGCGTGTTTACGTTTAGTTTTTTAAACAGCCAATTCACAAACGTTCGATGCAAACAATGGTCGGCCGGCCGGCCGGCTTTAATTCTAGAACGACTTGAACTTTATAAGCGTGAAGATGCAGATCTTTATGCAAAATGTTGCGCAAAGTGCCTCCGGTGATGCCCAATTGTTGCGAACGTCGATGAGTTGATGTTCCATGCTCATTCTCAAAACTTTCTTAGCAGCACAATGTTCACTACGAGCGTATTGTGTTGTACCGTGAGCCTCGAATTTAGCGATTAAATTATGCACAGCGGCCTTATAAAGAACCTGATGACGAGGAAAAGCTGATCGAATATTACGCCATTTGGCACCATTTTGATAGTAAATTTTCACAATTAAAATTCTTTGCTCAAGAGTGTAGCGTTCCCTGGTTAAAATTTCCCAACTTTTTACTAAATAAGTGTCAAAGGATGACAGCTAAATTCTTGACATTTCATCATTTCATAGCCAATTTACTTCCTAACCTCAAATTTGCCCACCCGGTATGAATAATTTTTTTGTTTCTTAAACCAGTGAACGGGTTAAAAAAAATTGAAAACTAAGCTGTTTAGAGCTTAGCACAAGTCCATATTTTAGAGTAGTCGATGAAACTAAAAACGTGTTCATGTTTTCAGCTGTTCTTATTATCGCTAGTGCACTGTATTTTCAATTAAGCTCAAGTCTCAAGCCTTAATTTAAACAATATTGCCCACTTTCGATAAATTACAATTTTAATCAACAATCTGGATTGTGTTGTGTATTAAAATAGCAAACGCATGCATCTATTAAAACGCTTGACAATTCTAATGGATACACCACACGCACATGATAACAAATTAAAGTCATTTAAAAACATTTTCGTTATAATTTTCCGCTCGCACGTTTCATGTCATTTTTATTTTGCGAATATTTCTTCGTTAGTCACAATGCTATTCCAACCCATATTAATTTTATTTAATTAAAAATTGTGTTCACTAAAAATTTTATTGAACGAAAAAAATTAAAAAATTCAAATGTTTACGAGCGGCATACAAACATATATTCACTGGGCAAAGCCAGCCACAATGTTTATACACACACAAAAGCTCAAAGAAAAATGCCATTAATAAACATAAAGTGCCTCATTGCATAATCCAAATACTGTTTAAGCTATAAAAAAAAAATATATAGTAGAAGTAATAATAATAAAATTGTAATGACTTGGCTGAAATTGTTAAACGTTTTGTTTCCTTTAAATACAGAGACTGCTTGGTGCCATTTTATTTAAACACAAACTAAACAGCCGAAAACTACAACTGCAATTGTATTATTTAAACAAGTGCTTTATTACACTAAAAACTAGAAAGACAAAAAAAAATAATAATTTTAATTAAAATATTGTCAGCACTCAAAAAATTATTCGTTTATTGTGTGAAAATGTAGCCGGGCGTTCGGTGTGCAACATGTTGTTTAAATTAACAGTCGCTCCAGAAGGTGATGATTAATGGTTTAATAAATATTTATTTAAATAAAAATAATTTTAAAGCCATAAATAATTTTTCCTCTATTTATATTTAGCAGTGAATGTGACATGAAGTTTTTTATTTTTTTGTTTTCTGCTGGATTTTTTCCAAGTTTATTTTGCTTTTTTCTCTAATAAATATTTCTGCAGTTTAAAGTTCATTACGTTGACCTCAATTGCTGCTTAATGTGCATGTGAATGAACTTTACAACAACAGCATGAAAATAAAAAATGAATTTTGTTTTGGCGCCATTATTACTTACTTGCATACGCAGTAAACTCTACACTTAATTAACATTTAAAATTAATCACGGCTGCAAATGAAATTTAATGATTACACTGGAAAACAGCATGTCTGTTACATGAGATTTTTTTTACATGAATCTGAATAGTTTTTCCACGCTGATTTCAAAAATAGATGCCGTTTTCATGTAGCAGCTCTAGTTTTGGAGTTATGAAGTGACAGGATTTTTCATTGAAAATGCACATAGTTTAAGTTTAAAAAATTTATTAAATATATTTATTCTGAATGAAATTTCCTTTTTTTTCGATTTTGTAGAGTGAGATGTTATAAGAGTACTATTTTGAATGCTCCAACAATAATCAGCCATCATATGTACATTCCAGTGCCCCTGATACCTCTCCTCCATAGTGCGAATATCCTGGTGAAAGCGCTCTCCTTGTTCCTCGCTTAGGTCACCGAGATTTTCAGGAAAATAGTCTAGACGCCTGTGAAGGTAGTGAAGCTTAATACTCATGTTGCATCCAAGCCGCTGGAAGTGTATCAGCAACTGTTCAACGTGCTGAATGTAGCCGTCACATTTCCTATTGCCCACAAAATTGCTCACTACCCAAACAAACTCTTCCCATGCACATTTCTCGACAGCTGTCATATGGGTGATGAAAATTTTATCATCTATCAACATCTTGATTTAGTGGTCGGGGACTACTGTAGCAATCAAAATCACTGTCGCTACCACTGTCGTCGTTTTCGGTTTGTCCGCTGCACTGGTCTGCATTTTGCGAAGATGTACATGGCTGCTGTGGAGTTGATGTGTCACTAATACTCAAGACTGGTCTTATGGTAGATTTTAAGTTTGGATATATCCACTTAGAGCAATTTTTATGGTTTATTCCTATGATTTTCGTAACACAGAAATAACAGTCGTCATGATGGTTGGATGGTTCACGCCAAATCATAGGAGCTTTGTACTTAAAAGTGGGTCTTTTTTTGTTTGCCCACAGTCGCAAAGATTCAACACATGTTTTACATACCAAACTTGGTATCCAAGGTTTAGCGTTTGACGGCAACGGAAACCCAAAGTAGTCCAAGTATGCCTTTTTCACAAAGTCCGACACATTTAAACGAAATTTTTGGAACATATATTCTCCATAAATAGCACAAAAACAATCAGGATTATTTAAACACGTCCTTCTTGAGGAAGACATACTGAAATTTATAAATTAACTAGTTAAGTTACACCGCTATTGATAGAAACTATCGACTACTTATGTAAATTTAAGACGGTACCCTGTATCTCACTAACTAGAGCTGCTACAAAAAAATCTGAGGGTAGATTTGAAATCAGCGCATCCAAATTAGTAAACAACAGTAGAAAAACTTTATGCAACAAAAAAGAAGTTCCATTTGGTTTTTCTGTGTTATTAATTGAGTTTGCAAAAAGCGTCATGAAACCAAATGAGAATTTTCAAGACTAGACTAGTGACTAGTGACAGCATATGTGCACTCAGTGATACCAACCCAAAATATGCCAAAAATTTAAATTCGATGTGGAAAGAGCCTGAGGACGGCGATGGCAGTAGTAGTCACGTTGACTACAAAACCAAAAACAGACCTGGGTTCAACCCCAGTTTCAGACTAATAAAAACAACTGGCATTTTTTCTGATGTGCATTTGTGTTTGACTTTGTGTCAGTTGTTGTCGGAAGGTTTCAGTGGCGAAGCCATAGTCACTGGTCCCTGAACAGTAACGCGACTTTCAATACGGAAAAGAGCAGCCTCACTGCGACTGCCAAGAGCGATTATTCATGAAATTTTAAAAAATGATCTGAATGACACACTCTTTAAAAAATAAAATCCGCATTTCAATGATCCTCTTAAGAAAACTTTGTGTCAATTATTACGTTTTTTATTTAAGTTTGAAAATATGAATCTGCTACCAGACACCCTGTACAACTCTGCAGTGGCGTGCTACGTTATAAAGTTGCAACGTCTCTGGTGTTAGTTTTGACCCATTCAGGTATGTGATGAAAATCGTTTTCGGCGTTAAAACGTTTTGAAATCGACAAATAGTGTGATGAATTTGTATGTGACGATTTGTTATGACGATTTCATATTCCATCTTGTTTCATTGAATAAAAAAAAGACGTTTTTAACATGTGACGCATTTCGATAATGCCAGTTTAAATTCATTTTCAAATCGTTTAATTTTACTTGAACAAAATGTAATGAAATATACAAAAAAAAATAAGAAAAAAAATAAATGAAAAATTATTATAAATCCGTCCTTATTCAACAAATCTATTTAAATAAATACTAGTTAATATAGAATTGAAATTTAAAAATTTAAATACCCACTTTTCATCTGGTAAATTCAAGGGATCCGATTTATCTCTTAAACGTTTTCTTAGAATATTATCGCTATTCATCCTATTAGTTTTCTCCCAAGAGAATTAGCGAAACCGCAGCAAAAAAAAAAGTATTTTCTAAATAAAAATTATAAAATATGTTGATACAAATTTTATTTTATTTTGTTTAAATATTTTACAAACGTCACTGACATACCCATATGTTTACATATTTTACAGTTGTATTATTAGATTTTATACAGTTGTATTTAGAGAAGATATGTGGAAACGAAACAAATATGGAATATGAAATCGATCTAAATTCATCACATACCTGAATGTTTCTTTTCATAGTCCTTGTGAATTTAGCAAAAAAAAAACAATTTTAAACAGGAACCATTTTCCTGAAGAAGCTACACAAAGAAGTGGCGAAATATTTAGAAAATAAACATTAGAAGAATAATACAACATTTATTTATTTTATTTATTTATAATCCATATTGTAATACAAAGCCTATCTATCTAGGCCAAAATATGTATTACATAGTAATAAGAAAACTGAGTAAATTTTAAAGTTTAATTTTACTTGAACAAATAAGGTAAGGAAATATACCAACAAAGTAAAAAAATAAATAAAAAAATTATTATAAATTCGTTCTTATTTAAACGAAAATATTCAACACATCTATTTAAATAAATACTAGTTAATATAGTAGTGAAATTTAAACATTTAAATATCCACATTTCAGCTGGCAAATTCAAGGGATCCGATTTATCTCTTAAACGTTTTCTTAGAATATTCACGCTATTCATCCTATTATTTTCTTTCAGGAGAATTAGCGAAACCCCAACAAAAAACGGCATTTTATAAATATAATATTCGAATATCAACTTCACGCTTCGTCGTTTATACTCCCTGAATGTTTATTTACCCTTTCGAGTAAGGTTTAAGTTAGCTCATGCCTTGCTATTTTCACAGATATCTTATTGTATGGAGGTGTATTTATGCACAACGAATGGTAACATTAATACAGTTAAGCTATTGGTCAATAAGATAACGCGATTCGTATTTCGGCTAACATACAGGGATCATGTTTCCGAGTATGTTGCTCAAATGTTAAAGTGTAGTTTCTCTAATTTCTTAACAATTAAGCTGCTTATGGGCCTTTATAAACTTGTTAGAAATTCTACACCTGCGTTTTTAGTTCAATGCATTCGATTTTGTCATTCATCTAGAAATACACAAATTTTCATTCCCAGAATACACACTTCCCTCCTGGATAAGTCTTTCCTCGTAAGTACAGCTCGTATATGGAATCGCTTGCCAGCTGTTTTAAGAGCTTTTCAGTTCCCCCCCCAAGACCTACCGAAGATTGCTCATTGCTCATTTTAATTTTGTTGGCGATATGACATAGTTTGTTTATATGCAACGCGCAGGAAGTTGGTGTGATATCGCAGCCATCGGGCTTACAATTTTTCGCTTACTTTTTTTTTTTTTTTTTTGATAAATTATTATACTTTTAACAAATTGATGCCGTATTATGATCTTTACCTTTTAAATTATATGCTGATATTAAAACGATTGTTATCTAGTTATAAATTTAGGGTTACTTTTAATGTTTTAAGAATCTATGATTTAAATCTATTGTAATATTCTTTTGGCCAGATGAGGGCTTTTATTATTATGAAATTCTGAAATAAATGAAAATGAAAAATAAATGATAAAATATGTTGATAAAAATTTTATTTTGTTATTCTGTTTAAATATTTTACAAACTAATAACAGTTTAAACTGCTTAAGATGGTATTTAATTGATAGAAAACAAACCATTCGTTTTAACAACAGTTCTTCTAAGTATATATACATATATGTCTCATCTGGTGTTCCCCAAGGCAGCCATCTTGGGCCGATTCTATTTTCGCTGTTTATTAACGATCTTCCTAATGTTATCAACTTCGCCACTATACTAATGTACGCTGACGATGTTAAAATCTTTTATTCTTTTAATAATTTTATCGACCACGTTTATCTTCAGCATGATCTCGACAACTTTTTTGTATGGTGCAGCCATAACATGATGGAGCTGAATTTAAAGAAATGTAAATGCATGCGCTTTTCCAGAAGTAAACCAATTGCAGCTAACTACTCATTGGGAGATCAACAGTTGGAGGAATCAACTAGATTCATTTCTTGATCTTGGAATTTTACTGGATCCAAAGCTAAATTTTTCTTCTCATATTACCTTGGCTGTAGATAAAGCTAGAGGTGTGCTTGCCTTTATAAAGCGCTGGGCTAAAGAGTTTTCTGACCCTCCTTACATTACGAAACAGCTGTATGTGTCGCTAGTTAGACCTATTTGGGAATACGGATCAATCATATGGGATCCTCACTACAACTTTCATAATATTCGTATTGAATCTGTGCAAAAACAATTCTTGTTATTCTGTTTACGTGGAGCTTCGATGGAGCTCCTCAACAAATTTCTTCCTTCCTATACGAGTAGATTAGCATTAATAAAACTACCTGCTCTCAAAAGTCGTCGTACAATGTTAAATGTGTCTTTTATGATAAACCTTATCAATGGTAATATTTGCTGCGAATTTCTGTTAAATTTAGTGTACCTTGTCGTAGTATTCGTCATTATCAGGCATGTTCCGCAAAACTAGTGGAATGAAAGTAAAATACGTTTTGAAAAGTAAACTTTTCATTTTTGGTGTTCTGCAAAAGAAGTGGTTTGGTGTTACATTTTCTCATTTGAAATGAAGTTCGAAAACAGAAATAGTAACAGCTGATTTTAAAAATAAAATTTTTCTTTATACATAATTAAATTATTGAATGTTTTTTCGCATAAAAGTTAAAGAATTCGTAAAAAATATTCAGGAATAATTAATAATTAAACAATGAATGTGATATTAGTGTCCATGGTGCTTCAAAACAATGAATTCGCGGCAGCAAAAGTGCAGAGGAGGATTCTGCGAGACCACTCAAATCCTTTGGATATAAATGACGTCATGTAAGTACACATGCATACATGATGTGTATATTATCAATGAAAATTTTAAATTATAATTATATATGTATGTATTTAGGTTTTTACAGTATTACCGCATTAACAAGGATGCTTTTCATCTTCTTTTAAATTCTATAAAATGTAGGCTGCCTGTTTCTTCCATACCGGCACAAATACAGCTTGCTGCTACATTAAGATTTTTAGCAGAAGGCGGATTTCAACGAGGTGTTGGAAAAGACAGCGATGTGGCTTCAGCCCAAAGTACCACGTGCAAAATTTTAAATCGCGTGCTTATCATTTTAGAAAGGCACATTTTGTGGTAGATGGATCACATTGATCATGAGCGACGATGAGCTTAATTTGTCCAAGCGTCATTTTATGCAAAAGTTTGGTAAATATATATATTAAGAAATGAAATTCATGACAATGATTGGAATGAATTAATAACTGATTCCGTAGCCACTTCAATAAGAGATGATATCGCCAACCGACTTTAGTTAATAAGATATATAAGATATCTTTGATTTTTTTATATGAATTTTATTATTTAATAAATCTTAAAGTATGTTTTTTATAAAAAAAAATTAAAAATTTAAACTAAAAATCAATGAAAATTCAGTGCTGATATTAAAAAAGGAACCGTCTCAAAAAAATATTTTTAAACCACTTCTTTTCAAATTAAAGTAGTTTATAGAACATGGCAATTCACTACGAATTAATGTTCGAAAACAAAAAGTAAATGAAATGTCAAAAGTAGAATGTAGAACACTAAACATTCAAATTGAAGTGATTTCAAATTACTTTTACTTCAAAGTGATTTGCAGAACATACCCGTATAATCCTCTTGTTATTAACTTTTGTAGATCTAATTATGCTATTATGGCCGATCCTTTTACGAGGTTATGCCGACAATTTAATAATTTGTCTGAATTTGTTGATTTTTCTCTAAATAATAATGTTATAAAGCATAAAATCATTGTTTTTCTGAATTCATAAATTCAATATAGTCATAAGTACCTTGTTATTAGTCTGTAAGGATTATATCCATTGACTAAATTTAAATAAATAAATAAATTTAAATAAATAAATACACATTTTTTTATTTTTTTTATCTAGGACCAGCACTCAGGAGATGACTCCTACACATGCGAAACATTGTGCTGGAACTATAGGAAAGGGATAGTAGGAGAAACGACAGGAGGTGAAGCTTAATTAATTATTTTTGCAGCTCTGCTTTCGCACGTTCTTTGTTTATACTCGTAGCAGTGCTGAAGTTTCGGTTCAGTAGCCATTTTTATTATTGATTTACTTCGCCGGTGCTACACAATACCGACATATGTTTAGATATTTTACAGTTGCATTATTAGATTTTATACAGTTGTATTTAGAGAAGATATGTGGCAACGAAACAAATATGGAATATGAAATCTAACGAAATTCATCACACTACTGTCGATTTCAAAAGACGATTGATTTACTTTTCAAATCGAGCGATTTCCATCACATACCTGATTATTTGTAAACTAAGCGGACCCAGTTTTATTTATTATTTCTCGTTTTATTGCTCAAATACCGAGGAACGATGGTGCTGTAGCACAGAAAAATCAGAAAAATTTTTGAACGGGTCGGGAGTCGCAGCCAAGTCCTGCTGGTTGCCTCAGCCATCTCCAGCTCAGTTCGCGTTTCTTTATGTAAGCAAACCAATTTACTAAAATTTAGTTTTCTTGTGCCCTTAAATTCATAAAGTAAAACCGGTTTTGTTAAAAAAAATTGCTTGAATGTTGCCAGCTACATTTTTTGCATGTGTTTGGAAGAAATTTTTTTTTTAGGAACATTTCCTGTGATTTTGTTTTACATACATTTTGACAGTATTGCACGTGACATATTGAATGGAGTAGCAGTTCTTATTTGCAATTTATATATTGATTTCCTCGTAACTTGTAGTTGCGTATAAATTTCTTTATAACATCAGTATTTCTTTTCAATTGATATTTACGCACTCAGTTAGCAAAATAGTGCCAGCAAAACATTTGCTTATCTATAGATACTTTATGACTGTTTACATACTTACCCGCCTATAAAGATGATTGTTTCAATGCTTTTGAAACAAACCAAAAAAAAAAAAAAGTTTTCCAATAAATTCAATATTTTATTTCTTCTTTTTGTTTTTCTTTTCAGCCATGCATGCATATATCATTTCATTGTGATGGAGAACAAGTTCTTGGCAGTTGCAGCAGTTTGTCTGCATGGCTTTAACGACGACCAGCTAAAATGATGGCTGCTCTACAGCATATGAATGTCATATGTAAACGCAATTTGTAATAGCAGCTTGAAAGGTCTACTACAAACGGAGAAACACACGCACGCAGGGAAACACAAGTTATGACCACATTTGGGTGACTGTTATTGCCACTTGCAAATAGTTACCAACACACAATTTTATTATGGTTTCATTTTAAATGCAGTATATTAAATGGATCTATGGCAATTGCAGTTAAATTATAAATTACGAAAATTATTATGGATTTTTTTTTTGGTAAGAGCCTGTGCAGCCAGCTTCCATTTGGTTTTATTAATGTTTTTCTTTTACAAAATGTAATTCAAGTTTTTTTTGCTTTTTATTCTTTTGACTGTTCCCTTTAACTGTTTCAATTGTTTTCTTAACCACATAATTTGTTTTGTGTCTGACCTAATTTCTTTCCAACCACATTTTACTTTTCAATGTTGTTTTTGTGATGTTTGAGGAACATGTTTTTGTGAGCTTTTTTAAGCATTTCCATTGGAATTCTTAATTTAAGCACAAACAATTGTGGCACAATTTATAATGTTATAATCTTTCGATTTTGTGATTTCAAAAAAAAAACAGATAAAGTTGTAAGAATGTTGGAATCAGCGTTTAAAAACTTCTGATGTGTGGAGTTGCTTTGTCTACTACTTTTGCTTCTGCTACTTAAAATAAGGCAAACAAAAAGCACCTAAAAAACAAAATTTAAAAAATTTTGGTACTAAAGTCAAAGTGCGGCGAACATTGATATTTTGAATGATAATAATTTTAAAATGGTATACATATTCAGCATTTTTCCTCAATGTGCACATACGCAATTTTTAGAAATAGTAACAAGAAAAACTAATTTTGCCTAGTTAAGTCAAATGTAGTATCAAGTTGAAATAATAATAATGAAAATAATAATTATTACTAACTTTCAAACTTAAGATTTTTTGTGTTTTATAAAAATTATAAGTGTGATATTTCTCTCTTTTTGGTGTAGAATTCCTTGCATTCATTGTCGCACACATCTATGAAATCTCAAAAACTTGTATTTTCAAGAAATTATTTGGTTTGATACTCTAAAATTTTCTTCTGATGAGCTGATTGCAATACCATTCATAAATATCTTTATTTATAATTTATAATAAAGTAATTTTATAAAAAAAATTCAAATAAATGCTTTTTAATTACTATAAAAAAAATATTGAGTAAGTATTTATGAGAACTTTATATATAATAATACTTTCATTGTTTTTCAATATGGCTACTAACTTCTACATCAGTAACATTTTGCTGTTTCAATAAATGTAAAGACGGTTCGAAACCTAATGCATTGTTTTTTAATTTGTTTTTGTTAAAAAAAACTGCATGTAAAATTATTGTTGATTTACCAAGGTGAAGGTAAACTTTTTTATTTATTTGAATCATACCATAGTGCATATCGTAGGGATAAACTCACCTATTTTCAATTCACCTTGTAATTGTAAGTCATAGTAACACTTTTACAACAGACTAGTAAGACTTAGTGGTGGCTTAGCGGTAGTGTGTTGGCTTTGCAACTCGGTGACCGTGGTTCGAATCCTCCCCCTCATGTTGAAGACAATTACCTCGGTTTTTTTTTCAGTAAGAATATGTACTTTAATAACAATTTACAAAATTTGTTTCTCTTTATTCTCTCTCCATCTCCATATTAAATTTAATAATAATTTCTTATACGCAACGGCGACGGCACACAACAACACCACTCGCTTTTATTTCCAAATTAACAAAACAACAATATAAAAAAAAAACGCATGCAGCCAGCCAGCGATCGCGCACGGCAGAAAAAATCCGCCAGAGTTTTTTATTCCACCGCGTCTCAACTCGTTGGAGACGCAGTTTTTTTGATAACGTTATTATAACTCGGTAACCGTTGGACCGATTTCAATGAAACTTATATGATCGAGTGAAAGAAACTCTGGCACACGATGCTACAATTTGGCTCACTTGGCTGCTCCCCATGTTAGTTAGAAAATGCTTTTAATAATACTTACCGTCATATCAGATGTATTTACTGGCACACCAATCAATGCAACCGACTACGTTCTAGTTCTTTTGCTACACGTTGGAGCACAAAAATGTCCATGCGCATGAGACGGCATCTTGACCTATGGTCCAATAATGCAAAAGGAAGAATGAATTTAAGCCAAAAACATTGCCATTGGCGCAGAAAGGTCAATCGGAAGTATATTTCAGCCCTATAATGCTCTGATTTCTACAATTTTTCTAAATTGTGAGGCACAAATGTCATTCCATGCGCAGGAGACGGCATTCCTTGACCTCTGGCCCAATAAAATGCATAAGAAAGAATGAATTTAAGCCAAAAACGTTGCTTATTGTGTGCCATTGGCGCACAAAGGTCAATCGGAAGTATATTTCAGCCCTATAGTGCTCTGCTTTCTAGAATTTTTAAAAAATTTCATTTCCGATAATTAAAACAAGACCTCTGGCCATAAATATCATATTTAGGTTTGACGTACGTAGTCGGTTGCATTGATTGGTGTGCCAGTAAATTCATCTGATATGACGGTAAGTATTATTAAAAGCATTTTCTAACTAACATGGGGAGCAGCCAAGTGAGCCAAATTGTAGCCAGATTCCACTCGATCATATGGTGAATGTTTCATTGAAATCGGTCCAACGGTTACAGAGTTATAACGTTCCCAAAAAAACTGCGTCTCCAACGAGTAGCAAAAGAACGCTGATGAAAAAAATTCTGGTGTTTTTGTTCAGCCGTCCCCGTCGCAATGCGTTTTTGTCTTTTTCTTAATTTGGAAACCAAGCCGAATATATATATTATATTAATGGCTGCGTGGTGTGGGTGTTGTGTGCGTATAGAAAGAAATTCTTATTAAATTTATAAGGGAGAGAGGAGGATAGAAGAGAAACAAATTTTTTAAATTAATTTAAATTACATATTATTTACTTACTGAAAAAAACCTGGGGGAATGTCTTCAACCAAGAGGGGATTCGAACCACGGTCACCGAGTTTGCAAAGCCAACACACTACCACCAGACCACCACACTTCTTATTAGTCTGTTGTAAAAGAGTTAATATCAATTAGAATTACAAGGTGAATTGAAAAATTTTAAAATATGTGAGTCATCCCTTCGATATGCACTATGGTATGATTCAAATAAATAAAAAAGTTTACCTTCACCTTGGTAAATCAACAATAATTTTACATGCAGTTATTTTTTAACAAAAACAAATTAAAAAACGACGCATTAGGTTTCGAACCTTCTTTACATTTATTGAAACAGCAAAATGTTACTGATGTAGAAGTTAGTAGACATATTGAAAAACAAAAAAAAGTATTATTATATATAAAGTCCTCATAAATACTTACTCAATATTTTTTTTATAGTAATTAAAAAGCATTTACTTGAATTTTTTATACAATTACTTTATTATAAATTATAAAGATATTTATGAATGGTACTGCAATCAGCTCATCAGAAGAAAATTTTAGAGTATCAAACCAAATAATTTCTTGAAAATACAAGTTTTTGAGATTTCATAGATGTGTGCGACAATGAATGCAAGGAATTCGAAACCAAAAAGAGAGAAATATCACACTTATAATTTTTATAAAACACAAAAAGATCTTAAGTTTGAAAGTTAGTAATAATTATTATTTTCATTATTATTACAACTTGATACTACATTTGACCTAACTAGGCAAAATTAGTTTTTCTTGTTACTTGAATGTAGTGAAATGAAATTTTGTAGGTTATTAGAGTGGGATTTCCTGCGTCTTTTGCACTTTGTTTCAATTTTCCATGTCTACTATGTGCAGAGATATGACGATAAGGCCCCAAAGGTAGCCCATCGTAGCCTGAATTTCACTCGATCATATGGCGAAAGTTTCATTGAAATAGGTCTTACCGTTACCGAGTTATACCGTTTTCCGTACCATACTTCCCTGGGCAACGAGCAAAACGTTCAATTGTAAAAATAGACGCATGTGTCTTCTGACTTTCTCACTTGGCTTATGACATATCGCTTGCATGTTGCAAAAAAAAATTGAGACACAAACTCAGAATTTACAGAATTTTTTCACATGAAAGGTCTTGAATTGAAGACCTTTAAACGCATCGCAATTTGCATGCTATGGCCTGATGGCCAAAGTTGGATTAGGTTATAGTCACAATCCTGCCTTGAGTATTGCATATTAAAGTTGATACTGCGATCTGTTTTTTTAAAAATTAATAATAGAAAATACTTACGTGTGCCAAAACATTAATTGAAACAACTTTAGTTTTTTTTTGTTTTTTGCTTTTAATAAATTTTCACATCAAAATTAGAGGAGAAAAATTAGTGTGATGCCTTCAGCAATATTTGTAACTGAAGTATTCTGAACAATGTTTGGTTTTAATTCAAGAAAATTTTAAATTTTTTTAAAAATGCCGCAATCTCTTGCAAATTTTGCAACATTTTTTTTTTAAACATAATTTGATAGTTTCATGGCTGCAACCCTCATAAATATTATATAAAATGTGGGCATGATAATGAATGTGCCACATGTAACAAAAAAAAGTTCATGGACACCAGCAACAACTGTCTAATGTAACCACCAACAACAACAATTACAACAACTCCAAGCCATAAGAAATAATCATGTCTCATTATTAGAGTTTACATACCATCAAATAAAACATAGTTATTTAAAGCCTGGAAGGCTTTCCTGGTGGTCGAATTTTAGTTCTGTTTTTGTTTCTCTAAGTTTGTTTTTCGTTTAACTCTTGGGGATTCATTTTGATTATTTGGTTTTTTTGTGGCTAACAAACAACTGAACGCCTCAGATCTAACTAAACAAACAAGAAACAAAATGAAAAAAAAAAGAAATTAAACTGAAAATATTCAGCGACCTCAGAGCATTCTTTCTAGTTCCTGTAATGATTGCGTCCAACAAACATAAACCAAACAGCTGCAGTGGCCAATAATCATCATCAAATGAAACCAACAACAATTCAGTTTACACTCGAGATAACAAATCATAATAAAAATAAGTAATTTTTCATTTGAATCGAACAACTTAAAATCCTGTGGTCAAATTACGGCATTCGATACGAATCGGAATTTCAAATGAAATTCTATTAAAATTTATTGAAATTTCTTTCGATATCGAATACCATAATTTGGGCCCCCAAGTATTCTGTAACGGGTGTGTTTTTTTTGAGCTGCATGAGAACTATCGATATCGCTAACTATGCTTTGACAGACGAAATTGTCAAACTTTGTTCACAATCTTTATTAATCTAGTATATGTAGGTATATTTGGCGAACGACAAACTCATGTCGGATGATTTGCCAGTTCAAAATAGAACACGGTCTAGTTGAAAACATTTAAACTGGAAAAGCAGGCTGACTTTTACAGAAAAAAATTAATTTGTATTTATTTTGCAATTTTGCAATTTTGACATTCACACTTTAAAATAGAAAGTGTTTAATAGCAGCTTAAGGCGAATATATAAAATATAATAGCCCAACTCACAATCTTGTGCATATGGTGTTGCATCATTGCATTTGCAAAAAGGTATAGCATATTTTTGCTCTACAGTAACAAAATACACAGCAATGCAAAAATATGCTATACCTTTTTGCAAATGCAATGATGCAATACCATGTGCACAAGATTGTGAGTTGGGCTATTGTGTTACAGTTCCAGTTATTAACTCTATGGCTGTATACAATATCCGGACGAAAGTATACCTTCTCTTGGCCTGCTATATTCACAAAAAAGTCCAATTCTTCTTGTTCCAATAATTCCAATAAGAAATTTCGACTAGCATTTTCTTTCGAGTGTTTGCTTTTGTGTCTAGTACTAGTGGCTGGCACTGCGCTGGTAAATCCTTACAAGATCGTCTGTAAGCAAGTAGGGGCCATATGTTTGTAAATGTTTCCAAAAAAAAAAAAAAAAGAGCAACAAAATAATATGTTTTTTTTTTCAAATCTATTTCAGCTGAAAAAACGACCTGCATGTTTCTGTTAATATTTGCGCAAAAGTAAATGTTTGTTTTGTGCATTTTTCTGGAGCAAAAGTCTACAAATTATATGTACGAATGTTTTGTAGAGGAGGAAAATTCAATTTTTCCTCGTTTTTTTTTTTTTTTGCTTTTTTATCAGACCACGAATTGATCAACATCTTTCTCATCAAATTGATGAAATGCTTGATTGGCTGGCTGGATGGCTGGCTGACTGACTGACTAACTGGGTGCTTGGCAGTTTCATTTTATGATGGAGCGATCGATGACTGATTGCCGTTTGGCAAAGAGAAAAGTTTATAGCTGTGCGTCTCTTTCTATCGTTCTTTACGAAATACTGTGACTGGCTGTCTTGTCTATTTGTCTATTAAAAACAAACATCAAATGATTTTAATTTTAGTTTGTATGCAAAACAGCACAATTGATCTCTTGATCTTGTTTCTATCAATTTTCTTACTTTATTCCCCTGGCTTTGGTGTAGGATCTCATGAAAATAATAAGTGTGTACGTACTCGTATGTTGAGCCGCAGTACTCGTATTAAAAATAAACATAGAGAATTAATTTCTTGATCTGGGCATGTCATGTTGGATAATTATACATTTTGCATGTTTTTATCTTGTTAAAGAAAAACTAACAAAAAATAAATAAATTTCTTTTGCCAAGACTTAAGGTTGAATTTGCGAGGATTTTTCATTTTTTTTTTTTTTTTTCATTTTTATTACCCGTCAAACTGTCTATTTGTTGTTATAATAATTGTTCAAAGCATCATTCAAATAAATATTGAATGTGACTGTGAAATGTGACTGGTTGTAAGCGCAAACTATTTCCATAGAGTTGTAATATTTTTCAAGTCAAAGTCATGACTTTGAAATAATTTTCGCGAAGGATAAATTAGTCAATGAAGCTGAGTAGAAGATGGCAGCATTTTTAATTTATTTTATTTTAAGCAATATTTATTATATATTCTTCTAATTTTTCTAGTTTATTGATATTTTATATTTTTTTTTATTGTATGCAATAAATTATTTAGCACTGCAGGCCTTTTTTATAAAAAGTTTTCAAATTATTTATTTTCGATATTTTGCTAACCCCAGCATCATCAGGAAAATTAAAGATTCGAAAAATTTAATTTTCTTGATTATGCTAACCCATGGTTAGCATTGTAAAAAAAAAAAAAAAAAAAAAAAAAAAAAAAAAAAAAAAAAAAAAAAAAAAAAAAAAAAAAAAAAAAAAAAATACCACCGAAGGAGGGTGCTGGGAATCGAACCTGTGTCTTTCTGGTTGCAGAGCCAACACGCTGACTACTCGCCATCAGCATCTTTTATTTGTTGACAACTTAGCGATTTATGCACAATGTCTGCGATTTTTAGCTTAGTTTTTAGTTTTTCTTTAGCGTTTTTTCTAAATGAAATGAAGGAGGCAACACTTAAAAATGTAAATATTATATTGTATTTGTTGCTTTCTAGTTGTTGCTGGCTCTTTATATCAATTTTATATTACTAAAGGGTGCTTTAGACGATAAGATTTGTCGTACGTAAAATGAGAGAGAAAATAAAATGAAATTCCATCCGTATTTCAAAAAAAAGAGAGTAAAAATCGAATGGTTGTTTTCTGCCGTTTACACCATTGGTATGGATAAAATCAAGTACGATGAAAACATTCTCATTTAATTTAACTACAGCTGTTTGCTTGTGTTCCCCAGGGATGGAGTTCTTGTGCAAATGAATTTTTTTTTAATAACCTTGAAAAATATTTTTATAACTTTCGAATATGTTATTTTCGTGGTCAAAATTTTTAGTGTACTTTTAGAAAATACATATACGTATATTTTTATAAAATTGTGCTGTCGTGGTGTAAAATGTACATTTTGATTTTATAATTGGTATAAATTTATGAAACCAGTTTTCCCTCCCTTGCTTTCTCACATTTGTTTACATAAAAACGCATCCCTGATCTAATGGTGTGTGTTGGTTTTTGAAAAATTTTAAAAAATCAAGAAAGCCATACGACTGTCAAATTTTCATCCGTATTTTCTCTCAAAATCTTATAGTTTCATTACATATTACGTTTAGACGATCCGACTTGTGCTCTTCTAGACAAAAATATGACATGTCGTACGACTTGTGGAACAATGTAAAGCACCCTTTAATTAAAAATAAATGTAGTGTCATGCGGGTTTAACGTTAAAAAAAAAACTTTGATATTTTATTTCCGAACAAAAATAGTTTATTCGCAAAATTACAATTTTATTACGATATGCAGCACTCTATCCAGTGCCAGTAGCAAAATCTTTAGTAAAAAAAAATCAGTAACAAATTCTTAATAAAAAAAAGTTAAGAAATTTCACATGTTTATGCAAGAACTCCCAAAAAACATTTTAGCATTACTAAACCAAATAGCTTCTTCTTAAAAAATTTTCCTTAAACAACAAACATTTTATTATTTGATTGCAAATCTATTTAATTTTTCTAAAATTATATATAAAATATGCAGTGCTGCATAGGGACCAGCAACACCATATAACAAACATAGATAAATAATCGTAATGAATTTTGACTAACGTTGAATAATTGACGGAATAGTTACATTTAATTTCCGTTTGCAAAAAATCCTGCTGCTCTGCCTTTTTAATTTAGAATAAGTTCGAAAAAGCTAAAATGTTATTCTAAATGACAGGCCTAAATTCTTCTTTTTTTTTAAACTAATAAAAATAAAAATAAAACAATTTTAAAACTTTCGCTTTCCTCTGCATAAATAAGAAATGAAATAGATGAAAAACCATTAAACTTTCTCAAACCCCAAGTAGACATGAATGAAAAGCGAAACCATGATTGGTTTGTTATAAATTTCGAAAAATAAATATTTATAATTGATTGAAATTTAATAGGAGTAATGAAACGGTGAATAAAGTTTGTGCGTCAGGCCCGTCTGCGACCGAAAGCATGAATGTATATTGAGCATTCAATACAAAACCTCATAGATTTGTGGTTTTTACTAATGCATGTAGGTTTTTTTTTTATTTATTTATTTGCTTCTAAAGTGAAAATATATAATTAATGACACATGTCATTATCGCACGAAGGGAAATCATTTGCATATGGGTTTTGTATGAAAATAAAATTTTAATTAATTACGATTGGAGTAAAAAAAAAAAAAAAAAAAAAAAAAAGTTGAAACAAAAGCAAATCGTAAATTTTTTTTATTTTTCGCAGAAATCAAGGAAAATAGAAAAATCAATTTGAAATAACATTGTAGCAAATTGATAAATAATGGTTCGCTAATAAACTCAATATGTGGGTTGTTTGTTAACAACATGGTTTTTAGTTTGAATTACTGCTATTAGTTATGTTGCATGCAACATTAACAACAAAAACATATGTACATAACATATGCATTTCGATGTACACATATGCATGCAACAACATTTTCCTACAACTAGAAATACGAAAAAAAAATTTGTGAAAAATTCATTTCAAGCTTTTAACAAAATATTTCCTAATTTTATTATAAATGATGTCTATAAAATGTGTGCTTGTTTAATGTTTATTTGCATTGCAAAATGTTTATTGCTTTTTCATACAAAATGAATGAAAACAAATGTAGAACACTTGTAAAATCAATGATTGCAAAATATTTTAATGCGAAGTTTAACAGAGACTCACTCACCAGTGACCGAACGATTTATGCATAAATTACGAATTACATTGGAAATGTTTTTAGCAACATTATTGCAACACATTGGCGTTTAATTATACTAATACTAAAACAACATTTTGCCAAAAGAAGTTTTTTTTTTAAGATATTTATAGAGATATTATTTTTTTTTTTTATAGAGTTCTAATTGAAATAAAAAAAAAAATTAAAATAAATTCGTTACTGAAAACTTCTTTGACACTCAAATATTTTATGTTGCAGCAACATGTTGCCGTTTAGCAACGTTTTACTTTAAAGCCTCTATTAGATGACATGTTTTTTACATCTCACTTGTGAAATTTCTCACTACAAAGTACTTATACAGCAAAACCTAATAGACAATCGGGAAAAAGCTCAGAAGTTGCTGAGTTCTACATAAATCATACCGCGGCCACATAGATCTTGCTATGGCACAGCCGTGGATAAGACCTTAACTCTCCCGAGCCTTCTCCTAAAAAAATCCTCTATCTGTCCCCTTACAAGAGTAACAGGGATTCCTATATCAGAAATAATAGCAGCAGATGGCGAACCGACCGAACCCAGTCCCGACAGCTCATCAGCCATATCATTACCCCTGAGATTTCTATGCCCCGAAACCTACACAATGGAAACGGTACAAAAACTCCGGAGGACAGCCAGCTCCCCCCTACACTCACTAACAACGCGTCGTGTGTTACTTTCTAAACATTGCTGCTGTCAAAGTCAAAACGGCAAAAACGTAAAAGAAAAACAAACTATTTTTTTTGAGAACGTGCAGAGCTTATATGCGACGTTTGCAAGAAATATTATAAATCTTCAGTAAAATAGCAATTTTGACAGACATGCAGAATTACATACAGGGTGGGCCAAAAGTCACGCCTGCGTGTAAAAATTTAATAACTTTTTTGTTTATTTTTTTTACATTTTATTCATCGAACCGTGTTTCACGACCATGCAAAGTTTAGCGACCGAACAACGAACCAAAGTGGTAGAATTTTACTTTAGACCGATTTATCTCAAGAAATTCAGAATTCAATTGGCCAGAACTAACTGCCCCTGATTATTTTCTATGGGGTCATCTCAAAGAACGAGTGTATGTTAACAAGCCCCAAACTATAGAGCAGCTAAAGCACAACATTGAAGCTGACATCAGGGCAATACAGCCTGAAACTTTGCGTGCATTTATGCAAAACGCCTGTTTAAGAGCCCAATTGTGCATGATGATGAAAATGGTGGTCATCTCTCTAATATTATTTTTCATAATTAAAATTTAGATCGTACAAAGCTAATATTATAATTTAAAAAAATAGAAAATAATAATAAACAAAATAGTTATTAAACGAGTCACAAAGTTGACAAGCCAGATGTAGAAAACATTTTGTCTAATAAGGACGTCAATTCCATGATTAAAAAAAAATAATTGATAAAAATAATTGTCTTTAAATATACATGCATATAAACATGCATATTTTTATTTTTATGGGGGACCAGCACTCAGGAGATGACTCCTACACATGCGAAGCATTGTGCTGGAACTATAGGAGAGGGATAGTAGGAGAAACGACAGGAGGTGAAAAGCTTAATTAATTATTTTGCTGCTCTGCTTTTTGCACGTTCTTTGTTTATACTCGTAGCAGTGCTGAAGCTTCGGTTTAGTAGCCATATTTAGTAATTATTTTACTTCGCCGGTGCTACACAATACGGACGAAGGAGGGCGTTCTAATGCGATTGTGGATTGCAATCATAAAAATGCGAGATGTTTATTTTTATTTTAAAATTTTTTTGTCTGAAACTGGGGTTGAAACCAGATCTGTTTTTTTTAGTTGTGTAGACAACGTGCAGACTACTATCCATCGTGCCATCGCCACCCTCATATGCGATATGCCGGCAACATGTTGCTGAGGCACCGTAGCTACTGGTATTTTAATTAGTTTTATTATTTAAGAATATCTTGGTTTATTAACCAGACTTATGATGAAATTAAAAGTTTCTTTAAGAAAAAGAAAATTGCAGCAACATATAGTTGTACTACAAAAACTATGTATTATCTTTTTAATTGTTGGCTCTACGAGTATTTGTTATTCAGTAGCAGTAATAAACTCATTTCGTATTCTAGACCCCAAGTGAGCTTACGAAAAAAAATTCCATGACTCTATTTTGTCAATCAATTGAAAATAAACTTCATTTATGAGAATATTGACTTTACGTTATAGAAAAATGCAGTAGAAGTAAAGAAAATAAATTGAGAAATTCAATTAACATAAATAACAAATGAATTTGAAAATATGCAACACAAAAACAATAAATAAAAAACGAATAAATCCTGGTGGCTTTTTGTGTCAAATCATTTTATCGCTTCCAACTTGCAACAAATGGTATTGTGCATCTTGCTCAAGATCCAAATCTGACAGTTAGTAGACTCTAATCATGTGGCAATTAAGACTAATAAAACCATAAATGATTTGCCAATAACGATTGGGATCTAATTCAAATCTTTAGAAAAGCAAAAAGCTGGATTGATTTGAGTTGAACTGAGTTATGTATGACAGTTAACATGATAAACTTTTTTTCCTAACTCATTTTCAACTGATGGACAGCTTGGTCATGTTGATGGAATGTTTAATGAAACTTTTTTGTTGGTTTTTTTGTATGGAAAATATTGCTAACTATGACGGAGCTGGCCGTTAGTTTGCTTTAATGGTTGAATAATTAATAAAACGTTTTTTTTTTTTGTCTCAATATTTTCAAATGACCCAATTTACGGGCACTTTTTAAACTTTTTTTTTCTAAAACTTTTATTAAAATTCTTTTTAAACATTTTAGCAGACTTGACTGCTGCTAAAGCTGACAGAGACCACCCTAGAGTTGGCCTGCTCAAAAAAAAAAAAAACAATTCTAATGTTGGTTTTTCTTCTTCCTTTCTTCTTTATAATTGAATATAATTTAACTCGTTTTTATTTTGCATGTTTTTATTTTACTTGTTTTATCATAAATGTCTGCGATATGTGCCACAATGTGTGTGTTTTTTTTTTATGAAAATGAAATTAAAAAGTTTCTTTCTTTTTTTTTAATAGATTTTCAATGTTGTTTACATTTCTAGCCGTCAGCTATTGGTCAATCATTTTGTATCAATCTTTTAGGCCGTTGATGGTGTAGCAGCAAGTCGTTTTCAAAGACATATTGCTTTTCCATAAATCACGAGAAGATGAAATATTTAAAAAGAGTGTAATAAGAGGCGTGCTTTGGACAAAACTCCACTTAAATCTATATATTGCAATATCGATTCTTTGTTCGAAACGGAAACTTAACGCAAAGAAAGTGTGTGCAAACCGCAGCAATACGTTTCAAATATTGGCAACATGTTGCGAATATCAGGCATAATTATAATAGTGGCCGTTTCTCGAAACTACTAAGTTACCAATTTATTATATTATATATTATATTATGCAAAAAATAAATAAAAAAACAAAACTTAAACTTATTTAAAATTAAGATATAAAAAATTATTTGCTTAAAAAAATAATTAATTAAAGTGTGGCTTAGCATGATGTTGCTATAAACATACTAAATGTTGCTATAAAAGAAGAAAGCCCTTATGCAAAAACGATAGAGTTCGAGTTAAATTGTACGTTAAAACCGGGGTTTCCATACAAAATTCCCACTTGAAGCCGACATTAATTTTAACAATAGTTTTTTTAATAAGCAGGACTGCCGATTTTAAACAAGTTTTAGATGTTTTGGAGCTAAACTTGTGAAATTGTACGTCTTTTCCCTTTACATTGAGTTGTTACAAAACACGTAACAATGTTTAACTACAAAACACTATCGAAAACACTGTCTTCATGTAAATCTTTATTTTAGTCCTTCACTCAACGTAGTTTTTAACGGCGGCACGTCATAAATTTTATTTAATTATGTTTGCTGTTATAAGTGTAAAAAAAATCACGGCCTGTTCACAGAAGCCGAAGGAAAATAATCGTTCGGCATTTATATTGAAAACAACAATAAAAAAAAAACTCAAATTGTTTTTGCTTTCAATATAAATGGCGAACGATTATTTGCACCTCGGCTTCTATGAACAGGCTTTTAGTCTTCTGCCGGTAGTTTATCAATAGTTTAAGCAACCGGAATTACGTCACGTAAAGCACAATACTTGGTTGAAGTGGTTGAAAACTTTAGCACTGTGAACACCATATAAATTTCGGGAAAAACATATTTGCGGTACTCACAAGGTAGTAGTCATAAAGTCATATGTTTTAAAATAATAGCACGAAAAAATACGACTGCTATGAAGAACACGTCATAATTTAGTGTGCTATTTCAAAAAATTCATGCAGGTAATAACAAAAAAAAACCTTTATAATATTTAATATCAAAATCTTCATTGGTTTTGCGCAGTGAAGAAACTAAAATAAATCGACTTTTTAATATTGTAAATAAGAACTTACATGTAATAACTTCATTTTCAATTGAAATTATGAAATTGTTTTTTGTCACACAAAATTGTTGAAGTAAATATAATCGAAAACAGCTGTTGACAGTGTTGTGAACTGAAAAATTTTTTGGACAGCGTCTAGTGGATAAACGTTAAGTGGCTGTCAGCTAGATAAGTTAGACAAACAAAATTTACTCGCTTGTGTGTCTGGTAGCAGATTTATATTTTCAAACTTAATAAAAAAAACGTAATAATTGACACAAAGTTTTATTAAGAGGAGCATTGAACGATATAATGGAAATGTGGATATTATTTTTTAAAAGAAAGGAACTTCAGACCCTTTTTTAAAATTTCATGAAGAACTGCTCTTGGAAGTCCCAGTGAGGGTGCTCTTTTCCGTAGTGAAAGTCGCGGATATTTTCAGGTAAACTGCTTTCAACCAGTTCAATGTGTTCGGGAATCCTTGAAGATCGACTGGGCTCTGGCCGTAGGGCATTCATAGCCGAAGCAGTTGCGCGGAATCTCTGTACCCACGAACGAATTAAATTTACATTCGGTCCATCAGTTATTCGCCGAATAACGAACTTTAAACAAAATTGTCGACGAGCAATTACGTAAGAATCGTTACTCTTAAAAAATGGCTCCACAGCAAACGCGCGATGCTCGCTCGACCACTGCGACTTACAAATCCGCAAAATCGATAATTCCAACGGTATTTAAAAATATCCAATCGTATTTAAAAATATAAATTTGCACCAGACACCCAGTATATCATCTGATATTGCGGTTATTTCTTTCTAACTTTAATGTAAATGTTAAGGCATAACAATGTGAACAATTTTTAAACAATTTATTAATCTTATATAATTTATAAGTAGCGGCAGCTGGTATTTTATGACGAAACATTAAACAAAGCTGGAAAAGTTTTATTATTTAATGAATTTTTTGTTTGAAGCCCAACAACAGATTGGGTTAAACTACTTTAAAATATTAATTTTTAAGACATTATGACCATATGACTTAATAACAGACATTGTGAATACCCCAACTGTGCGCAAATGTTGAGAAAATTAACTGCCTCATTCGTGAAAAATGTTTTGGGTTTTCCAAAACTAAATTTTAATTTTTAAAACTTTTCTTAAACCACATCAGCGAATAACGCAAAAGCGTGTTGATGAAATGCAAATCATCTCTTGATGAGAAACGTGATAGAGAATAAATAACCATTCCCTGCTTTATGATACTAAAGTCATAATTGTTGTTCTTTAAGGTTAATTATTGCTGGAAGAAATGTTCAAATTTACAGCTCTAATCAGCAGTCAAATGACAAGACGCGAGATCTGCCAGTAGAGCTCGTGTCATTCGTTGCCGCTGCCAGTTCTTTTAAAAACCCATCAAACAGTAGCTGTTTGATATTAATGATCTTAGATATTTATTTGTGCTGGTTTTTTTCTTCGTTTTTTGTTTGTTTTTTTTTTGTTAATGCATCTGTGCATGGAGCACCATACATCATCTGGCAACATATTTTTGCTCCTGCTGATGTTGCTTGCTTGCTGGCTTTAGCTTAAGCGACTCAATTACCATGTCTGGCTGCCAGTAGTTAGAATTCATACAGACGTATCTCCATACGAGAAATAATAAAGAAAATAAACAGCAACAACTTGAGCTTTTCATCATTATTATTTATGAGAATTTTAAATGAAATCCACAACAGGCGTTGATAATATTTTAATTAAAAATCAACAACAACAACAACAACAAAATATATATATAAAATAAAAGTGAATTTTTGCTCAAAAGCGGACATAAAATTTGTGGCTTAAAATCGTATTAATAAAATAGAAGTTTTTAGCAAAAATAAAAAATGTTGCTGGTTACCGAAAAAAAGATCAATTGATTTAAAAACGATTTTTTTTGTCAAACATACCATGTTGCATAATTCTGTTTGCTTGTTGTCTTCTCTCGTTGAAGTTGAAGCGTTGGTTAACTATTTAATCTTGTTTGTTTGGTTTTTTTGTTTTCTTCAAATTCATGAATGAAGTTTAAATATCATGTCGGAGCAACCGCCTGTCTATCGGAACTAACATAAATATCATTCTAATGTTGATTTTAGTTACAATTTCAATTGATTTCCTACTGTAGGCGTTTTCTACGCCAACTCTCACAGCTAAAATATAAAGCAACAACCCACTGTGCACAAGAGCAATGAAAAAAAAAAAAAAGAATAACACACTATAATATTCGATGCCTTCTTTTCTTCTTATACTTTATTTATTTATTGCACAACAATTTACTATTGCAACTGTAGTAAATGACTTTATTTGTAACTGTTGGGGTTTTGCGAAAATAAAAAAATATTTTTTATTACTAGTGAAATGGTTAGGCTGATAATTTTGCTAGAGCAACCTGTATAATAATTTTAATAACTTATTTGAAGAAGTAACAATATACATTGTATATAAAAATAGGAAATAAAATTTCTTGAAATTTTTTTAGTGTGTGTGTCAGTTTTCTTTAACTTAGAAATTCAAGTGAAAAAGTGTTAATTGTAAAAATTATAAAAACTAAACCCCATAGTGGTATGTGTCAGCAATAATTTCAGCAAGATATTTATAACCTTTAAGTTAATTAAACTGCTTGATAAAATTTAAATCAAGCGTTCAATTAAAAACGTCGTTTCGTGCTGTATTATGATTTGGAAAACTTTCTTTTTGGTTTGTCTTTAATGTCTGATCCTAATGGCACTGTGCTACAAATGAAAATGACTGTTGCCAATTATAAAAGCGTTAAAGTTTAATAATTTTTACCTTTTTGAAAGAAATGTTGGCGTGTGGACTCTGCCACCGGAAGGTCAGCGGTTCGCATACCCGATTGGACAAAAAAGAAACTTGTGACTGCACTAACACGTATTTGAGCAATAACACGGTCGGCCAAGTAAAACATTTATCTATGTACATATATGTATATGAAAATGACATGTTTGTATGTGTGTTTGTGCCTCATGGGTGAACTGATGTTCTTGAAATTTTCACAGCATATCTGGAAGTAACTATAGGCTATAAAAATTTCAAATATTCCAACTGGGTGTTGCCACGCCCATACAAAGTACATATTTATTTTTGACAACAGTTGAAGTAAAAGTTTCTGAATATGGTAAAAATTACTTTAAAAGTTAAAAGAAATTAACAGTAAAATTACCGGGAGGGATTAGACATGTGGGTGTGGTACCTGCCATACAAACTAAATATTGATTTCATTATATCCGGAGAACTGTTAAAGATCCTGTATTTGCTCTGAGTATGTCAGTCATGGTCAGTACAAATCATGGGTCTAAAAGTGGGCGGCATTGGAAAAGTGGGCGTCTTACTTTCCATACTAAGTAAATAATAATTTTTGTATACCTTGGGAACGGTTAAAGCTCCAGTTTCTCATATTGGCCTGAATGAATTGATAATAAATTTTTTTTGCGTCGTTTAGCTACAGGGCTGACATTCCGTGTACGGGAGAGTAAATATGAAAACTGGCAATTTTTATCAAGGGGACTAGGCTGATCCTTTTTGGCATGTGCCATTGCCATTTGATGTATGCGTGCGCACTCTTCATAGAGCCAAAGAACTGAAATTGGTTATAGGGCTACGCACTCGGACAGCTCATGACTACTGGACCGAGAAAAAAAAATGTGGAGTGTTTTGGTTAATTTTTAGTAACATTCATTGTCATACCGAACTCTTCATAAACTCCCTCCCACCCCGTCAATTGCGCTGTCAGAAAGTTCAAGTCGAATGTCCACAAACACAACCCCCCCCCCCCCCGTCTAACATCCTAGCCACAACATATTTTCCTAGTTCCAGTGCAATGCATTGCATACGTACGGGTCAGGTTCTGAGCACTGTGTTTCAAGCAAAAAAACTTCTCTAGTTTTATCATTTCGGGGGTACCATAGCCCTCAACTTTATTGGTCTAGATACCCAATTTGCAAAAGGATAATATTTGCTGTAGCTCTGTGTTATTTCTAAGACAAAAAGCAAACAAAAAAATAAATTTCCTCAATGGGAAGTGTGTAAAAATTTCAAGCAGAGGGAGGCTTTTAAAATAAAATCATGATTTGGTGTAAATATTTTATGGCACGTTAGTTGACTACAAGTAAATTGCAGAAAATTTTTCTTGGTTTTCCTTGTAGTCAATGAGTTAGAGTTTGTCAGACTAAATGCTTTTACTGCAGTTTGTCTGACAATCTGTCTGACTTCTTTGTGTTCCCAGCATGTGGGAGTGTGTGGACATAAAACACTGTTTTTTTTTTTTGCCAACACTTACCGAAAGCTAAAAAATATTTACATCCACAATATTTAGTAGAGTAATAAAATTTTTTATTTTTTTCTAGTTGTTTTTTTTTTTTTGCAACCGAACAAACCAGTTGCAAAATCTGCCATGTTACGCTGAATCTATAAAAAATTACCAAAAAAAATTGAATTCGATATTTGGCATTTGAATATGTGATTTTGCTTTTAATTGCTCGAATGATAAAAATCATGCAAATTGTTTTCCAAAAAAACTTCACACATACTCTTGCAATTTTTATTTTATTCATGGAAATATAAACCGCTGTATACTCTGTTTCATTACAATGATGAATTTTTTTTTTTAACAGAAATTTGCACTTTGTAACCACTGTCGGGACTAAGGAAAAGTACCGAACGCTTGTTGCCTGCTGTTTTAGTTGAGTTCAGTTAAGTGTTTGGATTGCCAAACAAAATATCAAAAATAATTTTTATATTTTCGATATCAGACGCAATTTGATTTTTATGTTCGATTAAAATTATGTTACGATCAGTTGTATTGGAAAATTTATATACGAAATGAAAACTGATCATAAATTCAGTATAGAAATATTAAAAAAAAACACACATTCGAAAATTACTAATAAACTAAGACCGTTATTAAGGAATGACAAAATGCTGTGATTGAGTGCATAAAACAAGTACTAAAAATGCATGTCCACTGCATGTTGAGAGTAATAAAAATTATTTTAATCAAATTTATACCCAAATCGCACTCACTCATCGTTTAAAACTTAAAATTTAGGTACTACAAACTGAATTCAGTTTTTGTAGTTGGAGAACTGAAGCACTTATTTGATGATACCACAAAAAGTTAAAGATGGAGTCAAGTACTGAAGTATGAACAGAAGGCAGGAATTTAAATATTACAATCAAAAGAGGATGGGCTTAAAAATGAAGGCGTCAATATAACATCAAATATAAAGCAATTAAGCTTTACAAACTCCCAAATGCAGAATTGTGCCAGAAATAAGCTGTATATCGGTTGCTGCGATAGCCTAGTGACTAGTGTGCCAGTTTATCAGTTGGGGATTCTAGCTTCCTGGTCTGTGTCACTACACACATGAAAGATTTTTCACAAAAGGTATCACAATGGGACCATAATAATTTGGACCCTTGTGTGCTGGAACCTTCGCTCATCTTTATATCCAGCAACCTGCCGACATAACCTAACCTAAGCTTATCTACACTTCTATCAATTTATTACCTACATAAGATTTCTCCATACTAGCCCTTTTCAACCACCTCCAGTGCAATGCATTGCAGGCATAGCGGACATTCCCTTAGCACTGGTTCAAAAAGAAAACCTGAACTTCTATAGAAAGAATAAAAAAGTTTCTTTCGAAAATTTATATCGAAGGACCTGTTTGGAAATACATCGCTGAGCTGTCCAGCATCAGAGGTTATTCACGTCAGCTGTGTGACTCTGCAAGCAGAAGATCCACGGTTCAAGACGCGGTGAGAACCGTCCTTTTTCTTTGGTATTAGAGCAATAGAACGTCGGCGCAGCAAAATGCTAAATAAAATGGCTTCAAAATTGAATATGTCTCGTTGACATCAGAGCACAGTTTGTTATTTGAACAATCTACGTGAACACAATTAGTTTAAAAAATAATTCGAGAATTTTTAGGATTTTACATACATATATAATACAAAATACGCCCATTTTTACGAAATTTAACTGTTTTTAGTTAATATTCTATTTTTGATCAAGTGCTAAGTAACTATCATTTATAGCGAAACTTTAATTGAATAAATTAAATTAAAATTGCAATAGGCTTGAGTTCATATCCTTCAAGACTTACAACACACAACAGAATTTTCAATTCTTTTTGTAATTTTTAAATTGTCAAAATTTATTTTTCTTTTATAAATTTAAAAACGAATTAACAATCCATCAGTCCTTTATGCGTCTGGCAAGATTCGAACTCAGGCTAGTTCAAATTATTAATTTAATTTAATATATTTCACACCGATGTTGCATTTAAAATTAAAACAAGATTTATAAAAAAAATTTTTCTTTTTTGCGAACAAAAGGGAATTGTATGTAACAATTAAATTAACTTAGAATTACAACACGGAATAATAATATAATTGAGAAATTCCTAAAGATGTGGAAATATCAAAAATTGTTGTTTCAGTTGCAGCAAGAGCTTTTAGTCTTGTTTTGCCAAATGGCCTGGAAGCATTTAAGCACGACGCCATATTATTATTTTTGGACATTTATTTTTATTAAATATAATTTTTTTTCTTCTTAAATTAAGGGTATAAAAACAAATAATAAAAAAAGAGAAAATAATAAATAAAATGGCTTTAATATTTGGATTTTTAGGTGAATTAATCGTAGATATAAAATTATTAAATGACATCTATAGAATATATACAAATTGCAATAATTTATTTGAAAATTATTAATTTTTCAATTCACTAAAGCTACTGTACAACAAGTAGAAGTTTCCTAATTTAGTTTTAAACTCTAAACATCAATGCTTAATTACAGCCTACAGGAAAAGATGGTGGTGAATATTTAACAGATATTTTTATGCAAGAAGATTGAATAGTGTTAAGGCACTGGTATGATATTATTACTTTGTTTTATGCTAAACTTACAATTAATTCCTATTGTCTATTATAATAAATACTAATTTTAATTAAGTATGTTTGTATATATGTATATTTATAATAAAAGATAAGCCTCTACTACTTAAGCTATTGCATTCTTGTATTTTCTTGGGAGGGCGGATTTTACAACAAAGAATCCTTTTATTCGTTTTCTATTTTTTTTTCGTCATTTAAATTTATATTCGCTTAAGAATACGGTTCTAGAACTAAATTATTGTATAAAATGCAGAAACTGGTATGGGATTTGATGATAGTGGCGAAAAGCTTTTAAAAATTTCAATAAAATGCAAATAAATTGAGTGTGAAGAGAGGGCAAAAAGGCTTTCTCTTTTGTATTGATATTTTCAAAGAAGAAATAAAATATTTTAAGGCAGAATTCTGTGTTAAATTAGGCTAGTGTTTGTTGTAATACATTAAAGCTCAGCACATGAGACAATGTGCAAAGGAACAACGGATAATTTTAAATGAATTACAATTTGTATTGTTTTCCGAGATCTTCTCAACTGTGTGGTTTTTTTTTGTGGCACTGTAGTATATATTTGAAGAAATATAATACGAGAATTAGGTCTTTAGAACATTGTAAAATCGCTGATAAGTTATGCGTTCACCAACACTACTTTTTGTTGTGTGTGGCACAAACACAACAAAAACGTCTTACAAGCATTTCATGAAATTGCAATTAGTGTGTATGTATTACTTGCTCATTGTAAAACACATACTTCCGAAAATATTTCTATTGTTCCACGATCAAAACATTGAAGAAGAGAACACAAGTACAACAAAACAATGTTAAAATAGAACAAGGCTGAAGTAGAAGAGAAATGAAGTAGAACATCAAAACTATTTTGGAACATTCAAAAGATGTTTGAATAACTCGTAGACAAACTTGCAAAGAAACTTTTGCATTTTTTATCAGCTTAAAAAATCGAATGTATGTAAGTATGCAAAAATAAAATTTTTTTAATTCACATTTGGAAAAACAAATAAAATAAAAATATCACAATTCATATTATGTTTTTGGTTCATTTGTAAGGTTCTTTAAAGAAAAATATTTAAAATTTTGCAAAAAATTTTAAAAATTTATAATTTCACCTACATTAAATGTATCCATTTCAATATATATTTAAGGTTACTAAAATTTAGAAAAATGACGAAAATCAGAAAGTTGAAATTATGAAAAAAAATTATATACCTGCATGGTATAAATGATATGATTTATTAACACTCATGTTTACATTTTAACGCTTCTTTGTGTTTGTTCTTGTGTACTCGATGCTTTTGGTGTAATTTACCGTTTTTTTTATTTCATTGCACAAACAAGCACAAACAAAATTATAGAGAGAAACTTTTCGAATGGTGCTTGTTTTGTTTCAGTGAGAGTCATGTTTTGTTATGCTTGTGTTGTTGAGAATGTTTACACTGGAATACACGGCTTGGAATTAGCGTGCTTTAGAACTTTCAATACATTTTGTACAGCTCTTTAGAAAATAAGCATATAACGATATGGAAACGTATTGGCCATTTTGTTATTACTGGTTTGTTATTTATTACTTAAAAATATTTTATTTCTTGGAAAATTTAAAGTAATACATATAGAAAAACTGAGATTTCTTTAATAAAGTTTAAAGCATTTTGCTTGATAACAGATTTTTATCGCATTTAAAGGACTGCTGTTAATTGTGGAATTCATCAGCCTTAAAAAGAATTTGTGGAATTTGTGGAATTAATTCATCAAGTACTTTCAATCACTTTTAGGAATTATTTCAATTTTAAAAAGCTTTTTCTTCTAAGTAAATATTAACTGTGTTCGTTTAAACGTTTAAATTATTTATATGGCATTTCCAACTAAAATTATATTCGTTCTATATATATGTATATGGCATCACATTCAGATCCTTAAGTTTTTTATAATTATTAATTATAAATATAAACTTAACGCAATAGAAACTCAGCTTTCGGTGCCGGTTACCAAACACTCACTGAGTAAAACATTATGCAAAGCATCCATATCAACCCAATCGCGTCTTTCGTTACGTATTGAAAGGTTTCTTATACAACCTTTGAAATTTTCCCGAGTCAATAACGAACCGCTGGATGCGATTTCTAAAAGTTGAATAACAATAAGGAAATAAGCCTCGAAGAACAAAAATTTAAAGCTTGCAAAAGCTTTAGTAAAGTAATTGTACGTGATCAGGTCATTTAATATACAATCTTTTGGTTTTTTAATAAAAAATTTATTTCAATAAACTCACCGGGTATTCCTCCAATATACATTGGTGATTTTGTTTGTACTTTGCCCATTGAATTTTGTTGGGCAACCGCTATGGTTGCGGGCAATTGATCAATTCTTAAGGCCAATTGTTCGTAGTCGTATAAAGCGGAAATATTATGCCATTTATTATCACATAGAGCATACTTTGTAGGTAATAAGGACTCTACACGGAATGGATTGCCATCACCCAAATCACAGGAGAACACAATCTGTAGAAAGTAGGGAGAAGTAATAAATCAATAAATAAGTAAGAAAGTTTCTTATAAATTTTTACGAGACAACAATATAATTAAAATGAAATTTTAAGAAAATTAAAACTTACATTGCCATTGAAAATTTCCAGTGATAGGGCAGGAAAACCGCTGGGCTCTGTTATGCTAAGTAAAATGCCGGAAAGCTCAGAGGTTCTAAACTCCATTTCTAACTCCAAATATTTGCCAACATGGAAGTTTCTTTCTAAAAGTACAATATTAAAGCGACACACATGTAATAATCTCTAAGTAGTGGTTTGCAATTTAATTTAAAAAAGAACTATGTTTTCATAATTTTTACTGTAAAAACCGAAACAATATTTTTCTGAGAATTCTCTCAGTAAATTTATTGCAGGGTTGTCAGGTATCCCACGACTTGTTTAATAAAATACAGTCGAACTTCTCTATAGCGAACTTCTCTATAACGAAATCTTCTCTATAACAAATAAAATTCGTGAACACAACATTTTTGTGAGTATTTTCATAGCAAAGTTCTCTCTGTAACGTACAATTTTTTAAGACCTCAATAGAATTTTTCACACTAAATAATCTCTCTATTGCGAAGTTTTTAGCAATCGATTTTTTGCATCAATTTAGTCACATATGTATGTATTAATAAAAAAAAAATTAATGTGTTCATATAAAAACAATTTTTTTTTCTTAATAAATATATTTTCTACATAAAAAAAATGTAGTCAAAATTTTCTGCAGTTTCTCTATAACGTAGAAATTTGACGGTCCCCAACTGCTACGTTATAGAGAAGTTCGACTGTAATCAATTTCACAAACAACACAAAATAGTATTTAATGAAGATACAATTTCCTTAAGATCTTCATTTGATTAATACAATAAAAAATAATATTAGAAATAAATATGTTCATAAAAAGTTAACTGCCTCTTCATAGAATGCGAGTGAAAATACTCGTTCGGTCATTGAAAACAACGTACGATTATTTTCACTCCGCTTCTATGAATAGGCAGATGGTTTTTTGTTATGTACACTGTGTAATTCTCAAAGATTTCGTGGGAGTTTTGATATAAACATGTGAGATTTCTCAGCTTTTTCAAAAATTTTGTTGAAGGTCTACTCATGACTTGGGATTAGCGCCAACAAAATGTACACATGGCTAGCTTAGCCGTAAAACAAACAAAAAATAATAATTAAAATTATTAAAAAAAAAATTATTTTAATTCACAAATAAAAACAGCTTTTAAAATTAAAAAAAATCTTGATAAAAAAAAACATTAGAATATCGGAATAGTTAAATATTTTCATTTAAATTATTTAGATTTGGATTTAAAAATAAAAACTATACTTACTGTACACAGCATATGCATCGCCGGGAAAATATGAACCTCTCTCGACTTTTGGAAAGCATTGGCCGACATGCAAATGTTTACCGGGTTTCGCCAGATCTTGAGTACTATTCGCTATAGCAAATCTCCGCAGACAACCTTTAAACGGCTCCAATTTCATTAAAAGTTCCGCCGGCATTTTAGGCGGATTCTCTGGCAGGCCACCCACAAATACAATATTCGAAGCAGCAATTTTCTTCGGCACTTTCATTTGGGCCGACGTTTTTTGATCGGTGCGTCCTATTTCCACCGACATGGTAACTTTACGATCTTGACATACCAAAGTAACGCGATGCCATTCGCCATCGTTCAGCTTGGCATGCAGAGGCAGCTCTTCGCGCCTGCGGCCTCTCACAATTAACAGCAAATGGCCATCTTTTAATATTAAAGCTAAATAATGTTTCTGTTTCTCTTTCATGCCGGGAGCTAAGAAAATCAAACCGTTGGGATAGAAGGAGCGAAAATCGAAAGAAATTTGGAAATTCTTTTGCCAATAATTACGCAGTGGTGTTTGCAATTGGGCAAAGCTATAGGGCTCATCGCCAAATTTAAAGGCATTGGGTTCATAAGAATAACTGCCAACCTAAGAGTTTAAATAGAATTGAAACAGACATTTAAAGAGCATAAAAATAAAATAATAAAATTAACTTTAATATTCACATAACTAAATACCCAGTATTAGTCTTCAAACAATAAAAAGCTTTAGCGCCCAATAAAAGCAGTAACACCAATAGGATTTACTGAAATCTCTGAACATATCCGTTTCATATTCTTCACCTCAATTCATGGTTTTGAATTTTGTGTTAGTTTTCCAAAGCTTTGTTTTTAATGAAATATTTGTTACTAATTTTCCAAAGCTCTTTTAGATGTTTAGTATTGTCATTTTGGGGCAAATGAAGGTGATAATTTTGATTAAGTAAAAAAAAAACAAAATTTTATGATTTTTTTTTTTGTTAATAAAAAATTTAACTTTATTTATGAAACCAAAAATGCAAAATAATAATAAAAAAAAAATTAACAAATAATAGTACAGTTTTCTTAAAAATGAAAGTTCTGCGAATGGAACTTAATATTAAATGCGATGATACAAGTAAGTAAAAGTAAGCGATTTCAAATGAAAAGCTTTAACAGACACAAAAAGCAAAATTTATGATTAAGGTGAATTTAATTAATTACAAATGTATATTAAATTAGTTAATTAATACGTGATGTGTGAAATTGCTATTTGCTATTGAATAAGTGAGGAAAAACTTATATAATAGAATAAGTATATTTAAAGGAAAATTATACAGATGGGCATCTATTATCCGAGACTCAATTAAATATCGGCGATTGATAACGAAAGTTAAATTTATTATTTTACTCTACTAAACGTGATTACATGAACTATTCTGTCTTGCAAACATCTATAATTAATTTACAAATATGATTTGTAAAAGTGTTAGCCACAATGAAATTAATATGCTTGTAAAAGCGGAGGCGCATAGAATCCCTCATATGTTATAGATCGCCATATTCAATTGACAACTATAAGTCTTCGTCCACGCACAGTACTAAAATTTTTCGTTTGTATCTAGCAATTAATTAATTGCCATATGGCAGATGGAAGAAGCAAGTACGCAAATTGCCAGGGTATCCCACACAATATAAATTTAAACGACCTATGCCTTCACATAGGAAGTTAAATTATATATAAAATTCCTGAGTTTGATGGTCTCCACCTGTAACAGCAACTGATTAATAACGATAAGCCACAACAACCGTAAATGATGCAGTTAGCCGTGGCAAATCCATTAATCAGTGAGACGCAAAACTCTCGAAGGCCAAACAACAAAAACAGGCCTGACCGCACTTAAATAATAATTACGATGACGCGTGAGTTGTTCTTCAACTCAGAGCTGCTTTGCGACTGCAGTACTTAAGTTAAGCAACTTTTAACGTACAATGAATCATTTGACAGCTATGAGAAGTGTTGCCGTTTTAGGTTATTTAAATTGCTTGATTTTTTTTTAGTGTGCAGATGTTAATATTTTTTGCATTTTGGTTACTTTTTTCAGTATGAGTCATATTAAATGTGTACAATTTATTTCATTTTACTTGTTAAGTTTTAAAATCAGGTTTTCAATTTCGAAAAATACGCACAATACTTCAACAACAAAAATATCTTTTCGTAAATATCGGCTTTTTTCTTATAATGTCGGATAATAATAAAAAAAAAATAATAAAAACTGTTCTCTTCCATCTGATATTACGCGGCTATTAGACGGTCATACTTGGCATGTAAGAGTGGTATGCCATCGTGCAATCATACTCGTGTAATGGCGTGTATTTCAGTTTAGCATGTTTAAAATCAAAATATTTTACTGTCTCCCTCATTATGTCAATTATAACCGTCTAATAGCCGCTTTCGATGCAGTTGTAAGGAATTATTTATGCAGCCAGGGTTGATTTTTATCATAAATATGCATAAATAGCTTTATAAATATGTAAAAAAAACCAAAAACAAATGAACCGGGTAAAATTATTTATTCTGATCGATTTCGGTCCGACCTTATCGCATAATCGATACCCAACTGTATGTATCTGCGGTAATATGGAATATGAGCTTAAAAACGTTGATTTTTATAAATTTAATTCTATTTTTCGAAAGGCAATTATTTCCCTTATAAAAAAATATATTATTTTACTTTTTAATCATGAATTTATCAAAAATTTACTATCTGGCCCACGATGTCGCACCATCGGCAACTTAATTACATTCAAAACAAAAATAGCATTTTAAATTTGGACATCGTGCGTCAGCATATTTACATAAGTCGACTTAAGCTGCTGTTTCCTATTGCGGCAAATACTCATACTGTATAAGTATTATAATTTATTATATATCTACATATAAATATATAAGTGTTTATTAAAAAAAAAAAATTATTTATAAGAGAGTTTTTCCTAAATATGACGACCACAACCTTAAGGTGCACAACATTTATTTTTATTATTTAATAAACTTAAACGTTAATAATATTGCCACACTACTTCTAAATGTTTTTTATTAATTCCTTTTAGTTTATTATTATTTTAATAAAATTACAATTAAGTTTCTTATTTTATTACCCATTGTTATGCAGAGTTATGTATTTCGGGAGTTAGTAGTAACATTGGCTGAGTTTGTATCTACATATTTTGTTCAATGCTATGAGATTTTTAAAACTTGAATGTTTTTTTTTTTTTTTTTTTTTTATATTTGTGAAGGCATTGAATGTTGTCTTATTAATGCATTTTCCAGTTGACGTTTTTCATTTAACAACTGAAATCCTATTAGAAGATAAATATGTATATTTTGTGACAATGAAAAACATGCCATGAAAAGTTTAGAAGCTTTTTTTTTGTAAATCGTTTAATGAAATAAAATGACAATATAACCATTTTTAATTGAATTTAAAGATGATTTTAAATGATTCCTCAAAATATTTCTGTACATTTTCCCACTTTTCTTTTAATTAATAATGATTTTTATTACATTCGAAAAAAAATATTTGCAATACGGTCAAAATTAAGAAAAATAATTTGAGGTTATTTCGAGGACCAACAGATGTTGAGCACATTCAGTTGTAATTAAATTAAAAAAAAATTTCCATTGTTTTTTCCGTCGCTGAATTTATCCATAATTTACTAAAATGTGTCGAGCACGTGTGAAGAATCCCACAACCTTTTAAAACTCTCATAATTAAAATACACAATTTTCCGCTTTACTTACCCTCTTGCAGCCCTCTGGCGCCGCCGTGAAGCTCTTCCCTATCATGGGTTCGGTCTTTAGCAAAATATCATTCAGACCATTAACACTGCCCATAGGTGGTCCATTACGCCCAATTTGTACATTTACAAACGATAGGGCCTGATTAAAATTCAAAGTACGATTATTGAACACCACATCACGTACAGCACCCTCTAGTTTTATAAAAGTGGGAGCCAAGGGAGTATATTCTTCGTAGGATGGAGATCCGCCTATATATAAACCACCAGCATCTCTGGGCATACTAACGAGTGTAGGTGAGCTCATGAGATTTTTCGTTACTTGCAGCTCATCGTCGACCATCAGTTCGAATTTGCGTCCATTCTTTAGTAAATTGACTACATGAAATTCACCATCGTTTAGTGAAACATTTGAATGCATTTGTATGAAACTACGGCCAGAATTTATCCATATTTGAAGATGGCCATCAATAAGAGAAATCGAATAGTTGCCTTTAATGTCTTTGGCATCGTAGTCTTCGTTCACTTCAGGCGGATAGGCTGAGAGTAATAGCAAACAATTGGGTTGTAGAGTGCGGAACACGAAGCCAGTGTTAGCACGTTTGCGCAGCGATTGGGAGGGTAACTCTATATAACCCTGGCCGGTGAAACCAGCTCTAAAGGAAACAGAAATTTGAGTGAAAAATGTCAACTCGTATTAAAACGTGACCGAAAATACTTTTTCATATTTTAAATTAATATTTTATTAAACCACTTACTTTGTTATCACTTCTTTGCAGGAAGGCTCCACGCCAAAGAACGTAGAACTTTCCAAAGGATCATATGTCTCACCGTTAACTTGTACGTCCATCATGCAACCTAGGAAGGGGTTATCAGCTCCCGGGGCCTTAGAGGTTGCGGAGGTAAATCCGGGTGGTACACCACCCAAATAATAAACAGGCTTCGAAAGATCAGGCAGCATGTGACTTTTTATGGGCACCGACGGTGAACCAGTTATAGGTCTCTCGTTATTAACTCTTAAAATGCCATTTTCGGTGCCGCGTTTGGGCACGAATTCACGGGCCGCTTCAATTTTTATCCATTTGCCACTGTTGTATTTATTGGTTGTGTTAATTTCCAATTTAGATTCGTCACCGTAATCAATGCGGAACATAATACGACCATGACTGAGAGTCACAGATACCGAGCGATTCTGCAGATTTAATTAAATCAAGATTTTTTCTAGAAAAACTGTGCAAACAAAGAAACTCACATTTTTATCATCTACCGCTAAGAAAAGCAGTGCATTCTCGTCCAGTGTCTTGAAGGTCATTTGCAAAGCAAACAAATTCTTCCGATAAGGTCGTGGCCGCGATTTCTTCACCTCCGAATAGCCCAAACCATTAAAATGCCTGGCTACCGATGACGAGCTAGACTCCTGGGCCCCCATCATGGCTCCACCACATTTTCCTTCACTTGTGGCAAAATTCCACACACCCATTGGTTTGTTATCCACCTCCACATTATGTATGACCACATTTAATCCAGGAATCAATTGTAGGTCTTTAGTGCGTAATATATCGGGATATCCACCCAGATATATGCGCTCTTCAGGTGTCTGGAAGAATCTTGTAAAGTCTACATCTGTATTGCCGGTCACAGGGCTTTGTGTTACCAACGAGCCATAGTTATTCATACGCCTGACCAAGAGGCTGCCTATATTTAAAGTACGGTTAACCTCTACATGATACCAAGCATCATCGTATTGAGGATCTCGTGTTTGTACCTCCAAGGGATGGGTAATAATTTCCGTGGATCCTCCTAAGCTCCACAACAATCTAACACGCCTTTTGAACAAATCTAAGGCAATATACCGACTATCCGTACCTTGTACATAGAGCAAAGGCGAATTGCCATTACGGTTGGGCAAGGCAAAACTCAGTTTTATAGCATTGGAAGTGGTAAGACCATAAGAAGTGGGCAAATAAGATCTTATACATTTCGGACCCAAAGATTCCAGAGAGATTTTTATACCTTCAGCAGCATGTTTAGCTTTAGCTATTTTATCTCTCAGCTCTTGCATCTGCTTGTCCATGGTCTTATTCCAATTATCAAACTCTGATTGCTCCTTTACTGCCTGTTCCTCAACATAGGTGAGGGAAATATTAGCCAAACGCACATTGGTTTTGGTTAAAGAAATATTTTCCTCGGCCAAGCCCAATTTGATTTCCCAATCTGGCTCTAAAATCGCAAATTTATCTCGTAATTTTTTTATGTCTGCATGCAGCTCTTGTGTTCGTTTCGCTAGACCTTTCATTTCATCGGAGAAATTCGATGCCACATTTAAGCTCTCTAAAGCATTTTTGCGAGCCGTAGTGTGTTGCAACGGCTGCATGTGTGAGGAAATGTTATTGGCTCTGATGCCTGCATTAACAATCCGTTTTTTGATATCTTCGACTTTATCTTCATGCAGTTGCAAATGCTTCTTTAAGGCTTCAGAATGATTTAAAAGAACTGAGTTTTCTTTTCGAGTTGCCCACAAATTTCAAACTTACCTTCAGATTTCTTTATCTCCTCGATGGCATCTTGTTTGGCTAATTTCGACTTGTCTAGAGAAATTTTAGCTCTTTCGATAACGGATATTCCTTGTTTAGGATAGAGTTTATTATGGGCAGCATTGACACGATCACGAGCTTCTATGGAAGCCAAACGCGCGGCTTCTATGGCCTCAGAGATATTTTTGTGGGCTGAACTGTTGGAGAGGGGTTAGAAAAAAATGAGAGAAAAGCCCAAACGATTTGCCCCCACTTACCTTGCCAACATGGCTATGCGGGCACCATTTCGTGTGGGCTGAAATTGTCGAGCATATTCGTTTGATCTTTCCAATAAACGAGCAGCATGTTTTTGGGCCTTAGGCAGCCAATGTTTTCGTACTTCGCGATGAACCGTTTCGTTTTCGTCTAAAGTGGCATTCAAAACCGTACTCAATTTAATTATGGTGTCGACATTAACGCTCAACAACTCCAAGCGTCCAACATTCATTTCCACTAACACTGCTGTCTGAGGCAGTAGAATGTCTTTAAGATATTCCCCTATACTACCTTGCAAATCATTAATTTGTGCGTAATCCTCAGAGGTATAACTCTTCAAATTACGTATGTGCTCTAGCACGTCATCGATTTCATTTTGCAGTTCCACTGTACGATCAGCCTGCAGCCGTATATCGGATATGCGAAAATTTGTATGATTCAAATTACGCCAAAACATTTCCACTTTGGCTTTTTGATCAAATGCCTCATCGGAGGCATTACCAAACTTAAAGTAATAATGCCAGGCACAGTCAGCTGCCGTTCTTATATCATTCACCGAGTCTTGGTGTTGTGTAATCGATTCCAAATAGAACTTGGCCTGCTGTAAGGCCGTCGGTAAACTCAAGTGATGCGATCCCTTGCCATAACTTTCCAAACTTGCGATGTTTGTAAGAATACCCGTTTGTATGGATTCCATTTGGCCATACAGCGAACGGGCATCTCCCAATATAACCACTACTGCTTGGTTTCTTTTATCGGCCATGGCCAGAGCTTTTCGGTTTTGAAATTTTTGATTTTCCGCATGTGAATCTAATTTCAGCAGAGCGGCTGTGTTATAATTCATAATCAATTTGTGGGCATTACTGAAATCATGATAGTGAATATTTTGTATATTAAACATGTCCTCATATTCTTCGACTTTAATGTACGGCGCTGGTATGCCGGTCAAGTCCATGTTGTGTACGCCACGTCTTAGTTTAAGTCCTATTAAGTCCACATAATCCAATAGGAGTAAAGTGCAATTATCGCACACTGGCAAAGCCACAATTTTATTAAGGGGCCAAATATTGAAATATTGAAAAAAAAAAAGGAATGTTGAAATATTTTAGGGATGCTAGAAATCTATCTGTGTCATAATAGAGGGTATCGCAAAATATTTAGCAAGAAAAATGTTAATCTCATTGTTGTTGTATAGCGTAACTAACCATAAAATAACTATAGGATAAAAAATCGGGCAATAATAATATATAAATATTTAAACTTGAGACTCGGGCTTACGAATGTAATACCACAAGATTGAATAAGAAGTTCGTAAAATTGTTTAGGACAAGCACGAGTATGTTTGACTGTTCACGTTCGGCTAATCCAAATTACAATGAGTTGGCTGGTGAAAATAGGATAAGAACTTGTTATAGTCGCATGATAGTCCCGATCAACTGATGCTCACCGTGAGATGATTGCGTGGCGAAATTTCTCCCAACACTAATTCGTACAGTGTGTTCGTCTTTTTAAGCTGCTCAATTTATGTTCATTCAAAGATTCGTGAATTGTAACGTCTCCAATAATGATAGTTTAGCCGAAATCAAAATAATCTCGGATAAAGAATATGCTTTCATGTGCAAAATCCAGATCCCTAGCCGAATTAGCAAATTCATATTGTAGTCATTAGTAGTCGTTTTTAGAATATTGCTGCAGTATAACTGATGACCGATAAATCGACACTCCTAGCTAAAACGATTTCAAGACGTTAAATGCGTTTGGAAAGCGTGAAGCGACGCGATACATTTTGCGGGAACTTGGAAGTTGGGTTTTGGGAGGAGGGTCGAGGAAGCAGTGCTTATTGACATTCGATTTGAATTTTCCCACGTCAAAAGTGACCAGAAAGTCATCTGCTGGTAGTCTATTCCATATACGTGCTGTTCCTGCCTTTCCTGTGCACGGTCGAGTAACTTGAAAATAGTCTTTGAGACATCGGGAAGTTGTATTCCTTTTTCGGTCGGATATAGGCGGTATAAATAGTAAGAAAAAATTGCTACTAAAGCGACGCTTCAGCACTGTTATAAATAAAGAACGTGCAAAAGCACTGTCGTTTCTCCAACTATCCCTTTCCTATAGTTCCAGCACAATGCATGGCATATGTAGGAGTCATCTCCTGAGTGCTGGTCCAAGATAAAAAAAAGGAGATTAGACCTTCACCACATCTTAGAATGTTAAAAAAAGCTCAGAGACATGAATGTTTCCTTTGAGATCTGAAAAATATGCTCTGTCCATCGAACATCACACTGAATTTTCGTAGCAAGAACAGCAAGAAGAATCAAAATTCTCTACAATGTTTATACGGCCCATAATTACAGATGAGGCAGCGTGATCGGGCATGCGTCGATGCGTAAGCATTGAAGTTGAAAATGTTCATGTGACCGCAACCCGATATTTTTCGTGAGGTTCTCATTTAGTGAATTATTTATATTCTGCTAGTCGATGTCGGCCTGCGATCAAATGAAATGAATGGAAAATACTGCTTCCATCTGCAAAAGCGTGGATACTGTTGGAAGTTTGATATACAAGGTCAATAAGATAAGAAATAGAGTAGGAGAAACGATGGAGCCTTCCGGTATTCCTAAAATTTATCTTGTACTCGTTAGATTAGATCCCGTCTATAACACATCTTATAACTCGATCCCTGAGAAAGATCGATATAAATTGGGAGAAGATATCACCGACTCCACTGAACCCATTTACTTACTTACGCTGACATGAGTAAAGATTTCTTTTGATCACAAATTTTTACAATGAAATCTATTCGACACCCCCTTTTCGGATCTAGCAAAGGCAAATGAACATCCTTATAGTGTTTTGCGATACCCTTCATTACACAGCACTAATGTTCCACTAACGTGCAGTATTACGTAAAAAAATTGACTAAAAACTTACATCTACATCCTTTCTCCTCCACATGGTAGCGCGCAGCTTTGCATTTATCACACTTAAGACCGGTAACACCTTCACGGCAATAACACTGACCAGTAACAGCATCACAACCATCTTTGCTGATACCATTTAAATTGCAGTTACACGATTTGCAAGTACCCACTGGATTAGCTAAGGGATTACCATAATACCCATGCCGGCATTTGTCACACAATTTCCCCGTGTATCCAGGGCGGCAAACACAACTTACTTCACCTTGCCATACCGTACAACCCTTGGCGAAATTGCGACTAGTCTCAGGACAAGGGCAGGCTTGGCAGCCGTGCCCAGAGTTCGGATCACCAAAGAAACCTTCAGCACATTGTTCACACTGACGACCACCGGAATTTTCTCGGCAATTCTAATAAATCTCTAGCGTTAATTCTAAAGCATTGGGTAATCAGCCAGAATTTTGTCAACCTACCATACATTCTCCCGTTTCTGGATTACACTCTTGGCTGCGTCCATTACAAAAACAGAGAGCAGCACGTCCAATAAGATCTTCTATATACGTAGTCTCCGTCTCTGTAACATTACGCCACCTGTAATAACCGCGTCCCGGATCTTGGCATGATAGACCATCAAATCGTTTGGGACATTTACATTTCTCTACACCCTTGGCAATTATGCTGGTTGATCCGTAAACATAAATGGCCGAATCCATGTGGACATTTTGCAAACTACATAACGTTTTTAATATCAAATACATTCTACGTCTACTAAATTTTTATGACTTACATTATTTCCTCAAAGTCAGCGAAACAGGAACCTCTTATCAAAATATGTTTTACATTTTGCAGAGCAGCCATCAAAGTAGCTCTATCGATTGGCTGGCCATTGTGATGTAACTTCCAATAAGTCTCATGTAAAGGCACGCGATACGTTTCGTTGCGCGAGTACTCAAAACTTTCGTATTCATAAAAATCCAAAATCATTTTTGCATGAGCATGCAGTTGAACCAACGGATAACGGCTTAAAATTTTGCGATCGAGAGGTGTATTGCCGCCTGCCGTTAACAGAGTGAAATACAAATTGCCGCCATAACTACCAATACGATCACCATAGAATTGTGGCGGTAATTGAAAATACAGCGGATAATACAATTGGCTAAAAGAACCCATGGACACATTTCCCGTGGATCGCGGTATTAAATTCAAACCGTTAAAGTTTTGTAGTTCTGCATCTTCGCGGTGAGTCTTGGAACCCAACATTTGCACTACTACTATGTACTTGAATTCCGTATTGGAAATATGTTGTGAGTTAAGATATTGTATCGAAAGGTTACGCGACTCGGACATTCTGACATGGCCCCAAGACCAATTGCTTTGTTCACATTCACTGGCACGACCGAAACAGTAACATCTGGTGCAGCCCTCAGGATTGAAAGCAGACAAACCAAACGATGACTGCATGCAGGTATCACATTTCAAGCCCACCACTAAACTCTTGCAGGGGCACTGGCCATTAGCGTCACAAGTTATTAGGCCATCCTTACCCACATAAGAGCCATCTATATCACAATTGCAACGCCTGCACTCGGGATAACCAAAGTAACCAGCCGCGCAAGTCTCACATCGCCGTCCACTATAACCTTCCCTGCATTGGCATTGCCCCGTATGGGTGTGACAGTATTGTCCTATTGAACCCACTCGATCGCACTGACATTCGCGACAACCCAATCTGGGTTGCCAACCCCAAGTGCCAGCTATGCATTGACTACAGCCTAAGCCTCTGCTATTTGCGGGACAAACACAACGACCATTAAGCGGATCACAAACTTGTCCCTCTCCCGGACAGGCAGCACACCGCTGGCAACCATCTGTGGAGAAACCAAAAAACCCATCTGTACATTCGTTGCATCTCTGACCGCCTACGCCAATTTTACAATCACATTGTCCCGTCCAAGGATTGCACTCATGACTGCGTGAACCTGCGGGATCACAACGACAATCATGGCAACCCACATTTTGCGTTAAATTCCAATGACCCGATTTACATTTATCACATCGGCGACCGGTAACATTGGTCAGGCAATGACATTGACCGGTACGTTTGTCGCACGTATTAATTAAAGAGCCGACAGGACTGCATTGGCATTCTGGAAAGACAAGAAAATAGGAAAGTAATAAATATTAGGTCTGTTGCAGGTGCATTACAAAATTTAACCAAAAACCGTTCCAGATAACAATTTTTGTGCAATTTGTTTAGAGAAAATGAAAGAGTAAAATTTTTCAAAATTCAGTACAAAATTGCACGAAATTTTTCTTTTCATAAGTTCGGGCTAGAATTTAATTATCAGCTGTTTTTTATTTATATAAGAAACTAAGAAATTAATCGGAAAATTTGCAAAGAAACTACAAAAGTTTTTAGTAAAAAATTTATGAAAAACAAAATGGAAGATTTTTCAAATAAACTTGTAAATTTGTAAGTACATATATTTGAGCATATTTGTCACTTCATTTAATAAAAAAAAATGGCTTTTATTTTTTCCAGTTTATTTTCCTTAAATTTTCACAGCTGTTGCCAAATGTTTTGCTTTTAAATAATAAAATTTATTTGAGAAAGTAAGCAGCACTCGTATTTCTAGAGATTCAATTGTGGTTTTTTGCGTTCCATCAACTTTGGACAACTTTGTCACATTCAGTAGAGAGTAATTTTCTTTTTGCTCTCAAAAGTTCGGGCACAGACCTATTATTAATATGACAGTAATGAAATCAATTTGCGTTGTTGATATTTTTGAAACTAGTAACACTTTCAAAACTTTTGTAACAGCTTCTGAAAAGCTTCATATGATTTGTGAATTTATTATAAAATAAACTTTAATAAATTCCGCTAAAGTTTCGTGTTACAAAATCTATTTGTATCAAGATGTAAAGTCAACTGTATGACATATGGAAAATTATGGAAGGATCATGACAATTTTTCTTAAATACCAGAAATTGGTAACCGTAAAAATTTAATTTTGATTTTTTTTTTCTTTCTGTAAACCTGTCAAAAAAGCGAAAGTCTATAAAGTTTTTGGTCTTCTAATTTATATTTCATGTTGCTGTTGTTGTTGTTGTTGTTTTTATCGTTACATTAGAAACAGCACGAGTTTTGGTTGTTGTACTTTGTTTGAAAACAAATCACGTTTTGACTCAAAGAAACTCTCAAGTCTTTTAAAACCTACAATAAATGCATAAAGCCAGACACAACAACAAATAATAAAAAATTACATGATTTAAGGAACAAATTCAGCGAATTTTATTTTCTGGCCAAGAAACTAAAACCGTTTTTTTAATGGTCGTTGTTTTATTTTTCTTCTTCGTTCTGTTTGTTTTTTTTTTTTTTTGTTTTTTTGCTCATTTAGTTTGTTAGCCACACGAAACAGGCACGAAAACACCAAATAAATTTGTGGTGATCAACTTAAATTAATTTGCATATGACAACATTTCGTTAAGAAAGCAAAAGATAAACGAGAAGAAGTAGTGGAAAAAATATAGCAACAGGTATGACACAAAATATTGCATGTCGGCTGCATCATTTCCACGAGAAGCAGTCAGCAGGAGCAGCATTACAAATACAGACATAAATAATGTTTTTTCTTTTCATTATTTTCTTGTGAACATGTTTCATTTTGTTAAATTATGAATGAAAATTTTTTTTATTAGTGCAAAGGAGTTGTAACAACTATAAAATGTGCAATATTAAAGACAGAAAGAGGAGACGCCAAATTGACTGAAAATAAAACGTCTTTTTGAATGACTCGAAATGATGTGAAAGAAATGAAAACTGGCTGCTTAAAGGTTAGGCAAACCGACAGACAGACGCACGGATGGATGTTTGGAGTAAAACTCGTAAAGTGGAAGGCATGAATTGATAGTTGAATTTAACAGACAGTCAGGAAGAGATTTTTTAGTGCATTTTTTTTTTGGTGTTATTGCTTAAGTGTAGGCGCTTAAATATGAAAGAAAGTCAATAGGTGCCAATATATTGGCACAGGGGAAAAATCTCTCTCATTTATTTATCCGAACACATTAACCGACGAAAGGATAACATAATTCCCGTATGATTTTTACATAATTACTTGGTGATACACATTCCAATTAAAATTAATTAAATACACAAATTTTTAAAAAAGAATTAACTTAATATAACACAAGTACATACTAGCATTAAGCTCAGTTTTCCCTGCTCTTCACCAATCTTTTTTTATTTGCAAACATATCAGTTACAATTCATTGAGCCAGCCAACTATAAGAACCGTGTATTCAAACTTTAAATATATTGACTTTTATGCACACAAAAATCAAGAAATTATAAGGAAGCGAAGACTGTGTGGTGGACAACAATGTAAAAAAAGAGCACTTGGAAAGAGGAGGCCGAAGACAAAGCAACAATTTTGTAAACGACAACAGCAAATTAAAATTTTATTTGCTTTTTGTGCAGAACAGCCTTAAGAAATAAAACTAAATACGACATTGTGAATGTTAAAGGTTGGCAAACAAGCTGGTGATAAAAGGAAAAAATCAGGCCGTTTGTAGGCTAGAGAAAAGAAACAACATACATCCATGCACACGCCTAAGTTTAGCAGAACTGCAACATGCAAATCATGCACACGCCAATACGAGTATGTACATTCACGCAGCATTCTGTTTTGTTTTGATAACTCTCTCTTTGATTTGCTTGTAACTTTGTGTATTAAACACATAGACGGCAGCATGCTACCGGCCACACACAACTTTGTTACAAGAGAAATACCCACAATTAATAAATGCTACCAGCTTACTATTTTTGAGACTTAATTTTTAACGTAGCAATTGTTTTTGTACTTTTCATTTGGATGGTATTGCGAAAAAATCATATTTGTAAGAAAAATTGCACAATAGATCTTTTTGGTCGCGGTGCTTCCTGGCCACAACAAAAACAACAATCTACCCAGTGAAGGAGAAGGGAATTTTTTAGTAACAACACCAAACGAAGCAGATGACGACGGCGTCTGTAAGTGAGAAGGCATTTTCAACCCCCCACCTCACACGGCAGAAAAAAAAATAATTATAACTATAATAATAATAATAATCCAATGAAAAAAAAAATATTTTTTTTTATCTTGGACCAACACGCAGGAGATGACCCCTACATATGCGATGCATTGTGCTGGAACTAGGAAATTAGGGTTATGGGAAGGAGGATAGAGAGAGTAGTGTTTGATATTTCTTTTATTTAAAGAAATTTGCATTACAAAATTCCTGCATATTGTTTCGAATATTGCCACCACTGAAATATTTCCTTCCACACAGCGCAACAAAAAAATTGCTCCGTTTTGCAGTTTTATTCTGTTGTTTATTTTGCGTATTAAAATATATCGGCGGTAAATATGAATTTACATAAAATGTTGAAATACCTTCAATATCAGCTGACGCTACAGTTGACGATTGCGGCCAACAGCACTTGTACTTTGTGTGTTTGTGTAGTTGCAGTCGTTTATGTGCTTAAAGCATTGGTCCTAGTTTTAGCGGAAATTCAAGTTGAAAAAAAATTTATTTTTTTAACGGAAAAACGTTAAAATGTAAATAAAAAGATTAATGCTGCATTTTATAGTGGGTCTTTGAATTTATTTATAAGTTGGCGTAAACGCCCACCTTTGGCAACAAATTAATTTTATTTTTTTTTTTGACTAAACAAGATTTTTTCATTCATAAAATTTAATTTTACTATGACTTCGAAAGCAGAGTTTGTACAGAAAAATAAGCCAACAACAATGTCAGTTTGCACTTAAAATAAACAAGTAATTAACGATTATTTTTATGGTATTTGCTATGATGCAGAAGTAATCAAGAGATGAGGCTTCCCAATTTATTAGCATATCAGTGCTAAGTGAATAACATTTTTGTATAAATACATCATAGTACGAAAAACATATTTATCAACATCGTTTGAAATGGTTAGGGGTTTTTGTAACTAAAACAATGGGAGGATTCACAAAGTGTGCTATCAGGTATGTATAATGTTCTATTATTTTACAGTAAGGCCTTTATTGTTCAATGGTAACGAAACACCAGCAACAAAAATGTTCCTATCGCACAAACTTTTTCAATTTGCCATTTTGAAAAAAAAAATTTTTTTATTTAATTATTTTTCTGTGTTTGTTATATGGTTCAGCCATTCATTAATCACGTTTCATTTGGTCTTAATACCAAAATCGTCAGTAAACCTTTAAGGAAATTCTTGAATAAAGCTAAGAAATTTCACATGTTTATAGAAGAACTCCCAAAAAGTATTTGAGAATTTCGAAATATACAAACAAAATAATAACAATAATAATGGGAGTTAATGTACAAACATATTGAAATTTTCTTAACTTTTTCCAAGAATTTGATTAAAGGTCTACATAAATAAATGATTGTAATTAATTTTGAGATGTTGAATAAATGAAGAAAAAAATTGTTACATATTTGAACTAAATTTATTTAAAATTTTTTTTTTAAAATCAATGGTTTTTAACACTGTATGGCTACTCTTCATTTTATTATATTATTCGTCGAATGGACAAAAAATTAAAATAAAAATTCTAGCGCACTGTTTTTATTAAAAAAAAATAAGAAAAAATAAAATATAAAAGTAAAAATTATTTTTCTATACGAATTTCAACGTTTTTGTTTTTGAAAACATCAACAACTTAAAGGGTTCAATTCTCTAGGGTTAAAGTATTATGATGATATGCGGATAGTATTGACATCAAGGTATATTATGTAACGCACAGGCTGATAGGATTCCTTAGTATGGTATCATCTTGGGATAACATCACCCTTCAGAATGTCGGAATTTTTCAGAAACTCAAGATCGAACGCAAACAATGAGCGAATGACGAACATGGAAGAGTTTAGCAGAGCCTGGGGCGATCGCAATCAAGAGAAGTGGCGATGGCTGAATTAGTCTGCACGTTGGCTACAAAACCAAAAAGTAGTAAAAAACCGCATCGGAGCGCCCTCCTGCGACGGTATTGTGTAGCAAAAGCGAAGCAAAATAATTACTAAAAATGACTATTAAAACAATTCTTCAAAATTGCTGCAATACAGCTGTAAACAAAAAGACCTGCCAAAGAAGAGTGTAAGCTAATGAAGGTTCACCACCTGTCGCCGCTCCCACTATCCATTTTCTCTAGTTTCAGCACAATGCATCGCATGTGTAGGGGCTACCCCTCAGTACTGGTCCAACATAAAAAAAAGTTAACGGAGATAGCAAGACTGAAAAGGCCAACACTCAACCACTCATTGGTTATACGGCGATAAGATCACATCTGGCTCGCATGGTATTGATGGAGGCCATCACTGGGCATGCGAGGTGAAGGACGAGGATACTGAAACGCCATCTGCGTCACTGTAAAGCGTTTAGTCGGGCTACCTACATACCACCCCTGCAATTTCCTCTAATGGTCTGGGGTTAAAGGCATCTAAGAGAATATATAGAGCGGACTAGTTTTTTGTGGGGACCAGCTAATCGTATGGGTTTTTGTGGGAGGTATGCTCAATGTACCGTAGAGCGCACCACATGCCGGTTTCGAGCATAAATGTAATACCGCATGGGATTCGGTCGACGCCGTTGCTTAACCTTTACATTACCAAAGCTCTTTATATACGGATTGAACCGAAATCATTTCCAGTTTAAATTAAAATTCAAGAAGTTATCACAGATTGAAAATCGAAAAGCCACCCGGCTGGGTTTTGGGAGCGCAAATGTTAAAGATTATTCTGCATATTCATAAAAATTTTTTTATAAACGTTTTAAAAACTGAATTTTGTTTGGAAATTTGTTTATTAAAGCTTTTATAAATCAGAAATATTTTTTAGGAATACGGCAGTAAGATTTTAAGACACTTTGTGAATTCCCCAAATGTGTCTTCATCGATATGAATGAACAAAAATTTGAGCTTTCAAAACACGTTCAAATTATTATTTTCAGAAAAATTTTTCTTTATTACAATCAAGGCGAATTCATAACAGCTGAACTCAATAGCCCAGCTGGCCGACTATTTATCACTGTTTAATGTCAAATTATTTGGAAATTATTTTTACATGATATCAACTTACCTGATATCAATTCGCTTTGATTACAATATATATTAGGGTGGGTCAATTTTTTTGGTCAACAGGCGTATAGCAAAATCGGCATCTGCACAAAATTATAAGAAAGTTAATAGGGTCTAAAATCAAAACCTAGCTCCCGCCAAGAGATTTCAAAATTCAAATTTGGGTAATTCCAAGGTTTAAAATTAATAATTAATTGTACATTAAGAGCTTTAAAACAGAAGTAAATTGGCCTTTGTAGCTGCAATAGAACCGAAGATATTGACTTTAGAAGTTGAAAAGTGTAATGAAGTGAAGTTTTAGGGAAAATTGTGGCACCTGTATTGTCGGCTCCTCTAAACCTAGCGGGCTAAAAAATTAAATTTTTTGCTTTCTTAGTAAGAATGACAAGTATATGCCAAATTTTATTGACATCGGAGGCAAACTAGAAAATACATGATTGATTTAGCTTGGAATTGCCCAAACGTTAACTTTGATGTCTCTTGGCGGGAGCTAGGTTGAGATTTTAGACCCATACTTTCTTCTGATAATTTTCTTAGAATTTTGTATAGATTTTTCTCAGCCTAACAAATTGACCCACACTAATTTATATGTACATATATGTACATATATTTCTAAAGTTGCTTGAAAGGAAAATTGTTTTTATTTAAAACAGTTGTTAACAGTGTTTAACAAACGTGATGTTCACGAGTACCCATAACATTTTTATTTTCCATTAAAATTTAACATTTTATAATTTTTTAATCTCCATCTTATTTCCTGATAACCTATTTTTTTCCTCCAAGTCATTCTCACCATGTTTTTTTTCCAATTTTCTCTTCCATGTCTTCTATACCGTTTAAAATTATTGTTTAATTACAAATCAGGAATTACTTAAGTAGAAAAAAAATAATTTTTATCTCGTTATTTATTCTTTTGGCGTCTGGCTAAAATTAATCTTATTCGCTGCATGTGTGAGATAAACGTTTTTAATAATTTAAGCGCCATGTTATTGCATGGATATTTTCATTATCATCAAATGTGATTAAAATGAATTTTTCTCCTCGTTTTTATGGCATATACAAACAATTTTACAAATAGCTGGGTTATTTAATTAATTTCTTGAATGAAAATTTCTACGATTCAGAGAGAACAAAAACAAGTTATAACGAGTCACTAAAATCTAAGACATCGACATGTTGCCAAGAGGCTAAGAAAATATTTAGAAATTTGTTTTAGAAAAACGATTAATTTTTATCAAATTGTAGATGAAGGAAATTAAGTTGTTCTAAGATTGATAATCATTTTTATGTTTTCCTTATGATTGCACAACAACAACAACAACGAAAAAAAAGGCATCTGAAAAGCACGAAGGACCATAAGTGATTGCTTTAATACGGAGAAAAAAATCATTTGTAAAATATTTGTATTATTTAGAATTTCTTTTTCTTATGAAATAAGGCACTGCATAACTATGTTTGTATCTAACAATTAAAATACAATAACGGCTACAGGCATGTAGCAATATAATTCATTATACTTGAATACTTGATGTTTCAAGCTTTAAAAAAGTTTGCTCAAGTAGAACAAAAAACCAAAATAAAACATGTGCGCACGGGGCATAAATTACCCATATACTATTAATAAGACAAAAATTATAAATATATAAAGCTAATAATTTACAACTACTGGCAACCACACACAGTGGACAAAATACAAAGAACGCTGCAGATTAAGGTGTAGCTACCTTCGAAAACAGCATGTTGTGCCGTTCTGCTAGTGTTTGTCAGTGTAATTTACAATTTTGTCTTTGTATTTAATTTGTTTCTGTATGTTATGGATTACTAGCCTATGTAAAATTGAAAAATTTTAACGCTTTACGCTCTGTGGTCTATGAAATTAAATAAAAATGCTGGTTATTTAAGACCGTAAATATGGGCATTAGTGTTTAGTTCAGCTTCAAACAGATTTTCTCTGGAATTGCAAAAGAATCTTGTACTGCCATTTGCTCCTTTATCTTAATAAAGACATTTCATAACTTCTTTATCACCAGTTGCCAATTTAAGACTTATGATGACACTTAAACACTTGTAATTGAAATATCAGTTCCATTCCTCTCAATAACCAATTTTAATATCAACCTCGCAGACTTCTATAACGTGTTGAACAAACAACTAATGAATGGGGAGCACTAAAATCTCAAAGTGATCATTAAGAGATTTCCTTGAAAAGTAAGAAAAAAAAGAAACTTAAAAGAAATTAACAAAAGGTGGTCGCCTGATAATTTGAAAAATGCAACATTGTAGCGTATGGGCAGGCAACATGGTTCCAATTTAAATGTGCACACATTTGCCGATAGTGTGGAGTAAACGAGAAATATGAGTGTGATATAAAATTGAGTTTTTTTTTTTGTAATTTTCAATAAATAATTAATAATTCACAAAGACACATGAATGTTAGAAAATAATATTAAAAGGCAGCCATGAAATAGAAGGGAATTATCCGGCATGAAGTAACCTATAAATCCGCACAAAACATACATGTAGATTAGGGACCACTACGTAAATAGGGGGAACGAGGACGCGGATGTTCTCACGTTCGCTGAAGCAGAGCCCAGATTTCCGTTGGGACCTGCGTTCGTGCGGTGGTTGGTTTCCGTTGGCCGTTACAGGTGGAGGAGTGTAAAGACCTTTAGGCAGGGTCGTATAGTGCTTAAGAAGCACGCCGCGACGGATACTGTGGCATAAGCGAAGTACCTTGAGCTGGATGACGATGCTAGTAACGGGGCATCAGATCTTCAGTGCCTCCGTAGTCTAGTGCATGAGCATTAGTCTTATCAATATGGAGGTGTGGGTTCGATTCCCGCACCCGATTCCTGGGTGTTTCTACAGACAAGCTTTAAGAGCTTCGTAGAGTTTGTATTGTCTTAAAAAAAAAAGGTATCATCTGAGGCACTTTTTCATCATATGGGATGATATCTTCAGACTATGGCTGGAGGTGGCTGAGACGGCGGCACATATTACGTGTGAATGCCCAGCTTTGGTTTATGCCAGACTAAGGGCCACGGCCCGTTCCTTTCTCGCTGGGAGTGCGATGGCGTAACTTAGTCTGGGGCAGTTGGTGTTAAGTGGCGGTCGAGAAATACCACTCGACTGCCAAAAGTCAATCGAGTCTAGAGCAAAAGATGGGATTGGCGCGGATCTCAATGGCTAATGGATTTGCCACTGCTTGGTTGAGCCGGCAATCTTTGCGATACGAGGGGTCGCAAAGGGCCCCCTTTTGATAGTGGAATGAAGTCCACCACACTTACTAAAAAAAAACAGTTTAATTGTTTCCTTCAAATTTCCAGTTTAAAAAATTTAAAATTTTTCTTTCTTTAAAAATTGCACATTTTCTTAAAAAATTGCTCTTTAATCTGATAAGTTGCACTATTTCCTAAACATGTACACTTTTTTCAACAACTCTAAGTGCAACTAATGTTCTTTGAAGCAGTGCTGTAGTAGCTCTTAATAAATTCATATTGCACTAACATCTTAGGAGAGCTTATGTTGCATTTGATCAAAGCAAAAGTAAATTAATTTTTAGAAATTTTAAAGAAAAAAGAAAATAGAAACCAAATTTATAGCCAACACGACTTTAAATACCCAATTGTAACAACGGCTGTCTAGTCTGATCTTCTTTGAATTTGAGCAGAAGTGGGAGGGATATTCCGTAAATAACAATCATAAAGCATTGAAGTGGAAAAACTATGAAATGCATGTACAAGCATGCCTTGCTCAAAAGCTACCGTTTAAATTCAGCTGCTCCCCCAAAAACCCTCACCCAGAAGATATGAAATTGAAAATTGTAGCAAGCCGAAACAACACGCCTTAATGGCACTTCATTTCCCAGCAACGGAACACTCTTCTCAAGAAAATCTTATTCAACATTAAATTGACCGACTAACTGAGTGGCGGCTGCCTATAGTGGCGAAAACAAAAAAAAACTTATAAAATGAGAGGGAAGCGAAAAAGTAAATAAATAAATAAAGATATTTTAATTAATTGCTGGAAACTAGTTTTTTTTTTGTTAAGAATAAAAAAAAAATTATTATTATTATTTATTTGGTCATGATTGTGACTTTTGTGTTTTGAGGGTGGTCTTGGTTCATTAATATTCTGCAAAAAAAAAAAAAGGAAAAGAAAAATATTGTTGTAGACAAACACAGAGATTTTCTAACAGAGATATGAAACTCTTTCAACTGATCACTGTTTTTTGTTGATTAAAACTAAAAAAAAGGAGTGCTGTTTGGAAATGTAATTGGGTCAGTTCAATTTTCCACAAAACATTAGAAAAGAAATGGGAATGTAAAAAGCACTGGGCGGTGTGATTACAAAAACCAATGTGGGTTAATAAACATTCATAAATATTGACTTATTTTTCTAAAATTACCACGCATATTTTTATTTCTTGGTCAACTGTCGAAGGTATGTCCCTAAAATTAGATTTTGCAAAAGCGCATGGAGTGACTACACAGAAAAAAAATATATAACTATTTTAATTTTAATTAGAATGATTTATTTTTACAATTAAAAGTTTTTATCAATTTCATAAAATTTTTAATTAATTCTTTGATTAATTAAAGAAATAATAAATTTTTTTTTTTGCTCTGAAATACACAACATAATGGCGCCCTATTTTTATTTAAGTGCTTATCGGATTATTTTATTTCGTATATGCAATACTCTTTACACAAATAGAAATTAATACCCAATTGAAAAAATCGCATTGAATTCAAATATTTTTTTTAAATTTCAAAATACAGTAGAATCTCGTAAAAGTAAAACGAAATGGTCCAACGGGCTATTAACTTTTTCGAACTTTTAACTTTTCTAAGCGTTTTTTTTTTTAACTAACAAAAGAAATAAATAAAATAATAAACTTTAATTATATTATTAATTGACCTTTTTTATTATATTTTTTGATATATATATATATGTGGGATGAGAGGGTAGAATAGAGGGCAGAACAGTACGTACTAGGTTATACAACACAGGACAGTACCTACTGAGTTGTACAACACTTACGGACAAGAGACAGAAGAAAAAGGAAAAGAAGGTTGATTGAAAATAAGTGGAAGAAAAAAGATGATTCTTGCGGAAGTTGTGAGGAATCAAGTTGTGAAGTGTGCAAGGTCGGACGGACATGGTTCTGAGCATTTGTGAAATCTTTTGAACTTAATCTTACATTTCTTTGTGAAATCTTTTAAACTTAATATTACATTTTTTGAAATAAATAAATCTTTGAATTCTTGAATTGAACATTTTCCTGAGGATATAAAATCCTCAAGGGTTTAATTTAATCATCGCTACATTTGGGGGCTCGTCCGAAGGCCAGATTTCGCTAATAGGCAAAAGTTTGAAAGAAGAAAAAAGAAGTGTATACAATTTATGTATATAACGTTTTTGAGAACTAAAAGTTGATAAGGAATTTACCTAACGGTATTTAATATAAAACTGCATTTATGTACTAAGTATTGTGTATAAAATATATGTATAACTAAAAGAAGAAAATTGAAACGTTTGATATTGAAACATTCAGAGTTTAAATACAACTCGAAAAAAAAAAAAAAAAATTATCCGAAAAAGAGAGTTAAAAACCCTTTCCACGAATGTAAGTCAATAAGATAAAAAATAGAAAATGTTAAAATTTTGTGCAAACTTTAAAGAATATGTCTAAAAAAAGAGACGATGAAGAGAGAATAAAAACGCGTTCAAAAATAAAAGAATTGAAACTCCGAGGAAATAGTGATCAAAACAAACAAAATGTTGAAGATAAAAGTGAACACGAAACCGCAATGGAAAATATAGAAATAAAAACAAAGTGCTTAAACAATCAAGTAGAGACAAATTTAACAGAACAAAAACTAATACACGGAAAATACAGTGAATGCATTTTGGTAAACAAAATAGAAAAAGAACCCAGAACAATGTCACAAAAAGAAAATGTTCAAGTAGGTTTTGATCAAGTGGCTGTTGAAGGAGCAATTCCAGTGTTTGAAGGCGATAGTGGTATGCCCATTAAAATGTGGATAAAGAACTTTGAAGACAATGCAAATGCTTATGGTTGGAGTGATACACAAAAATTTGTTTTTGCGCGAAATAAGATGAAAAAATCCGCGGAGTTATTTCTCCAATCAGTATCAGTTTTCGATTTTGGAACTCTAAAGGGGATGTTGATTGATGAATTCCACAGGGAATACTCAAGTGCCGAAATTCATTCGCAACTTCGCGCCCGCAGAAAACGAGATAGTGAAACAGTACATGAGTACATGTTACATATGCGACGGATTGCTACCTTTGGGGAAGTAGATGAACGTTCAATTATCCGATATATTGTGGACGGTATAAAGGGTAAACGCGAAAATAAATTAAATTTGTATAGTGCTAAAAATTACAAAGAGCTTAGAGAGCAGTACGAAATATATGACAGCGTTTTTCGATGTAGCAGTGAAAGAGAAAACAATTATAAAGTTAACAAAAATACTAACGATACAAAAACCGTATATTGTTTCAATTGCGGATCAAAAAATCATAAACGTAGTGCTTGTCCGTTGGAAGGACCAAAATGTTTTAAGTGTAGCAAAACTGGCCACATAGCGAAAGATTGCAAAAACACAACAACTAACCAAGTGAATTGTACAATGAAAAATACTAGTCTAAAGAAAGTAATAATAAACGGCAAAGAATTTGATTGTTTAATAGACAGTGGCGCGGACATTTCATTAATAAAGGAAAGTATTTTTATTAAGGACTTTGGAAAAGGAATTGAGAATTATAAGCGGGAAATAGTCGGTTTCGGTGGTGCAGTGACAATACCAATTGGCATTATAAGGGTGAATTCCAAGTTTGATGAAATATATTTAAAACATAATCTGGTTGTTGTTCCAGACAATGCCATTGGTCATGACTTTGTTATCGGGTTTGATATCTTAAAAAAATTTCGATATTCTTCGGATGAAAAAGGTTATAAATTTCACTCGTTAATTAAAACCAATGTCGAAAAAGAAATTGAAAAAGTAATGAACATAAGTGTTAACGAAGAATCCAGTGTTGTGGCACCAACCGCCTACAAAAGACAAATCGAAAAAATGAAAAACAATTATTCGCCGGTTCGGGCTGTAACAAATAGTATTAAAATGAAAATCGTGCTAGAAAAAGAAGATCCAATTTATTCATCGCCAAGTCGTTTGCCACCACCAGAACAGAAAATAGTGGAAGAGCAAGTAGAAACATGGCTAAAACAAGGTATTATTCGTAAATCTGTATCCAATTATTGTAGCCGAGTGGTCTTGGCTGATAAAAAAGACGGTTCGAAAAGGATGTGTATAGATTACAGGCGTATAAATAAAGTTTGTTTCAAGGATCGATTTCCTGTTCCAAATATGGAAGAGTTAGTTGACTGTTTATCGGGTGCGTCAGTATTCAGTGTGCTGGACATTAAAAATGCCTTTCTACATGTTCCAGTTAAAGAGGAGAGCAAAAAGTATACAGCATTTGTAACAAAACAAGGAATATTTGAGTTCAACTATGCACCATTTGGTTTCTGCAACTCACCAGCTGTGTTCATACGTTTTATAAATGCAATTTTCTCCAACTTAGTGAATGATAACATAATGCAAATTTATATGGACGATATCATCGTCTATTCTGCTGATGAAAATACAGGTTTGAATTACTTGCAAAAAGTTTTTTCTGTTGCTGCCGAAAATAATTTGGAAATAAACTGGAAGAAATGTAAGTTTTTACAAAGAAAAGTTGAGTTTTTAGGAATTATTATAGAAGAAGGTAAAGTGACTCCAAGTGAAGAAAAACTGAAAGCAATAAAAAATTTTCCAGAACCATGTAATATTAGGGGAATACAATCCTTTCTCGGTCTTACTGGATTTTTTAGAAAGTTCATAGCAAACTACTCAATAATTGCTAGACCTTTGACAAACCTGCTTAAAAAAGATGTAAAATTTCTAATAAATGATGAAGCTAAAAAATCTATATATAAACTAAAAAATTTGCTGATATGTCAACCAGTATTGAAAATATTTTCGAGAGAAGCAAGAACAGAGTTGCATACAGATGCATCAAAGTTTGGTTTTGGGGCCATACTTGTACAACAATTTGAGGAAAAATGGTATCCCGTTTATTATTATAGTAAAAAAACGTCTGAATCTGAATCAAGATTACACAGCTATAATTTAGAAATCAAAGCAGCGTTTTTAGCTATGAAAAAGTTGCGGCATTATTTATTGGGTATAAAATTTGATTTAGTAACAGATTGTTTAGCGTTTAAACAAACGTACGACAAAAGTGAACTAACACACTCAATTTCAAGATACGTAATGTATATGCAAGACTTTGATTATAGTCTAAAACATCGAAAAGGAGAACGCATGAAACATGTAGATGCACTCAGCAGAAATGCAGTGAATGTCGTTAGCTTAGAATCAGAGTTAAAATGTCGCCTCCGGAAAGCGCAAAGTAGTGATGAAAGCATAAAAACTATTATTGAAGTATTGAAAATTCGTCCATATGACAATTATAAATTACTTGGAGGAGTATTATGTAAATCAGTGGAGGGGCAAGATGTTTTTGTTGTTCCCCGTAACATGGAAAAGGAAATAATAAATAAGGCACATGAGTTGGGGCATTTCAGTGTTGCCAAAACTATCCATCAAGTAAAACAGCAATATTTCATTCCACACATGGAGAGTAAAGTTAAGAGGGTTATACAAAACTGTATAAAATGCATTCTGTTTAATAAAAAGCAAGGGAAACTGGAGGGATTTCTAGAGTGTATAGATAAGGGTGATTTGTCACTATGTACAATCCATGTGGATCACTTGGGTCCCATGGATGCAACTTCTAAGAGGTATAAATACATTTTTGCCATAGTAGATGGGTTTAGTAAATTTGTTTGGATATACCCTACAAAAACGACTGGCGTTGAAGAAGTTATTAATAAACTGGAGAATTGGTGTTCAGTGTTCGGTGATCCACAACGCATAATCAGTGATCGAGGGTCTGCGTTCACTTCGAAAACTTTTGAAGAATTGTGTAAATCTAAAAACATAGAACATATCGTAACTACAACCGGTGTGCCGAGAGGAAACGGTCAAGTTGAACGTGTAAACAGAGTAATAATATCCGTATTATCAAAACTTTCTGCAGAAAAACCTGAAATGTGGTACAAAGAAGTGAATAGCGTACAGAGAGCTTTGAATAGTACCTTGCATAGATCTACAAATCGATCACCGTTTGAACTTATATTTGGCGTAAGAATGAAAAATGAGAGCTGCACAAATATAATTGAAATCCTTAGAAACGAACTTGAGGCTGAATTGGAGGATAAACGACAACAAATGAGACATGAAAGTAAGCAGCAAATACAGAAGATACAAGATGAATACAAGAAAAACTTCGACCGAAAAAGAAAGAAGAATGTAGACTACAAAGAAGGCGACTTAGTAGCAATCAAAAGAACACAGTTTGTTGCCGGTAAAAAGCTATCAAATGAATACCTTGGTCCTTATGAAGTTACAAAAGTTAAAAGGAACGGCCGATACAATGTTCGAAAAGCTGCTTCGTTTGATGGACCAAATTTAACCGTCACTAGTAATGATCATATGAAGCTATGGTGTTATTCTGAAGTTGATGACGACTGCAGTAACTCCTCCGGGACGGATGATGAGTCGGATGGCCGAATGTGGGATGAGAGGGTAGAATAGAGGGCAGAACAGTACGTACTAGGTTATACAACACAGGACAGTACCTACTGAGTTGTACAACACTTACGGACAAGAGACAGAAGAAAAAGGAAAAGAAGGTTGATTGAAAATAAGTGGAAGAAAAAAGATGATTCTTGCGGAAGTTGTGAGGAATCAAGTTGTGAAGTGTGCAAGGTCGGACGGACATGGTTCTGAGCATTTGTGAAATCTTTTGAACTTAATCTTACATTTCTTTGTGAAATCTTTTAAACTTAATATTACATTTTTTGAAATAAATAAATCTTTGAATTCTTGAATTGAACATTTTCCTGAGGATATAAAATCCTCAAGGGTTTAATTTAATCATCGCTACATATATGAGGTCTTTTTTTATTTTATTTTGTTTTTTATTATTCGATATTTCGTTAACAGCTTGTTAACATCATCAGGAATAATAGGAAATTATAATTCTTTGAAATATAAAAATATTTTTAAAAAACAAAATAAAATAAAAGAAGACCTCAGGCTTAATAAATATATGTATATCAAAAAATAAAATAATAAACATTAGCGGAACTCACTCTTTGGTGCAAATCATTTGCAATCATTGCAAACAGTGCAAATCTAACATAAAATGCAATACCACAAAAACAAAATACATGTAACCGCGATTTGCACCTACTTATCCAATTTGCACCAAAAAAATTCATTGCAAGAAACACAAAAATATGCTAGGCCAAAATATGCTAAACCAAAACAGCTGACTACATAAATAAAAATAAACAATTAGATAACTGAGTTCGTAAATTTTTATAACGGTGGCGCCGTCACACAATTTGCACCCAGAAAAAAGTCAAAAAGTAAAAATCAGAAGTTTCAAGTAAAATCTTAATAATTAATCAAAATTTTCTTAAAATTATTAAAATGAAATCTGATAATTATTTGTATTAATTGACAGGAAATTTAATTATAAGATAAGTAAGAGGGCTATATTCGGCTGTGCCGAATCTTATATACCCTTCACCATATGAGCATTTTACGTTTTGCCGATTTTCGTGCGTTTTGGCGTTTTTATTTATTTTGGCAACTTTTTTTCTAAATTTTTACAATTTATTTATTTACTTTTTGTTAAAAATGCAAGCAGTCAGCTGTTATCAAAAATTTGATATGCTTATAAAACAGACACTCACGCTTCGTTGCAAAAAACTGTAGCATATTTGCATTTTTTCTAAGTATGCACCAAAGAGTGAGTTCCGCTATTGTTTTTGTTGCATATAATATGTGAAATTTTTATTTAACAAAAAATAAACTTAGATTTAATTTCTGCCGAGTGGTTTAAAGTACAGTCACCCTTAAGATTTTCATGCGCACAAAATATTACTTTTTGTTTCGTTTTAAAAAGTAGTCAAGGCTTGTTTGTTGTCCTTTTTCCTTGGTCTCGATAATTTTCGTGCGCATATTGTCAACGTGTGCCACCTGATTTACATCATTATAGTTTTCAAACCATTTAAACACGTTGTTGATAATTTCAACTGCTCTCGAAAAACTAACTTTCCTTCTCAAAATTTATTGTCTATTTAATTTAATAAATTTAGTCAAAGTAAATGTAGCCTTAATTATCGATATTTAATTATTATTAATATTATTATGCTACTTTTTTTCAACACTTTTTATAAGTACTAGCTCAGAAAAGTTAACTGAAAAGTAAACTTTTTAAAGCGGCACGTGATCGCTGCAATTCGGTTAACTTAGCCAAGCGATTAACTTCTACGCGAGTTAACTTTTTCGATATTCTACTGTATAGGTTTCTTGTTATTTATTTGACCGTTTTTTATGTTAAATTAAATTGTAATATTTTTCTAGCTTAAGCTCAGTAATGTTCTTCTAATTTTTATTTCTTTGTGTAGCTTCTTCAGAAAATTAATTCTTGTTTAAAATTATTATTCACAACAAATGAAAATTAGAAAAACATTACTGCCCTTAAGCTTGAAAAATATTATAATTTAATTTTCAAAATATTTACTAAAAGTTTTAATTATTTTTAACAAAAATTTAATTCAAAATTTATTCAATTAAGTCAACAATAATAATTATTTACAGGTGAAAAACTAATTAATTTTTTAATTGATATTACAAAATTTTTAAGTAAAATTTAATTTAATTTTTTTCTTTGCAGTTTTAATAGACGTTGGATTTGAAGTTTCCAGGGAAAGCTTTTGCCGCAGTTACGCTCTGCAACGTGCACTGCAATGAAGCGTATTCTGTGGACATTTGCGTAAGTGCAGTGTGCCTCCGTAGCCCACTGTATGAGCATTAGTTTTATCAATCAAGAAAAGTAAAAATGTTAGTTAGGTGGTTTGGCATTTCAACTAACGAAATACAGCCTCCTCATTATTACTATATCCATGATGCATTTTCAAAAAGAACTCCAAAAAAAACTTTAACCGTTTTTTGTTAAAGAAAAAACCCTGACCAAATAAATTTTATGATCATAAATAAATTTCAAAACATTTTCAAATGAACAATTACAAATTTCGTTAATTAAACTGTCAATCTTCATTGTTCTTGTAATAGAATTTAGCAAAGAATACATACGAGTACTGACTATTCGTAAAAAAAATAATAATAAAACAATTTATAACATTTTTAAACGTAACTTTACAAACAAGACATTTTCAAATGAAATTCGAAGCAAGAGATTATCTAAAATGGGGGTTTCTTATGCAAAAGAAGAACAAATTTAATTTAATTAAAATGAAAAACGTGTACAGTAAAACATGGCTTAAAGCCAGGTAAAAATTTAAAAAAAAAATTTTTAAATGTTAATGGTAAAATCACAAAAGGTCTTCTTGAGATGTAGAAAACTTTTCAAGTCGTCAATCGTCTGTGGGTAGCAGAGAACTGCAATAAACAAATATTTGTTGCTTTGTGCACGCTCAAACCTTTTTATGTGTCCAATCGATCAAGATGATTAAACAAAGAATTGCGGACAAAATTATGCACAACATTTGATTTAATCATGACGAGTATTAATCAAACATCGAACCGTGTATGTTCGACAATTGTTTTAAACGCGAACATATTTATGCATTGGTTTTTAAAATAAAGACTCAAGTCAGGCGGATTATTAATGTAGTTGCATCAAACCATAATGTTTGATGTATGAAAACCCATGGAAATGCTTGTCTAAGCGAAATGCCACGTAACTGTAATGCCTTCAAACTGTAGAAAATATAATTTTATTACCACGTTACGTGCAATTTGTAAGCATTTCCATAAGTTTTCATACATCGAACATCATGGTTTGATGCAACTACATCAATGTTACGCTTCATTAAATGAGCCTTCAATTCCAAACGTAGCGTTTATGTAGTTGGATCAAACCATGATGTTTGATGCATGAAAACCTATGGAAATGCTTACAAATGCCACGTAACGTGGTAATAAAATTCTATTTTATTATTTTTAATTGAATTGTATTGAAAACGTTACAGACACGTGCAAAGCATTTCCATGGGGTTTCATACATCAAACATCAAAAAAAAAAATAAATAAAAAAAATAATAAAAAAAAAAAATTAAAAAAAACAATAAAAAAAAAATGCTTCCCGCATTTTTCTGATGTGCATTAGTGTGTCAGTTGTTGTAGGCAGGTTTCAGTGGCGAAGGCATAGTCACTGGTCACTGAACAATACCGGCTTCAACTGGTAGCAATCCACAATCACATTAGAGCTCCCTCCTTCGTCGGTATTGTGTAGCACCGGCGAACTAAATAATAATTTAAAAAATGGCTACTAAACCGAAGCTTCAACACTGCTATAAACGTGCAAAGGCAGAGCTGTAAAATAATTAATAAAGCTTCAGCTCCTCTCATTTCTCTAACTATCGCTTTCCTATAGTTCCAGCACAATGCTTTTGTGCTAGTCCCAGATGGAAAAAAAAATCATGGTTTGATGCAACTACATCAACGTTATGCTTTGCTAAATGAATCTTAAATGTCGAACATGCACTGTTGGATGGTTTCGCAAGATTTTGTTGCCCAAATGCCGCAGAAAGGGGGTGCTGATAGACACATCCAAGCAAATTTCTGGCCGATGGGTATTGAATCCACAATCTGCTGGTTGTAGAGTCCACACTCTAGCCATTCACTTATCAACACCCTCATGTTCAGTACTGGTAAAACTGTAGAAATTAAACCTTTTGTCCCGTGTTTCGTTAAATATTTTTATTGGCTTCAACTCATTTAATTAAACTGTTTATGAATACGTTGCATGAACCAGGTTTATATATTTTACATTTATTCATAAATAATGGCGATTTGTTTTTCTTTTCAGAAGCTGTATGCAAGTACTGCACCGAAGTTTCTGCTTACTGAAAAGTTTGCTGGCTTATTTGAATGTCTTCTGTTTTCGTTTGTTGCTTCATTAATTATAAAGTAATTATTTTTAAATGTTTTTTAATTGGTCTTGTCTAAAAATTTCGCCAAAAAAAAATGTATTTCTATTTTTGTTTGGTTTATTAAGAAATAATGAATTAAGCGACTTGAGCTTGAAGTTGCTTTTCTCAACATTAAATCGTTGTGCATTTAAATGTCTTTATCTTGTCTTTAGATTATGGGGAGAGCGAGAAAAAAACTCGTAAATTTAAACATTTTCCAGATAATTTCTATAGTTTTTCCATAACATTTGTGGTAATTTGATTTTTACTTTTTTTTTCCTTTCTGCCAAACGGAAACCATTAATTTTTCTGTTGTTGGCTTAGATGTCATTGCGGACTTACGTCAACTGCAACTGCAACAGCAGCAAGCAAGCAACTAGAGAAATATTTTAATTCAAAATGCTAACGTTTGACACAAGTTTGAAATGAAATGCAAGTATGCAATTTTTTTTTTGTAATAATAAGTAAAATTAAGGGAGATGCAAAAACGACTTCAGTCGAAGCTACCAACATGCATATGTATATAAAGCTAAAGGAAGTTATAAATGTCACCTTTCACATAAACCTAAACAAAACGTCACGCGTTGTTTGACTATCAAAAGTTCTCATGCCACTACAATTTAGATGGTGCAAACTATAATAACGCGTCGGCAATGCATAGCGGTTGAATAATCCGATTTTGACAGTGCGTTAACAAATGAAGTTGGTTGCAGAAAGTGAATAAATATCAAAATACATGTACGTTCGTGAAAAGGTTAGGTTAGGTTGGCAGGTTGAGCGATGTAAAGGTCCCACCTGGATCCAATTTATTATGGTTCCATTGTGATGCCTGTTGTGAAAAAAACTTTCGTGTTGTAGTGATACAGACCAGAGTCTCTGCTAGGAATCGAACCTAGAACCCCCAACTGATAAACTGGCACACTGCTCAGTGCTCGCATGAATGACAGGGTTTCGGTAACAACTTCCCTGATTTCATTACAACACATCACATTATAATAACGGTAGAACAACGAAACACACCCCATGTTGCGACGATACTCAAGAGAGCCAATTGTCTCCAATGAGTTTTTTCGCCCTTTCGTGTACACGCTCCACTCTTGTGAGTGTTGTATTCCATTTTCAGTCGGATGTATATTTATATTCAAAACAACAATAAAATAAAAAAATCGGCTTTGTTTTCAACGTAAATACACGAATGAATTGGTTCTTTCGTTTTCTAAAAACAGGCAGTTCTTAAGTGTTTGTTATTGAGATTCCACTATTTTTTAGAATAAAGTTTCCCGTATTATATTACAACTTATTTGCAGAATATAGGGTAACTCGTACAAATCAAGACAAATATTTTGATATTTAAATTACCATAAAATAGATGTGTAAAATTTATTATATCATTTTTCATATTGAGATTTCAAAGATTTTTAATGTCCAGATTAAATAGACGGCAATGAAGTGATAAAAATGAGGAAATCAAAGCAAAAAAAGCAACGATTTAATGGAAAAAATGCTTAAACAAGATTTACAAACATTGCAAGAAATGTTTTATTAAATGTTTAATGATTTTGAAATTGAAAGACAAATTGTTTTTTTTTTTTTTTTCAAAATAAAAAATATGGCAAATTTATAAAAGAGAATTAAATTTATAAATTATCACATTTAACTAAGTTTTCAATGATGAAGCAACTGATAGTAGTGGATCTGTGCTACGCTTGATAAGTAACTTTTTGACAGTATAGACGAGAATAAAATTTTCTAAAATGTAGATAAGTTAAGAAAAAGCATGCGCTTTGCATGATCTGCTAGTTTGAGCTCTTGAGTAAACTAAACTTTGTACGCATGAAGGTGGAGTTGTTTTATTCGCTACGTAGTGCCTCGTGAAATATGAAGTTATTGAGAATTATTCCGAACTGATGTTTTCGGCGTGAACACTTTCGTTTATAGCAGCAATGTTTTCCAGCGAGCAACCGGTACGTCGACGCACAGTAATCTTTCTTCGAATGGTTGACACATTAGGTGCAAAAATTTGTTTGAAGTCTGAGAATTGGTAAACATTTTAATGGGAAGAACAATTTACTAAGAAGCTTTTTAATTGAAGCTCATTTTCTATGAAGGAGAAGAAACAGTAAAACAAAATAATCCGAATTAAATGCATCTATAGCTTCAACATTTTGTAATATCAATTAAAAATATTTTTTTTTAATTATTTAATTTCAATATTTCGCTACCAAATAGGTAGCATCGTCAGGAAATAATAATTTGTATACAATGAATAAAATAATAATAAAATAAAAAAAAGGGAAATATTGAAAATAAATAATTAAAAAAAAAAATTTCATAAAAACATCATCGCTCAAAAAAGAAATATAATTAAAAAATTTAATAAAGGTCAAACAAAAATAGAAGTGAAACTAATCAATTAAAAAATATATTAGATTTTCATCTGTAAAGAAATTAATACTATCAATTAAATATATATGAAATAAAGAAATCAGATATTTGAAATATTTGTTTATTTATTAAGATATTGAGCCCAAAAATTAATTAAAAATTTAATTGAATTGATTAAATTTTTAATTGAAAAAATATATTATTCTAATTAAAGGGGTTAATTGAAAATAAAAGTAAATTTTTTTTTCTGTGATCTAAAGAAAAAAAATATTTCTTTTAATATAATTCATAATTTTTTTATTACTATAAATTACAAGTGCAGATTTTTCAGAAATTCTTTGTATTCGGAATGATTCCCGACAATTTTCGTGAGCATAAACTCAATACATATTAAATTGGGCAAAATTCTTTAAAGAAGCCGTCGAGGTTTGTTTGTTATTTTGTTTTGCGTATCACTTTAGTGTTGTAGAATGTCTGGATCAACAATTTTACCTTCGAAATCATCGTCATTTCTTGTAAATTGATCCTTGTCGGATTTTAGATAACCTTCACGAAATTCGTCGACGACCGAACTACGACCACAATTGAATTCCTTATACCAGCAATATATTGTGGATTTTGATACTGTTTTATCGCTCTACAAAGAAATGATTTCAACGACACATTCTGGGTGAGATAATCCACGTTGTGAAAAGTTGTGAAAAATAATCCAACGAAAACCTTCTCTTCAAATTTCCATTTTTGGTCATATTGATTTTCTTAACTCACTGTAAACAATACAAATATCACTTGTCCATCAAAACGTTGCGAGTACGTTTATGCTAAAAAAAAAATGACAAACTTTATCATGGTGGTGCCAGATTTCAGTTATTGACACTAGTGTTGCCAGCTGCCGAAATATAAATACTCTTTAGATCGGCATGTGGATGCCGAAATTGACTGAACATAGCCGCGGATTTAACTTCTATACGAGTTAATTTCTTCTTGATTCTACTGTATTTTATTTCAAACGTTTTTTAGGCTTCAATTCCGCCAATTTGCAATTTAGACATTGTTTTAGTGTTGTTACAAATTTCATGTGCACCATGTAAAAGTGTGTAACATTTTTTTTTCTTCTCCGTCTCCATTTGTTTAAATAATTTGATACAATGCATTTTGAGTGGATACATATTTTTTTTTAAATACATTTATTGCATTTTGGTGTTAATATGTATTTAACACTCGAAAATGCCGTGTCAAAACCATTAAGTTTTGCAAAAAAAAAAAAAAAAGATGTTGTTATTGATGCATAACACCAATTTCATTTGTTCATTCCCACTTCTTCAACATCAAAGTCTGGGTGTTGGCAGTTGCAAATGTGTTTCAATATTCATTGAATACTTTTTTTTTTGCATTAAATATGGGAAATATAAAAATAAAATAAAACACTTTTTCTACACAATTCATTTAACACTTTTAAGTAAATGAGGTGTTAATGGCATTTTAAATGGGTAGAAATGAATCGATAGAAAGGAGAGCAAGAAAAACACTCAGATGCCAGATAATAATATACAACCTAGTAGTGAATAACATCAACCGATTAATCATTATTAGAGATTTCAATATGAGATATTATTCAAAATAAGTTGCAATTCAATATTGGGAGGCTGTTGCGGCCATGTGTTCTTTTTTAAAAAACGTCCGTTCTAAATTTTTAGTTTATTATTCGTCTAACTTGAGAAAATTTAATTATAATAATAATAACCAATTACTGAATTGATTGAGTGTAGAAATTAAGAGCAAAACACGCTCTCAAATAATCCACAGAAAACTTGTCTTATAAAAAGTTAAAACCTGTTTTACCATAAACAGCTGATTTTGCGTTCTCGCTATAAGTTAAAATATATCAGGTTTCTGTAATAAAATTTCATTTATTTTCTCTTCTCACAACTCGATGAAAGCATTTTCATTATGCTCTCCTCAATACCTTCATTTTCTTTTGCATATTTTTATGGTTGTTGCTGCTGCGTTCTTTCTTTTAAATTATTGTAGACACTTTTTTTTTACCAAATTTTCCTTTATTTTTTTTTGGTTTCATTGATTGCATTCAAATTGCCAGCTGTTTTAAATTTTTTAACTTGGTAGCACTGCCTTTAGTACATGAAAATCAAGGTTGTATTTCATTAAATCAACTTAAAACCCATTCAAAAGACATTTTAAGAAAATATTTCTAAATGATATAACCAGGTTTTAATAGTTAGTTTTAACGTAAAACCACATGTGCTCAGCATCTCTTCTTCGCCTTCTGCCATGCGGACATGTTCGTAAAAATTGTTAGAAAAGATCTTATTGACCTCAAAGGATCTAATTTCGAAAGTCGGGGTAAAATTAATAAGCGAAAGAGGTATTGAGAGCGTAGAGAGAGAAGAGATGAGATAAGCGGCTCCAGTATACTTGCAGTTGAAGCGTTGCTTGTGAACACTTCTGCAGACCAGCCGGAACCGCTTAGCAGCTTATGTTCGTTAAAAACTATTTTATTTGCTGTTCTGATTTTCCGCTCAATTTAACTTTATTTTTGCAATATTTTATTTAACGATACATAACCACCAACAGAATGTGAAAAAAATCACTAGAAACCAGTTTTTTTTTCTTATTTTCATTCATTCCCTTTTTCCCATTAAAAATTGCGATTTAAATGAAAAATCGTGATTACATTCAGTTCATTTATTTTTATATGTTCAAGACTTTATACTCCTCTTTTATTACCCAGTTAATAGAGCAAAAAACAATATCTGCCAAAAGTATAAAAGTTATAACGAAACAAAAAAAAATTAAGACATTAAACTGTCAAGGCTGGATGACAACTAAGACACGTTTGTAGCTGAAGGAAAAATAAAGTTATGAGCCCACATGAAAATGAGATTAAAGGTCAATGACAATTCAAATGTAACTAAAACCATACATAGAAAAATGATAACTAATAAAAGAATTTATTATGAAATTGTTTTATTTTTTTTTACAACGACATGAAAAATATATTCTGAAGGAAGTGGTTTTTATTAAAAAAAAAAAAATTAATTTAAAATTTTGCCAACATTTGTGTTACATTTTCTAAATGCGAACGTTTGTGAAATAAACAAATATTTTTCTTTAAATATTTGTGGCGTTTTATGTAAATACGAGTATGTATGCAGTAAATAGTCTATGGAAACAACTACACATGTCGGCACAATTAGGCGAACGGAAATATTAAATTCTTTTGTTGTAGACAAAAAATTTACAGCCAAATGATTAATCGTCTAGAAGGGGTTAGGTTAAGATGGGCCGACCCAAGTAGCACAGTAGATGCTTTTTTGTCACTATAGCCCTGTAGAAACTAGAGGACGTCACAGCCACCCGTTCCATTCACTTTTAGTCTGTCAGGTTCAACTTACAGCACAGCCTCAAGTTTTCCAGGAAAGGCGTCCCCAAAGAATCTCAACATAGCCAGACACGGCCACAGAGGAAATTCACAACAGTCTCTTCCTCCGAAGGGTCCCTACCGCTTCTACACCGGGCATTGAACGGAATGACCATCTTCTAAGCATGGCCCAATAGCCCGTGCATTACTATTACAGAGCTCCTGCTATTGGACAGTTAGGCATAGAACCCCACCTCAGCTGAGCCTTCGCCCTGCAAAACTCCTGTACATGTCCTTTTGCAACAGCAAAACGGGCATTTATATTAGAAAAAACAATAATAGATAACGAACAAGCTGAACACAGTCGCATCATACGAACCCATACAAGATAAACAACACAAATATTCTGGAGGACAGACCGCTCCTCCCTACACTGACTATCGGATAGAATAGAAATATTAGTCTCCACGGTATGACCGCAGTACCTTGAGCTGTAACACGGCATTAGTAATGGGCAATGAGAACTTTAGTTTTCATCTGAGGAGGATTGAGCTGTTTGAGGATTATGCTTGGAGTAGGCTGCGATGGCGCCACATGACAGTCTAGGAGCCACTGTCGCCCCATTCCCCATGGAGGCGTGATATGGAACTTGGCGGCAGATGCTAATGGTAACTAGGTTGGATGTCGAGGTTGGTAGTCGGCAACTACCACTCGGCTACCGGGTATTAATAGAGTCTAAAGCAAAAGCTGGCAACGCGCTAACGCTGGAGAAATTAAATGTTTTGTTCGCCCGTGTTTCGTCTCATACTGCTTCAATAAAAGTTACTTTTTTTGTTTTATCTGGGACCAGCACTCAGCAGATGGCCCCTTTATCATGCGATGCATTGTGCTGAAACTATAGGAAAGGGATATTTGGAGAAACGACAGGAGGTGAAGCTTAATTAATTATTTTACAGCTCTGCTTCTTTGCACGTTCTTTGTTTATAGCAGTGTTGAAGCTTCGCTTTAGTAGACATTTTTATTATTGTTTTACTTCGCCGGTGCTACACAATACTGACGAAGGAGGGCGTTCTGATGCGATTGTGGATTGCTATCAGCTGAAGCCGGTATTGTTCAGTGACCAGTGACTATGCCTTCGCCACTGAAACCCTCCGATAACAACTGACACAAAAACACACTAATGTACATCAGAAAAATGCGAGATGTTTTAGTCTGAAAGTGGGGTTGAACCCAGGTCTGTTTTGGTTTTGTAGTCAACGTGCAGACTACTTCAGCCATCACCACCCACTTTAGAATTAAACAGTACGACGGATTGGTGATTATGTATTAAACTTACCAACATAGAGCGCAGATTGAGTGCCATAGGGGATGATAGCATTCCGATTTCCGAAATAAATTTCGTACGATTTTTGAGTCCAATCTCTGTAGTAGAACCATCTGATGCTCTCATGGTAACGAAACACACTTCACTATTATTTAACGCCATAACAAATTGTGAATAATTTTTCGTTGTTCCCCTAATTGCTGCGGTGTGTGTATGTTTGCAAAGTTAATACATAGTCTCTAAAGCCTTAAGAAATTTTGACATTGTTGAACTAGATTTTTCTGATGACTTACTTAGTTAAACAGACATTTGTGTAAACGGTTTGCAATATGGAAAATAGCAATTTGTCGGCAAAGACCAGAGCAAAAATTGTTTATTTTCTTTGACACCAAAAAAATTATTGTTGATTCAATGAAGCGTAACGCAAAAAAAAAATAATACATGAAGTTAAAATTCTAGCAATTTCAGGAAACAAATTAAACCATAACAGCTTTTTTCTTTTTAAAATATGGTTTTCATTCCTTTGAAAAAGTAACAATTAGGGAATTCAAAAATTTCTACCAATAACGGCAACATTGTGTTTTCTTCTATGGATAGGGAGACATTTAGTGAAGTGGGCTAATGAAATAAAATTAAATTAAAAGCTGATCAATTCAATTTCTTTAACCTTCTTGGGTCGGTAATAATAAAAAAAAACTGTTATTTGAAGAGGTCTAGAAGAACAAATCGTAAAACGATCTTTCTTGATTGAACATGCCTGAACGTTGGTTGCATTTGTACGACCCATGGGCGTTGGACCCAAAATAAATTAACATTGAATATAACATGTCATTATTTTAAATTACTCAATTACTTTAGTAGAGCTCTAAGAATTAAATTTTAGTGGTACATTTGCAATAGACCAAATGGCATCGTAACAAAATTATAACGAAATTCAGCCCACGTCAGAACGACAAAGAAATTGAAGTATACAATGTTTACATTTTTAGCAAATTCATATACATACAGACATAATTATTTATCGATACATAAATATATTTATGTCTACAAACATAATAAAATAGCATGAATTCATAAAGAAAAACTCTACGTGAAAAACCTGTTGAACACACGCCAAGTGGGTTACAGCCACCAAAGAAATATGGCACACGTCTCCGCTCGAATGGGAAGTTGCGAGAAAGAGAGAGAGAAAGAAAGAGACAGCCCAAAAAATAGGAAAAAATACAAAAAACATGATACGAACAGGGTTGTTAGACATGACGATTTTAGGCCATTTTAACGATTTCCTCCAAAAAAAAAAAACAGTTTTCTAGGGTTCTTTTTTAACTCGTCTAGCCATAATGCATATGGAAATGCTTACAAATTGCACGTAACGTTATAATAAAATTCTATTTTCTACAGATTGAAGATGTTGCCTTTACGTGGCATTTCGCTTAGACAAGCATTTTCATGGGTTTTCATACATCAAACATCATGGTGTGATGCAACTACATCATCGTTGCGCTTGGATAAATGAACCTTAACTCTTTTGTCAAATGTATACATTGTTAATCCTTTCTGTGTTGAGCCTCAGAACTTATTAATATGGATCTTAGGCAGGGCAAAATATTCACATATGGATCTATTGGAAGCTATGAATTTTTTTGCTGAGTTCTATTTGATGCTGCTATACAACAAAATATCACAATGATTATCAAAACGGAGATCAGCAATGAGTAGTGAAAAAGTGAGTATTGTTGCATCATGATTCATAATTTCTTATATGCCTTAAAGTGCGAACTACTCATCATACTCATACTTTATAGTGTGAAGTACTCATCATACTTAGACTTATAAATAAGAGTAGTTAAAATTATGGGACGTCTACACACTAGTGTGTCCCATAGAAGCATAGTTTGATAGCTTAAGGGGTGAAGGTCTTTTGAGATTTCTTTCAGATTTTTTGGAAAATGTTTTGAGGTCGCACAAGTCGAATTTGTGCCAAAAATCAGGTTTGCCGACAGTTCTTTGTGTTCTTGTCATAAGTTTGTCAAAAACCACGATTTTCTTCACTTTTAAGTTAACAATTTAATCAAGAAATATCCAGGCTTTATTACGGTGTGCAAAAAAAATATAAGTTTTGGCAATAAATTTGCTCATTTAGGTACTAAAAAAACATTCTTTGCTAATCTCTGTATCAGACAAACCTAAATGAACGTATCAAGCGGACTACAAAACCAAAGGTCTTGGATTCGAGCCCAGTATTCGATTAAACCACAAAAACATGTGCGTTATTGTGCCTTTAAGTCAGCTGTTGTCGGACTATTTCGGTAGAGAAGGCATGGTCAATGGTCACTAAAGATAGGTAACATCAAAACGCCCTCCTTCATCAGTATAGTGTGGCATCATCGGCGATGTAAAATAATTAATTAGAATTGAAGACGTCTCCATGATACCGGAGGCGCTGCAATACTGCTATAATCAAAGAACGTCGGAAAAACAGAGTTACAAAGCTAATGAAGCTTTCCTCTCTGTCACTACCTGTCATTTCTATCACTATCCCTTTCGTACAAAACGTAACCTCTAATAGTAGTAGACAATCATTGCCTACGTGTTAATTTTCATTGTAAAAAAGCGTTCTCTAATGTCAAAGATTCGTATGCTCATACAGAAATTTTTAAGCAAACCCAAGAAGAGCGGCTTTCACGCTGTGCAATTGCAAAATCCGATTTAAGTAGATAGGCAAGTAATGACGTTAAATTTATATCCCGGTCATTCTGACGACAATTACGGATGTATATTTCCACAAAATTTATACAAAAAGTTTCCCTAAGATAATTTTTTTCCAAATCAATTAAGCGAACTATAATTCGGCGAAAACTACTAATAAATTACTAAATCATATTTAAATTTTTTTTTGTACTATTTTGTTATACGACCCCAATTTTCTATTCTTTTTGACGATTTTTATTCATGTTTTCTGCATTGAGGATTTGACGATTAATTTTTATAATTCTCACGATTTTTTAAGTAGAAAAATCTAACAACCCAAATCTGTACCTACACTTATATTTATTTATATACCACGTACTAGAAAAGTTTGTAGAAAAAGCACGTTCAAATACTTAAATATTGCAAAAAACTACGCGCAAGTTTGCTGTTAATATGCATGAATTATTTCTCACATACAGAGTTCTATAGTGAAATTTTGCAACTGACAACAAAAAAAAAGACAAAAAAGCAAAATAATAATAAATTGGACAATTTTTTTTGGCCCCCGTGAAATTAAAATTATTTGTATAAACTTTAAATTAAACGCTGCATAACAAAATACAATTAAAAAAAAACTACGTGAGCATTAATGACAATATTGAAAATTTCACATCAAAAAATCACAACCCACATAAATAAATCAGTTATTGCCATAAAAGACACAATATTGATAGTGACGATGGCGAAATGTTAATAAAAATTAAAAAAATATCAAAATGAAAAAAGAATGGCAGTATAGTTAATTGATACAGTGGGGGTGTTCACAGTATAGCACAACTCGAAAAAATTTTTCATATGTTTTTACATCAACAGGGAACAAAGAAATTAAGAACCCCGATAAGTATCACAACATTGTGCACATGGTCTTGCATCATTTGCATGCAAAATTGTGTAGTAAATTTTTACTTTAAATTAACAAAATGAAAAGGTGTGCATTTCCTACAGTGATATAAATAAATAAAAATAATAAATAAAAACTTATAAAACGAGAAAAATCCAAGGAAAACAGGACCGAGGAACGAAAATATGAAACTATCACCAAGAAACTTCGCGGTTAGAGGTAAGAAAAATCATGCGATGTTTCTTAGAAAAATGTTCTGTAGAACTGTTGCAAACCAAACAAAAAAAAGCGAGCAAAATTTTTACATTTGAAAAAATTTGCCTCTCAAATGCAGATAATTGTAAATGCAATGCTCTTGCATAAATATTATTTTAGTACAAACAAATAAAATCTTGGTTTTGAGAAAATTTTTTCTATTATATCAGGTGATTTTTTTTTGTATTTTTTTTTTCAGTGTAAAAGAAATGTTCGTGACATGTGGCAATACGAAATGTGCTCAGTAAACTTTGTCTTTTCACCATGACTAGACTAAAGGTTAAACTGGACTTGTGTTAATCATAACCAGAGAGAGCTTGTATGTAAGACTGAATTTAGACGAGAAAACATTTGGAAGAAAAACATCTGGAATTCGCTTTTGTTATTTTATTTGGGGGTAACACAGACGAAAATGCTGCCGGCAACATTCCATTATTATTGTTAATATTGTTCCATTGTTATTGTTGTTTTTGTAAGCAACGAAAATGAGAACAAAGTGTGTCGTCGAGTACCGAATACAAAAACGATACTTTTTTCGTATCCTTCTCAGAAAATCGTTCGATTTGTTACCCATATCATGTGAGCGCCAAAAAATGTTTCTACCCATAACATCAGGGTGCATCCCGAAATTTGTCCGCCATCTTGGAATTGTTGACATTTTGAATTCACTGTAACGTCATTCCTTTCATCTAAGTGTCAAAAAATTTTACCGCTGATTAATACCAGTTGCCTCAATAATAATTATTTCAAGCCGAAAATGTTTGCAGTAACAAAACAACAGGAAAAACATGAAACGCCCCCCATTACAACAACAACAACAACTTCCTATTAAATATTACGAAATATATGTGCAAACTTATGCAATTATTTACTGTGGTAAGCTTATAATTTGATGTTGTGGGTTCGATTCCCATTGAAGTTTCCGCTCTACTTCACTCAAAATCTCTAAAGGTCTTTCTTATTATGTTTAATAAATTATTTTGCAATTGAAATTTGAAAATGCATTTGTGGTAAAGTAAATAAATAAATGAAACTAAGATGCCATTTTTAATAAAACTAAGCAATAAAAAATTATTTATAATCGATAAAGAACTTGTGCATAGAATGTAGCAAAAACAAACAAAAAAATTTATAACTCGCGACTGATAATGATTAATGATCTTCTACAACAGAAGCTTTCAGCATTTTCAATATTATAAAACATAGTATATTTTGCTATAAATACTTCTTCATTATGCCGTAACAATTGTTAGTTGATTACAATTTTGTGTTGGCTACAAATAAAAAGGTCACTGCGGGTGAGACGAGTTGTAGGCAACATGATTTTTTCTTCCGATCATTTTTTTTTTAAAATTGGAAAAAAATATTATTAGAAAAAAATGTTTTATTATTAATGGGAGTAAATAAACTCTTTGCAACATCTACAAATTTTATATGGAGCTATGGTATCCAGCTATGGGTCACTGCCTCAGCTTCCAATATAGAAAAAATTCAAAGGTGTCAAAACAAAATACTGAGAATGATAACAGATGCGCCGTGGTATATAAAAAATTCTAACATACACAAGGATTTAAATACTCCGACAGTCAAACAAGAGATAACAACATACGCAACGTCATACCTAACCAAACTCCAAGATCATCCAAATATACTAGCCCGAAATATTTTAAGCGAAAGAGGGTTCATTCGACTGAAAAGAAGGGATACTCTTTAATAATATATACTCTTTTAAATAATATATATTGTTTAAAAAAAAAAAAAAATCTACAAATTTTAATATTTTCAATTGAATGGTTAAAAAATTTAAGTTGACTTAACTATTGAAATGCATACTTTTTTAATTTTAGCAAAAATAGGTACGAGTATTTTTAGTTTTAATTAAAATTAACCAGCTGAAGAGAAATTTTTAAAATGTTTATATCCCAAAGATTTTGTCAATAACATTGTATAAGAAAATCAGAATTACGCGGTTCTTCCAAATGAAAATCAATTCTGCGTTGAGTATCGTCGGCGGAATTGAATATTCTCATAGCGATGCCGCCTCCTACTTACTATGGAGAATATTACTTCAGGGCGAATTTCAAATCGATTTTGGCCATTGATATATACATCGACGGTAGTGCAGCCATTGTGGCTTTGGAGTTACCGCTTCTGACAATAAAATTCACCCTCGGTGACTGCCCATGAACATGTCAATGAGTTGGAGGGTCAGAAGAGCGTGTCCGAAAATTATCGTGGGATTATCACCCGTGCTGTTAACAAATATGATATTCGGTTGTGAAACGTTCACTAACGCTCACATGGAAACTTAGAGACTGACCAAGTACATCATAGTTATTCCTAACTATGAATGAACACCTTTGTCTCTGAACTCATATCATTTGAAAAGTTTTAGCTTCTTTGTCTACAGCTTCCGACAACCATAATTTACTCTAACAACCACGGCACTCCCCAGCGACTGTTTTTTAATGGCAGCAGCTCGTAGGATTGTATCGAATCGCAGCAAGGGGGACATGTCAAAATATGACGACATGTATGCTTTTTGGAACGGTGTATTTTCTCATTTTTTTTATCTTGAACCAGCACTCACCGGATCACCCCTACAAATACGATGCATTGTGATGGAACTAGAGTACAGCTTCACTATCATACAACTCTGCTTTTGCACGGTTATTGTTTATAGCAGTGTTGCAACGCTTCTGATGTCAACGAGACGTATTAAATTTTGAATTGGTTTTAAGTTGCTTTAATGAAATACAACCTTGATTTTCATGTACTGAAAGCAGTGCTACCAAGTTAAAAAATTGAAAACAGCCGGCAATTTAAATGGCACTCAATGAAATAATAAAAAAAAATAAAGGAAAATTTTGTAAATAAAGTCACTACAATAATTTAAAACAATGGACGCAACAGCAATAAAAAAGTACAAAAACAAAATGAAGCTATTGGGTAGAGCATAATGAAAATGCTTTCATCAAGATGTGTGGGAGGAGAAAATAAATGAAATTTTATTACACAAACTGTGCGTGAGAACGCAAAATCAGCAGTTTGTGCTTTTAACGTTAAAATCAGGTTTTAACTTTTGGTGTGAAAACACTATTAGATTTACTCATTGTTTAGACCACCGTCAGGTTAGGGCCCATTGACGGGTACTGCTGTAAATTTGGTACACAATCTCCCGGTGTATTATTTTGGTGACAACCACAGCCTCTACGAATCCAACACAAATAATAAAATCAGAGTGCACTTCAACACGGATTTCGACGTGATTTCCTAGCCGCACCGTGCGGTAGTCGCAGGGTTCCATGGACTCAAATCGAGTCGAGCGGCAAGACATCAGCGATGAACACAGGAAAATTTATAATGCCAATCAGAGAGAAACGTATCTGAAGATATCGCAGTGTGAGGCAATGCTGGGGAACTGCGGAATTGTCACACCAGATATCCTGTGAGAGAAGCACCCCCATGCAGAGACTTTGAGGGGCAGTAAAATATCAAGATCATCTGGCTTCCAGTGCACAGAAGCATTCGGAGACTGCAAGGCATGGCCAAAATTAAATTCACTTTTGAATATTTATTCCCAAAGTAATTGTTACATCATGCTTCTTAATACCTTTTTTGGTTTAAAGATAGATAACAGTCAGCAACGTCAGACTCCTTGGAAAAAATTATAGACTGACCCAAAATCTTGTTTTGAAATCACACTCTTAATTAAAAATCATAATTTTATTTAATGAAATTTATAACAAATAATCATACTTTACAGTTGATCACTTATCTTTATCATTTTTCAACATGCAATAACTACGCACGAATATGTGGTAACAATTCCCAGTTAAACAACATGTTTGTTATTTGCTAAACCCCTGCCTCTGTAACACCCTTCCCCAGTCGACACCAGTTCAAAACATACAAACTAGCAGCCAATTGTCTGCACCAGCATAAAACTTCTTATATACAAATTGAATTACCAGTAAATAAACATTAAATTAACGCTGTTCAAACCTAAAAAACACGACTTCAATGCTAAAAAAAAAAACAATGGAAACCTCTTACAGCTTCCAATAGACAAAGGAATATTTTGAATGGCTCAACTATGTGCTCGTAGTTGCTTTAAAAGCATTGAACTTTTAACTGCGATTTGTAGAAACAGTTAAATGATAAAAACAAAAACAAAAAGAAAACAAAAAATTCAAAGGGGTGAGCGTGCAATTACCTCAACAAGTGCAGACAGACACCAGACTCTAGACTTGACTAGACAAAAGGCGGCGTGAATTAGCATGTGAAACTCTAAACTTTCAATGTAAAACTCCAATTGAATTGCACATTAATAGCAGATTGATTTTGTGTGTGTTTTCCACCCAAAAATTCAGTTTGTGCGGAATTTTTGTTAAGTAATTTTTTTATTCGTCTAAGCTGATCTTTAAATGATTAACGAACGTTTCTGGGTGTACTGGGTGTGTATGTGCATGTGTTTCTATTTTATTTTTTTTTTTTCAAGGGATTAACTGTCAAAGTACAGAGAGAAAAAAAAGTCAAATATTGAAGTCGAATTAAAAGCGTAGGAACGCTTTGTTTTTAATTTAAAAATATGTTTTTGGTTAAATCGAATTCTTTCAATCGTTGTTTTTATGATTTGACAGTCGGCCGTCAGTTACTTGTCAAATTAAAAGCATAAAACTGTCAGATTATTTTGGCAAGAGGGCAAACAAGACTAAACGAGAGCTTAAAATGCAATTCATTTGTTAGAAAATTAAATTATTTCAACAGATATTAATTTTGTATCAGGAAGTATGTCTACATTTTAAAAATTTGGCTCGCAATATAAAAGGAGCGTAAATTGAAAGTAAGAAATCATTTCATCGAAATCCCAAAAATTTCTTCAGCTTCTGATTAAAACTTTTGAATTTATTTGAAACTTAATATTAAAAAAAAAAAGTTGCCACCAAAAGTTACAAAGAAAAGCTTACCCCGTTGCCGATTAATGCGCGGATCTGGTGTAGCCGTCAAAACGCGATGTGGCACTAAACGCATGCCAGGTGGACAAGGTACTGGACCAATATTGCGATAAAGCACAATATCCGTATTGCCCTGTATGACAACATTTTGTTGCTGAAACGGTATGTCGTGTACACTTGTAGCATTCACGCCAATATAATGCTGAATATTTGTGGCGGGATAATACCGAGAGGAATTCTGAAATGAAGGCTGGATGTGATGATCGATAGTTGAGGAGACTCGTATAGTAGACGAAGGTATTTGTATGCTTTGCTGTTGGTATTGCTGTTGATGCTGATGCTGATGCTGATATGAACGATTTGTATAGGAGAATTGTTGTTGCTGTTGTCTCATAAAAGGTCGCAGCTGGATGCTGTTAGAGGTGGATGTTGAAATTGTTGTAGAAGCGGTAGTTCTTATGTTTGTAAAATTCTTTGGTTTATGTGCACTTGTATGATTTTGTCGCTGCCGTTGCTGTTGCTGTTGCCACGTTGTGGGTCTCGTATACTTTCTACGTTTGCCTTTATATCGTGTCGGTCCCAGACCAGCAGGTCGCGTATGATTCGTACGTGCTAACAACGGTGGTTTACGTCTTAGTTTACGTTTCGTTGTCTGGGCAACATTTTCCGATTTCTTTTGTACAATTTCATTTTGATTATTAAAACTACTATTTACATTAATACTACGTCGCATTGTCTTATTACGTAAAGTATCACCATTTGTCAAAGTGATATTCACGGTTCGTATTGATTTTAAGGTTGGTTGTGTCGTGTGATTGGCAACAGCTGTCTCCCCTTCTGTACTTGTCGGTGGCGTTTTGGCCTCCACCGTGATTTTTATGATATTTAAGTGATAGAGCGAATTTACTATGCAGACTAGTAACACTAATATTTTCAACATTTTATTGTGATAAATACCCCTTAAGAGGGGAATTTTTCGTTTTCGTCGTTTTTGTAATTTCTTGAGAAACGCCTTCTCGCGTAATTTTTCACTCGCGGTTTTGTTGCACATTTTTAAAGATTTTTTTTTTTTTGAAATTCAATTACATTGTAATGATTTCAAAACCGTATATTTTTAAATAGTTAGTTGGAAATACTAAACACACAACAAAATAACTTTAAGAAATTTAAAATTGTTAAGAAGTGACTATATATACATTTTTTTTGTTAATTATGTTCATATATTTAATTAACTCCAGTCAGTTTATTTTAACCTGCAACTTGATCTCTTATAAAAGAAACTTTGAAATTATTATATATCCTTACTAATTTACACATGTTAGAGAAAATATTGCACAATATTGCCCACACATAGCAAAATATATTGTGCATTCTTTCTTGGGCCGTTGAAGTTACGAAGAATAACGAACGACATTCATATCGAATGCCATAAAATTATTATTAATATTACTCAATATATCCTACACATGACACAAGTTTCTACACTCTTCTCATTTGCTCTAAAAAAAAACTATTGCATTTAATTGGCTAGACTAAAAATTCAAAACAAGAGCACTTAATGCCTCTCCCTCGTGCAGTATGTTGAGCAGAACAATCACATGAAAATTATTTGTGCTCTAAATTTTAATATTCTCAAGAAATTGTTGTGCACATTTGTGCCCCTAAAGATTTTAAAAACTCTATTTAATATAATTTGTTTTTCTTTATGTAAAAAGATATATGATTTGAATTAAATAGCCACTCCCTGTGAAAATTATTTAATGCAATTACTGTCTTAAAACTTAATCTGGTATATTTCGAATTTTTTTTATATAACTTTTTTTTATATTTAATTTTATTTAATTATTTATTTATTTTAGCTTCGTGTTGTAAGACTATATAAACTTATTAAGTGTTGCAACATTTTTTTTTTCTCAAGTAATCAATTCAAACGTAAATTTTAAATGTTTCAAACGCATTAAGGTGGCCAGTAATTTAGAGAATTTTATTGTAAAAATTTTTTAAATACGTTTCAGGGCCAACGGCATTTTACTTGCAGACAAGTAAATTGTTTTAATACAGAAAATAATGCGATGATTTTTCGCGTTAATACAAATTAATTTCGTTAAAGTTTAACAAAATTGTTAAATAAATTATTACTGATTAAGGTGGCCATAGCAACATAAACAAACAAAAACTTTATTAAATGGTAAAGAAAATTATTTTGTAAGAAAATACTCGTACAAAAGTATACAAATTTGTTACCGATGCCTTGGTTATCGGTGAAAAAATAAGCGTCGTAACTCCCCTCTACAGACAAAATCGATGTTGGAAAATTATAAATGTTATGAGCACTACTGGCTCTATCTCTCTCTCTGCGCGCCTATTTTTCTCGTTCCAAAGTATTATAGTGCATATATACTCGGAGAAGACATATCCTAAATGCTGGTCCCAGGAAAAAATTATACTAGATGTTAAACTGTGTGCCCCTTGTTTCGTCTGGGGCTTTATTTTCATCCAAAAGTGCTTTGCATTTCTTATCCTATTTTGCTTTATTAATTTGAAACATTTACACTTTTTTCTTTCACTATGAATCAATTTTACAGGAGTTTAAAAGACCATAATAAAGTGTAAATATTTTTAATAAATAATGCGTGAAGTGCAATGCACTTTTTGAGAATAGAAATCTATATTACAGTTGGAAAACCAAATTTTTGCCGTAATTTAAAGACTTGTAATTATATTTACAGTGGAATTTTTGAAAAACTTTAAGGGAAATATTTGGTTTATGACTAAAATAATTATTAAAAGAGTTTATACTCTTTTACCACCGAGTTCGCTCCCATAATTATCTCCATCGGTCATACAGTACCCCTACGTCGCCTCCTGCTCCTATTTAAAAAATATATATGTAGCATATGTGTCCTTCTAGATGCAGAAATATATATCGATTTAAATTTTATTAAAATCGCTGAGATGGTCTCGGAGGGGCGGAAATTCCCCCTACCAACTCCCTCGTGGTCCTAGTTTTGAAAAAAAAAATTAATAGGCAATGTGCCTTTTATACTCAAATACATCCAAGTTTTAAAATTCATCAAAATCGGCTATATAGTATGGGAGAGGCCGAAATTTTCCCCCTAGTTTTGAAAATGTACATTACCTATGAGCATTTTTGGATGCACATCCATCCATGTTCTAAATTTTACTAAAAACAGTTTGAACGTTTCGGAGGGCAGAAATTTCCCCCCTATCGGCCTCCAGGTTCTTGTTTTAAATAAAGTAATACCCTATAACCTTCCCAGAGTTGCACAGACTAAGTGCAAAAAATTTCATTGCGATTGGTCCACAAATGGCGAAGTTAAGCTTGTTTATATTATAAAATCTCTTAAAAACCATGTGGAAGGAGTAGCATAATTAAAAAAGCAGGCGTAAAGGTGGGCGTGATTAAAAAAAATAGTAGCTTATAATTCATTCAAGAGTCCCAAATATATGGTGTGAAAATTTCAGGAAGATATAAGATATAAGGTACGAACAAATACACATTAATTTTTATATAAGTATATAGATTAGATTTAATATAATAATTATTATTATTAATTATTTTTTAAGCGCACATACATACATACATTTTTGTAAAAATTCTTCATTAAAAATTTTATACGAATAATTTCGAAAATAATTCATTGCGCTCATGATTGAAGTAAAAAAAAAATAACCAGAGTTTTATTTAGTAACTTTTATTATTTTAACCTGGCTGAAACCACATACATTTCCTTTCAAATTTATAAGTTTGTGGTAAGAAAAAGGAAAATATTTAGAAAGATGCACTTTATTTTCAAAATAATTGCAGCAACATCAACAACATTCAGAAAACAAAAAAAAAAAACGGCTGCTGCTGCTATATAAAGTAAAACTTCGGGGGAAGAATCACTAATTAAAACATGTAACAACTTTATTGTTGGCCAACCGCAGGGGGTACTTCAAAGTTCATACGTTTGAGAAATAACACTAGACAATTAACATTTTCAAACAAAAGTAAGCTGATTTTTCAAACGAAATTACGATTAAATGAAGATTTTATTTTTCAAGAAATTTATTTCCTGTTTTACGTTGCTGGCCAAAAAGCCACTAAACATTTTTTGCTTAGAGAGTTGAAAACCAAACGAAAGGCAAAAAATGCTTTTTATTTATTCAGATTTAAGTTCTTCGTGTTTGTGAACGGCCACCGAAATCTGATATTTAATTCTGCCTTATGAAGTTGAATTTACAATGTCTTTTTTGACAACCTCTTTTGCTCTGAGATCTTTTGCTTGTGGCCAAGATTAACCAAAGGAATAATAAAAAAAAAAATATTAAAAAAATATGATTATGAAATATGATAAGAAATGGCCACTGTCACTAATTAAGTGGAATTGTCAGTTTAAATTAAATTGTTAAAACTAACTTGAATTGTTTTTTTTTTTTAGAAAAATATAAAAAAAACATTAAAATCATTTAAGTCTTTTTTTCTGCAAAGTTTCTTTTTTTTTTATTTCAACATTCCGTCAGCTGCAAGAATTACATCAACAGCAAATTTGTAAATGTAAATTCTTTGGAAATTATTGTTGCAATTGAACGTCTTGCTAACTACACTTGACACCGTAATTACTTGGAAGAAAATTTTTTACCAGCAGGTGACAGATGACTTCTATCAAGAAAATAAAGAACAGAAATATTTATTGCACCAGCAGCACTGACCTAAAAAGATCGCCACACTAAAAAAACCAAATAAAATAATATTACAGAAACTGCTTAGTTTTGGTTTTTTTTTTTTAGATTGAAAGCATTATGCATGGAAAATGCAGTTTTGTACCGCCTCTTGTGTCAAGGAGACGTATTAAATTTTGAAGCTTCGTTTTTAGTAGCCATTTTTAGTAATTATTTTACTACGCCGGTGCTACACAATACCGACGAAGGAGGGCACTCTGATGTGCCAGCTGAAGCCGTTACTGTTCAGTGACCAGTGATTATGCCTTCACCACTGAAACTTTCCGGCAACAACTGGCACACAAATGCAGATCAGAAAAAATGCTTTTATGAGTCTGAAACTGGGTTTGAACCCGGGAACATTTTTCGTTTTACAGTCAACGTGCAGACCTCTTCGACCATCGCCACCGTCAAGTTTTTTTTTATAGAAGTGTTGCAGCTCCTATTGTGTCAAGGAGACGTATTATATTCTTTCGCCGATGGCTCTGCTACACAATACCGATATGAAGGAGTGTACCCTAATATTACTCGTGTATTAGTGTCAGCAGGAAACGGTACTGTTCAGTGACCCAGCCAGTAAAACCTGCCGACAAATTAATAAAAACTGGGCAGATGCAGGATATTTCAAAAGCTTTTGTTTTATATGTAACTAATGCGAAAGTTTACGTTGCGCAACGTAAAAATCTATTTTCTGTAGATTTTCTAAGTGACAATTTCAACTTATTTCATTACTTATGTTACAGCTTTTGCCAGCTGATCGCCGCAAACATGCTACGCTTTTCCTAACTGAGTTTTAAATGAGTCTTTAGTTTATCATTCTGAAGGTGCGGGTTCGATTCCCGCCTATACCCTGAGAGTTCTTACAGAGAAGTTATAAGACATTCGAAGAGTTTGTGTTGTTCAAAATTAAAAAAATAAAAACGGTCTTCACTGAGCTAAACCTGCACAAAAAAAAAAAACATTTGTGAAATATGGCAATGCAAAAAATCGACAGTAGTATGTGTTAGCATCGTTGTGACGCGTCAGACACATGGCCATTCATTGATATCGATAGAAATTAAACACAAATAAAGCACTATAGAGTTTAGGAAAAAAAAAACTTTGTGTTATCAAACCTTCAAAGTGAACATGTGACTGAACAACTGACTGTAGCGTGTGCCTGGATAAAAATAAGAACTTTGCAATAAAATCTTAAACTTTAAGTGTGAGAAAATTGTTTTGGATTGCATAAAAATGCAACCAAAAAAAAAACAAAAAAAAACTAGAGATTTGTTTTTATGACTGCACTTGCACTGCAGGTCTGGCTGTCTCTGACTGTCTGTCTGTCTGTGCATGTGTGCATGTTTAATCTAGAAAACAAAACTTACAAAAAAAAAAAATTTTAAAAGAAAGACGATTCTTTTTAATCGCTGTCTCTTAAACTTCAATCTCAAACAACATGATTCTTTTTTATCTGTAACTACTTTTATTATCGTCTTCATTTGTTTTCTCTGCAAGATCTTATAAGATTTAATTATTATTATTTATTTCTTATGTTATATTCTGTTTTAAATAACAAATTATTAATAGTAATTACGATTAAATGTTTTCACATGCTGTTCTTTCTCTGAACCCCTTCTCTTTATGTGCATTTTGTTTCACACACTGGTTTCATTTAAAATTCATTGATTAAAAAGATTAAAGAATTTTATTTCAACTTTCATTTGATAGAGCAAGATGCAACAATTTTCTCTTTTTTTTAACAATTATAGAAAAATAACACTTTTTTTTTAGAGAGCTTCTGTGTGGAAATAAAACAAAAAACAAGCATTATGATATTAAAAGCCAGATTTTTGTAGTCGGCTTTATTAAATACAATTTAGTTTCACAGATCAATCATATTTTGTAGTTTTTGAATGTGAAACACATAAATTTAATCTTAAGTGATAGACCGCCAGGTTTGTTTCATTTAAATTTCATAATTATACCGATTGAAAGTCTTACATTTTCTATGATTAAAAAGCATCAATAAAGGAAATAATTTAATAATAACCATACGATAAATAAATAAAATAATGTTAAGGAAAAGCCTGAAGGTTTCCTTTGTGAATTAATAAGTTGTTGGTTTATTAACTTAAACGCTTGAAATAATCTGAAAACGTCCAGCAGATGATTTAGGTGCTTCCTAAAAGTTGAAAAAATTAAAGAAAAACGAACAGTCCAATCTAAATTACGACGCACAGTGCAACGTAATTTAGCGCTTAGCTTTTACACTGAAATGAGTTCCTTAATTAGAGCATTAACGTAGAGCCAGAAGCAGTAAATTTTACTCACTTAGATTAATAAAAAAAACTCTAAATAGAAGTAAGAAATAGTGATGAAGACGCTAAATTAACGTGAAAGTTGCTAAAGTAACATTACATAACACCTTTAAAGGGTGCTTTAGACCATAAGATCTGTCGTACGACATGTCAAATTTTTGTGCAGAAGAGCACAAGTCGGATCGTCTAAACGTAATATGTAATGAAACTATAAGATTTTGAGAGAAAATACGGATGAAAATTTGACAGTCGTATGGCTCTCTTGATTTTTTAAAATTTTTCAAAAACCAACACATTTTAGACCACGACAGCACAATTTTATAAAAATATACGTATATTTTCTAAAAGTACACTAAAAATTTTGACCACGAAAATTACATATTCCAAAGTTATAAAAATATTTTTCAAGGTTATTAAAAAAAAAATTCATTTGCACATGAACTCCATCCCTGGGAAAACAAGCAAACAGATGTAGTTAAATTAAATGAGAATGTTTTCATCTTACTTGATTTTATCCATACCAATGGTGTAAAAGCCAGAAAACAACCATTGGATTTTTACTCTCTTTTTTTTGAAATACGGATGCAATTTCATTTTATTTTCTCGCTCATTTTACGTACGACAAATCTTATGGTCTAAAGCACCCTTTAACAAAATAAACAACAGTACTTTTGCAGCCAACTTCACTTCTTTAAGTGCTGCCAAATTTGTTTTCCACTTGCAAAGCGGTGACGCCGCATTATTTCAAACATTTTGTATGGGCATGAGACATTTTGACAGCCAGACAACGCTTTGCGTCGTAATTTAGCTTGGTCTATAAACATTGAAATTTTTTTTAAAGGAAGAAATACTTGCTAGTGGCGATGGCTGAGGTAGTTAGCAAATTAAAAGATCCTGGGTTCGAGTTCAATATTCGCCATAAAAACATTTCGCATCCTTCCGTTATGCATTAAAATCGGTCAGACTTTACTATCATTCCCCTGTGAATGAATCGTTGCGATTGTGTAGAATAGTGAATCAGGGCCTTAACAGGCAAATTAGCTTTAATACAGTTTTTTTCATATCTAACAATGACTGCAAGCCATTTTGTTTGTGATTAAAGTTTTTAACAGAAAAACTTGTTGTCTTAAACGAAATTTTAATTTAAAAATTTTATTAAAAAAAAACCAATGCTGTTTCCTGCATTCAAAATTCAATTAAATTGCATCAACTTTAATGGATTTTCAAAGTTCAGCTGACTGTAGCGTTTTGTGTGGTTTTTAATTTAATTCTTTTTTTTTATCAATCGGTACCAAATAGTTTTAAATTTATATGTTTACGATTTAATGATAACCATAACTAATTTTAACTAAATTATAATAAACCGTGATTTAAAGAAACTTCGTCACCAAATATCACACTGAAAAGCGTCCATTAAAAATCAACTTATAATAATTAAAAAAATGAAATTAATATAAAACGAGTTGGAAAAATATATTTAAAAAATACGATTTAAAAGACAAACAACGACTTAATGGGGCTTTATAATTTACAAAATTACAAATATGAATACAAAAATATGTATGCATGTATGTATGTATAGTACAAAATAAATTAAGTCGCTAATTCTTTGAAGCTTTCCACGTAAAATAATTTGACTAAAAAACTAGTTTTTATTAAAATTTTAAATGCGACCATACTACCAGCTAAAACAAAATCACATTATGTAATTGACAAAATTATTTTAATAAATATAAATAAATTCACAATTTAATTTTGTTTTATAATTATTACAGTGATTCAAAAAGACCAAGCTTTACTACTAAATGTAAACCAGAAGTTGCTACCAACAAGCTTTGTTAAAAACAAAAGCTTACAAAATTTTATATATCTAATAAGCTTTAAAACAACATTTTTTAATAGTCCTTGCAATGATGTGGAAGCTTTAAATGTCTGTAGCAATAAAATTTGCCTGCTAGCAAAGCTTTTCATGCCAGTTTAAAGCATTCTTTTTAGACGTGCGAAAGCCTTACTTAAACCTTTTACTTTGAAATTCTAAAGACTTGAGCGATTTATTGACGTAACTAAGGTCTACGATCGCACAGGCCCAATGCTCACATTCACCAAGAAGTACGAGCTCATGTCCGCACCAAAAAAAAATTGTCGAATAAGGATGCAAAATGGTTCCAAGACGACTCACAAAAGTGGTGCACAAACAGGCCCAAAACGTTTCATGGAGTAGAAGCAGGAACCATGGAACCCAGCACACACACAACGACAGAACACTAATGACTAAAGTTATGTACACACGATTGTCAGATTTTACAATATTGTACGAGGATATGGCAATATGGTGGCAATGCACTCACAATGAAGAGTAAATTGTCTGTTCAGACTATTGTAAGAAAACAGTACAATTTCATTGTCACACAGTTGCCCGAGAGTAAATTTATCTGCCAACAAAAATTGTCTGTTCACACAGTTTTCAGATTATTGTTTGGCAAAAGTTGCCAGATTCGATGTTTAATGTTGTATTTAAATATTTATGGGCAGCGTTGCCAACAGAAATATTTATCTGCCAACGGTGTTATTGTACGGTGCACTAAATTAAGCACATGGGACAATAACAAATGACTGTAAAATGTGTGGCAATTATGTGTCAATGGAAATGAAGGGTGTTCTCACAATTGTCAGAATTGTGACAATATCGACCCCTGTGCACGATATTATCGTATGTTACACTTTTCTCGAAATCGACTTTTTTATTCAAATTGATTCTAAATCCATTAATTCACTGCTGATAAAGTATTAGAGCGATAGTTGTTATAGTTATGGAGATAACACTATGTACATTTTATCGCATGTGACAGCTAATGCTGTCTGGCAAATGAAAACGCTCTTCTGTAAAATTTTGTTTTTGTAACCTAAGATAATTTTGCTCACAGGGGTCACTATTATTGTCCTACAAAGCACGGCCATCCATTTTGTGAATATGTTGCCACACAAAAATTGTGAGTTCGGGTGATTGTTGAAAATTTTAATACAATTTTTAGGTCAATATTGGACAATATGGCAATCGTGTGTATACTTATACCTTAATAAATGAATAGGAACTCAACTTGTTGTTCTCTTTAAAGTATGTTTTAACTAATAAAACAATAAATCAGTGAACATTTAAGCCATCTTTAAACGGCGATAATTGAACGTTTAAACTACGTTTATAGACCATATGATTTTCATAACTGTGTGCTTTATTCCAAGGCGTCACAGGTGCTTTTGTGTATTCTGTACTTTGCAACATTTCAAACATGCACACACATGATCACGTGCAAAGAACTGATACTTGGTAGCAAAACCGCATGTGCAGGGGTTATCCCCTGAGAGCTTATCAACTTATCGTTATCAAAGATGACAACCGATTTTAAAAATCGAATCCCGAGATTTTTTGGGGTATTCTATACCACAGCGCACACTACTTCGTCGGTATTTGAGCAATAAGACATCGGCGAAGTACAATAATAGTTCTTCTTGTATGTGCTTTATTATTAACACGCATCTGTAGAGCTGTGAATTCAGCTGTATTTTCCTACCACTTTCACCACCACACTAACCATCTCTCTCTCTCTCTCTCTCTATACATATACAGAGTGGCACAAAAGGAGCTATATGATTTGAATTCTTTAATTATTATTATTTTTTTCAGCATTTTGTGAAGAAGACGTGGGGAATTAATTAAGAAGTATTCGAAATGAAATTATGGCCATTACACCCGAAATTTTGCGAAAAGTTATGGAAAATATGCTAAAAAAAAAGCTCGTATTTGCGAAGCAGAAAATGGACATCACTTACAGGATATAATTTTTCAAAGCTAATAGCAAAAAATTCCCCAATAATATGCTGTATTTAAAAAAAAAAAATAATAATAATCGCATAAATGAAGAAGTTATAAACCATATAGCTCCTTTTGTGCCACCCTGTATATCTATGTAGTTGTAATGCAATGCATTGAATATGAAGGGGAATCCCCTGAGCACTCATCCACTAAAAAAAAAAATAATTAATTTTCCGATACTTGATTTTAATTTTAATTTAAGAAATTATTTAAATAGATCACCCGTTCTAAACGATTTTTTCTCCTGTGTTTCGAAAACAAATGACTCATCCACAGCATAAATGTGTGTTCGGAAATAAATAAATTTAATGATTGTCTTATGTGTGTTGTAATTCGAGATTTTTTCAATGGCGAAACGAAAAAGAATTAAAACAAGTAACAGAGCATCTAATAAATCAACGAAATTGTTTATCCACACGTATTGCACGATTTAATTTTTAGATTTTTTGTTTATAGAAAATAAATTAAATTTAAATTTAAAGAATAAGAAAAAGAAAATTAATGTACTTTAGCCGCCACATTTGAAAAGAAAAAAAAAAAATTCAAACCACTTTTCGTTGAAAGTTTGTTTCATTTGTATGTGTGTTTGTGCAGACTTTGCTAAGTGTGTTAATTTAGACTCACACAGGGCTTTTGACTCATCGCACATATTTTAAGCTAAAATTTGTAAAAAAAGAAGCGCAAAATACACACACAACAATCTTTTTATGGCCAGAAGAAGTAGAAAAATAATGTGTTTTGTGTAAAAATGTTTTTATTAAAGTCAGTCAGCATTTAATATTTGTTTGAAATCGCATAGAAGAATCTACAATATTGGCCGCCAACTTCAGGCCAGCAAAAAAGCCTTTATAATTTATTACATCACGTTTCTTGCCTGAAACCTAAGAACCCAGTCAAATACGCATAATTCCATGTGTCTTCCAAAAAAAAAAAAAAAAACTCTCATTTTTAACGTGATCATGGTGATCATCAGCAGCACAGCAACTTTTTTTCAAGTTCATTTATTTTTGTAAAGTTTTATTAATTTTTTTTGTTTTTTTTTTTTAGTTTTAAGGGTCATTGGTGCTGTATTCCATTTAATTTTCTATGGCTATTTGTTTTCTTTGGTTAACAATTAAAAATTGTGAGCTTGTTTTTAGCTCAACTTATTTTTTCCCAGAATCACACTTCGTTTCATTTCTGTTTTAAATTTATATTTATTTGACTTTAATTTGTTGTTCATTATTTGACGGCATCAAGCGTTAAGTTTCTTATTATTGTTCTTATGGTGGTTTTTTTTTTTTGTTTTGTAAATGGAATTGTGGAATAGTAAAAATAGTTATTTTACAAATAACCCAGTGGCAAAATTGTCCAAAACGACATAGTCTTCGACCATGTACGCACGATTTGTTCTCTTTTGTTTTGATTTTCTGAAGACATTGTAAGAGAAATAGCTGAACCCCTCACTATTTATACCGCTTAAATCTGACCGAAAATGGAATACAACTCTCATGTATGGGCCGGTGCTTCAAAGACTATTTTGAAGTTACTCGACCGTGTACAGGAAAGAGCGAAGAAACTCATAGGAGACAGTAGGGTAGCCAACTCTATTGACTCTCTTGAGCATCGTCGCAACGTGGCTTGCGTTTCGTTGTTCTATCGTTACTATAATGGGATGTGTTCTGATGAAATCAGGGAACTTGTTCCCGAAACCCACGCACGACGCGTTCATCATTAAGAGCGCATCCATTTGTGGTCAACCTGGCAGCGAACCGCACAACGCATTACAGAGAAAATTCGTTTTTTGGCCACACAGCACGTATGTGTAATGGGCCACCCGCAGAGGTCTTTCCTGTTACTTTTGACGTGGGTAAATTTAAATCAAATGTCAATAAACACTACTCCCACTATCCTCCTTCCCATAACCTAATTTCCTAGTTCCAGCACAATGCATTGCATGTGTAGGGGTCATCCCCTGAGTGCCGGTCCAAGAAAAAAAAAATTCCAGCAACTATTTTCTTGAGATGTCTTCAATATTTATTTTACGATTTTCTATTGTTTTGCAGCCATCCTGAAATAAGTTTTAAATACATGGTCAACTGGGTTGAATGAATGTATGAACATACATATATTTCTAAATAATAAACTGCCAAGAGGTGTCATGTTGAATATTGTATTAAAAATGTTGTCTAGTTTTTTTTTTGTCACTTTAGAAAAATGTAGCACAATTCGTTCAGCTTAGATTTACATATACGCTGCTGATATCTTATTATCAGCAGCGCACACGTGTCAAACTATGCATGTTGACGATATGATAGCTTTGTGACACTTTATTAAAACCGTTTTGTGGAAATTTAACCCACAATCTTCATTATCATGTAGCCAGCGGTAGTGAAAGCAAGTCAGCTTTTTAGCGAAAAGTACGCTACTTTGAGCAAAATTTTAAAAGGTCTCGAAAAACTTCAAATTCTTTAAATAAACACATACATATTAAATAAAATGTGGATATGTCCAGCTTTCTATAAATAACTTTAAGTTGTCAAAAAATTATGTTTAAAAAAAGGCTTTAAAATCGAGTTTTTTTCGTTCTTGATTACAGGAAATTCCAAAAAAAAAAAAGGTTGTACAAAATTGTTGGACTTGAAATATTCTGAAGTGTTTTTATAAATGGTTTGCTTAAATCTTTGAATAAACAAATTTATTATTTGATTTACTTTATCTGTACACAATTAAACCATAAACTTATAAATTTTGACATTTATTGTTCATTGTCTAATGACAAACGCAAAAATATCTCTTTAAATCTAAAAATTCAAACCATTCTATGAAGTTGAGTTTCAACGAAAATGTTTATTTAAAAAACAATGAACACAAAACAAAAATAACAAAAAAAAAAGATTTTAGAAATTTAAAATAATATTTCTGCTCCTAATCACTATTTAGGCCTCACAAACGGAACAAAAATATAAAAAATAAACCGATGGCCAGTCAATTGTTCAGTTTTTGAATTTAAGCGAAACAACAAACAACAGGAGGCGCCATAATCTGACATTTAAAATCAAGTTCAAAAATTTATTTCATTTTCTTGCTGACTTTTTCCATGGTCTTGGTGGCCAATACTAATTGGGTCAAGTTAAAAAAAAAAATCGAAAGCCATGGTAGAGCAAAGCACAGCACAAGAGAAGGCAAAAAAAAAAAAGGTTTAAATGGATTTACCGCCTTTTAATTAAATGTGAAAGCTACTCCTCCCTCCTCTTGTGAAGAGATCTAGAGAAAAAGTTCTTTTCATTTAAAATTTTTTTCTTTTTGTTCTAATCTGAGCATTAAGGAAAGCAAAGTTAAATTGAGCAGACAGCAGCTGCACTTGTTGCAGTCTTTGTGCAGAAGAAAAAAAAATAATGATTAATTAACTTGAACCCGTTGAAGATTCTCATAAGTAAATTAAGACAAAAACGTTGTTCTTCTTAATGAGTTTTCTGTTCTTATTTGGCTTAAAAACGTTTCAATATTTTCCACCTGCTTTCATTTATTTAAAATGTCTTTAAGCTTTTTTCTCTTATTTTAATAGGTTTTTTTTTTTTTTTACAAATAAATATTTACATGTAGTACAGGAACTTGAGAAATCGTTTATTTAATAAAAATTATAAAAATTATTCTTATCAGAATTTAAACAAATTGTGAGGAAAATTTACATGTGAAAAGAATTTTTATGATATAAAATCAGATAAAATTGAATATCCACATGCTACACTCAACAACAAAATTTCTGAAAAACGATTTCGGAAGTAAGATTAAAAATTTTGAACAATTTAATTTTTTTGTTTTTTAATACGGGCTGATGAAAGCCACTACCAAAAAAAAAAAAATTGAGAATTTTTTTTTTGGTTTTTGTAGATCGATCCTTATCTATATCTATCTTCTATCTAAAACAGGATGTGTGTATGTATGTAACGTATGGACTCCAAAACGGCTGGGCCGATTTTGATGAAATTCAGAATATTCAGGCGGGTGACACTGTGAAGTCCGATTTTTGATTTTCGGTCTGCGGGCGGAGGGGCGTGTCAAAATCCTATTTTCATATTGCACCACCAATGACATATACATATATTTAGTTTTTTTGCTTTTTTTTATTTTAAATAAATAAATGTTGTGGTAATACAACACTAATGTTTGCTTAGGGCCAGCAACGCGGACCGGCTCAGCTAGTATTTAATAAAAATGGACATGGAAATGTGTATGGAACTGAACACATAGCTCACCCGGTTATGGGCGAATTACGCAGAAAATTTTCTAAAAGGCTCATTTCAAGAAATTCAACCTTTCGTTTGCCCCACAGGACGTCTGATCTAACCTGACTAACGGACTTTTTCTTGTGGGGTTATTGTAAACAGAAAGTGTACACATCGCAACCGATAAAATGTGGGTGAACTAAAAGAATCAACAAAAGCCGCAATTCCAGCCTCAACTTAGCGGTCTGTAATAAACAAATTTTTGCAAACCTGCCGCACCTGCATCAATGAGCAGGGCAGGTGTTTAAATTCAATTAGCTTAAGAATAATTAAACAATTTTTAACAAAGGAAAAACAATTGACTAAATTCCATGCATGACAAAAAAAGTTATTCCAAAAGTTATTAAGAAAAATTAATGCAGAGAAATGCATTCAGCCACCCTGTAGTTTTAAATAAAAAAAAACCTTTGACAGCAACAACTAATCGTTCAGTCACTTTGAAAATTACAGGAGAGAACAGCATTTCTTAAATTTTTATGTTTTTATTTTTGTTGTTTTTTCTGTAAATAAATAATATAGTAGTCGGTTTACAGAGCAGGCAATCCCTAACCCAAAAACAATACGTAGCGAAATCAATTTCCTTAGAAATTACGTAGTAATAAAACACTAAATTTCAAAATTTTTCCTGAACAATAACGCTCGAACATTTAAAAGATTTTCGAAATTGTCGTTAAGAATCTAGAGTGTGGAAAATGCCATGAAAAAAATAATTTATTTATTGTGTATTCGCAGCGCTGCCAGATAAAGTACATAGGGATGCCAGACAAAGTTTAAAAAATCGCTTTGCATTGGTAGAGAGAAAAAATATTGTTATAAAATAAGCAAAATTACCCTTATTTTCCTGTTTTTTATGAGAAAAAAAAACTAGGAAAAGATTATATTGTTAATACGGCATTGTAATTGATATAAAATATAACTTTAGTAGCTATTAGAAAATAGTGCTCAAGAAAAAGTTTCATTAGAAAAAAATCGTTTAAACTGGGATTCGATAAATCAGAAATTTGGCACTTTTTTTTTTGTCTACAAAAAATTTGTGAACATTTTTAAAGAAAAATTTGGATATCTTTTCCAAAATTGCAATAAATCAATTGTTGGCTTAAATTGATTTATTATTTACTCCTATATATATTATTTGATTTATTCAAACAAACTTATACATATATCACATTTTATGGATATGGTGTCACACTTTTTCGGAAACTGTGTTTCATTCTTGTGCTGGAAGACACTTTTGTTATATGCAGATTTCAACAAAGTGTAATTTTTTGTGGCAGAAAAGAAATCACCATTAATATGCTATAATGAATTGACTGAATTTAATGAAAGTCTTTCGTTTAAAAAAAATATCATTGAGCTAAATTTCCATTCGATTTCCGCATTGTAATAAAGAAATTTGAATATAAAATTCATTACTTTTTTTTTAATTTTTGATTTTTCCTACGTTAGATTCTCGAGGGAAATTTCTATTGCTTTTATTAGATTACGAATCATCAATAAAATGTTATATGAGATCAATAATATTCGCAACAAAAAGCACCAAAAGAGCCACAAAGTTATGAAAAAGTTTCAAAATACCATTTCTAACTTAGGGGTTTAAAACTCTCCCACTTTTTGACTAAGACATTCATTCATACTTTTTAAAACTTGATGCGAACTTGCCTTAAAATTTTGTAGCCAGTTTTGTTTCAACTAATGGGAAATAAAACAGTTGATTACTATTCTTATGGAACAGCAAAGTCATTTCGATAAATGAACTTGCTTTCAAATTGCTCAAAACTTACATGCAGGTAACAATTCACATGAATATTTGAAAGAGAGAGAGAAATATAGGGCTATTCAGAAAAAATAAAAGCGTCAAGACCGTCATAAAATACCCAAAAACCGTGAAGATGTCACCGCTGGTCGAAATACCATGAAAACTTGATTTTCGAAAATTGCCATCAAACCAGCAAACAATATTTGAGAAGTTATTACTCATTCCATGTTATAGATTTTAAACTTTAATTAATTATTATTTATGCCTGTGTTATGGTATGGTAAAACTTCCATCTTTCCCTTTGATTTTAATAATCCGTAAAATTATTTCTAATTTTTATTTGTGGTTTTCTTTATGGTTCCTATTTTTAGTTGTAAAATTTTAATTGAACAACAATTTTGCTACAAAATGAATGCTACACAAAATGTTAATAAAATGTTTATTTCCCCAAAAAGCCGCTAAAATTTACTTTGAAGTGGAAGTGCCGAAAATAATAATAAATGGCAATATTTATGAATCATTCACAGTTGTATTTGAAATTAGATAATTTAAGCGAAACAAAGCTTCTCCCATTAGTTTTGTTATTTACGAATATTAATTTGTATTTTTTCAATTCAATTATAAGTTTGAGCCGAAAAGATACCAAGAATAGATATAAAATTAATAATAACATTTTAAAAATGTTACAGAAATTTATTAACAACACAAATTAAAACAGATTTAATGACTGACCTCTGGTCATTAGTGCTAAAACCCTAATGCTTCAGTAATTTTAGGTTCTGCTTATTGTACGTCTATCAAAGCAATTAGAAATATATTTCCTGAGGCGAGCATAATTTTTTAGGGTATAAAAAGCTGATAATTAATAGTCCACAAAATATTAAGAATTCTTACGAATTTCGTAATTTCGTTTCTCGAAGAGGGCATTGCACTTGAAAGTTGCTGTAAAGTGGCTTTAAAGCGCAAGCTATAAAATTTATATCTTGCTACCAGGTGTCCGAATAAGCACGTTAATCTTAAACTGACAAAAGCTTCTGTACATCTGTGGCTCAAATATATCTGGGAGGTGTTTTCTGAGTATGTTTCTGAAAAATAAGCAGCTATTCAAATTTACCGTCCTGTATTAGAACTGATAACTGTGGAGGGCATAGTCTTTTCGATTGGAGTTTGTGGACGGACTACGTTCATACACCGAAAAGTTAGCTCCTCGGTTATTGATGTGGTCTAAGTCGGGACTATAAGCACTGGCAGTGTTTGCATTCTCAATTTAAGAATATAATGGGTACTTCTTTCTCATTTTTCTTTAAAGGATATCTGTCCCTGATGTGTTGCACCATTGCAACAGAAAGTCATTTCGTGACAAAAAAAGAGTTTTTGTTCGACCCAGCACCTCAATAAAAACTATGTACCTGGATCAAGTACAGTTCCATTCAGCAAAAAATTTAATTGCAAAAAGTGGGTTCCTGGTATTGACAATGCCACCTCTGGAAGTCATATAACGGTCCTTTTCACAATTAAACAATTAAAACTTAACGTGAGCTTTAACAGCAAGTTTTGTATGGCACAGTTGACGTTAAAGTGCACGTTAACTTTTAATCGGAGAATGTTAAAAGGACCATAAATGTACTAAATTCTCGTTATTAACTGCCAGGATAGTGCTTTCAAATAAAAACTACTCATTAATCAAAATATACTTGTGTCTTCTCTATTTAAAACTTTTCAAAGGCTTCTTAACAATTTTAAAATTTTCTTTTATTTGTTGAAAAAACAGAAATTCTTTGTTTATTAAAAAAATTAAAATTAATAATTAATATTTTTCTTTAAATTAATTTTTTTTATTAAAAATCTTACAACTCAATTCCATTTTATTTTATTATGGTTGTTTATTTATTTATTAATAATATATTTTTTTTGCTAATTATTTTTTATTTATTAGTATTATTTTAATGTTTATTTTTTATAATTTTTTTTTAATAAAAAAATTCTTTATAAACTTTTCTTTTTTATTCTCTTTTTATTTATGTAAACGTGATTTTTTTTCTAAAAAAAATCAATCAATCTTATTTCTATATAATTTAAGTGATTGATATAATTTGCAATAATTTTTTTTTTTTTGATTATAAAACACGGCTGAAATTATTACTTATTGCTTTCAAACTGGGTGTTGCATACTTTTAACTTTTATATTGTTTTGTAGCATTTTTTTTCTTCTATTTTTTCCATATTATAATTTGCACTTTTCATTCATATAATTTTATTTATTTTTTATTTTTTTTCTTAGATATAAAAATAAACATCGTGGCTGTCGATCATGTCGTTAGGAATTCAGAAAGCAGGAAAAACAACAGGCGAAGAAATAGTAGTTGAAGAATTGCTAAAGATATCCAAGAAATCTATGATTGCAGACATCGAACGAAGAAACACTTTTTTTATTACAGTGATTGAGGATGTGTCTCCAATGGAGCGTCAGAGGTATATGTATAAGCATAAGTTTCGAAAACAAATAAATAGTTTTCGAATACTTTATTTTGCACAAGTCACGTTTGCATGCGTTAAAAATACATAAATAAATAAGTACGCGTTTGTTTCAGCTTAAAACTCATCAAATCATTGTACGCATGCGTTAAAGCGTTTAATTGAAGACAGCAACAGGAAAAAAATTGTTTGTTAACAATTGGCTGAACGACGAGACAGCAAAATCGTCGTTTTTTTTCCTTGTTTTTTTTTTTAGCTGAAAAACGTTGCTGCACACTTTTTATTTTTGATTTTCAATTCTAAAGGAATTAAGTTCACAATCGATCATAAATTAACTCTTGCAAATATTTATTTTTTTTTTTACTTTTGTAGCAATTGCAATTAAAATTCTTGCTTAAATGCTTATTTAGCATAAAACTTAAATTTTAGCTTAAAATTTCATTCCAAGAAATAAATTCTTCAATTCACTTTTCCTCCGTTGGGACAAAAAAAAAAAAAAAAACAGAAAACAAAAAATTTTTAAACCGTAATTTCGTTAAAATATTTCAAGTATAAAAAGAATGCTTTAAATATTGCCGCCGCCAGCGCCTTCCTCGTTTTTTTTTTTCGTTAATATCCAGCGAAAATAGACTTCGAACCGTTCGCACTCGTTGTCTCGTTGCAACTGTTTGTAAGTTGGCCATTAAATGTGGGAATAACTGTTTGTTGCTCTCCAATAGTTGCCAACAAGAAGTTGTCGGTTTGAAGTCAATGAGTTTCCTCATTGCCATCTCGTGTCTTATATTTTATTTTTTTTATTGTTTGTTTTTGCATAGAACTTGTTCTCTAAGCGAACTAAAAAAGAAGAACAGCAACAATAACAACAACAACAACACAACGGCAACAAGGGTTCAATACATTTGCGAGCTACTCCACATTATTTATTGATGTGTTGTAGTTGGTTTTTTTTCGCACTGGAGCTCTTTTAAATAGAATGTGTTGTGTTTATAGTTTGCGTTATCAGTGGTTTGATGTTAGCCAGAACTATAGCTAAGTTCGATGCAACATACACACATATAAGATGTTGCTGTATAAAATAAAACTATACATAGCAACATGTTGCTGACATTTATAAAAGCAAAAGTGCCAGCAATTAAAAACGATTCATGTTAAAAAATTTATATACAAACAATCAGATATGAAAAAATCGTACAATTAGAAAAATTTAAATAACTGGGCACTGACCCATGGGAATATTATTTTACGTTATAATGATTCTTTTTATTTTAGTGCGGTATAAGTTAGAAATACAGCCAAAGCCCGGTATAACGAATGATATAAATTCAGATGGTTTAACCGGGAAATTCCTTATATCGCAAAGTTTTCTTTAAGTTTTATTTTTATTATTTTATTTTAGATAAAAAAAAAAATTACTCAGTTCGTACACACTATAAAAATAATTCGGGTATTCATAAGGTAGTCATAAAATTATATGTTTTAAAATAAAAACACGAAAAAATATGACTGCTGTGAACAACCCGTCATAATTAAGTGTTCTTTCAGCTGTTAAGAAAAAACACTTAATTATTTCTTACGTTTATTTTGTTATATTTATTATGTTTGATATCAAAATGCTAAAAACAATTGAAGAAACTAAAATAATTCGACTCTTTAATGTAGTAAATAAGAGCTTACATGCAAATCTTCTAATAATTTTATTTTTAATTTAAATTATAAAATTGTTCTTTTGGCGCACAAAATTGTTGTAACAAATACAATCGAAAACAGATATCGTAGTTTCTTCTTTCTTTCTGAGAAAAATGTAATTTAATATAAACTTATAAATATGTGAACAATTTTTAAAAAAAATTGTTTATTCTTATGTGATTTATAAGTAGCGGCGGCTTGTAAATATTATCGTAGGCTCGACAGAACAATACATATAGCACGAAAAGTTTAATAAAAGACATTGTACATCCCCCAAATATTTTTATGTTTTATATTACATTTCCTAAGAACTCCTGATGTGTGACACGAGAGCACACACGACGACGCATGAGAGAAAAATTCAAAGGAAACGTCGCGTCACGTTTACTACAAAACCAAAAAGCCCTCAATTCGACCCCAGTTTCAGACTGTGTCATAAAAATATTTCGCATATTTTTTGATGTACATTAGTGGGTCTTTGCACCAGTTGTTGTCGGAAGGTTTCAGTGGCGAAGGCATAGTCACTGAACACTAAAAAATGAGCCAAGAACTCTTGCTATTGGGACCGCAAATTAGTGGAAATATTTGCTTTGGATCGTCGAGACAAACAGAATTAGGCCCAGCAGTGGTGTTGGTGGAACCAGGAACATAATCGTGCCAGTATTCCGCGAATAGTGACACCTGCTGGAGGATATATTCCAATTTTTATTTTCTTTTAATGCTGCTGCCCCCAATCGCAAAATTTATTGAATCGAACACAAACAAAACTATGTTATGGCTGAGAATCACCTAAAAAGTTGTTCAATATTTTATAGTGACCATTATCAAATCGAAATATAAAACCCCTTAAACATCTGTGTGAGAAGATGTAAAGCGCTAACAACACTCAGCAATTAAATCATAAACTTTAAATGTGGGCGTTCCACGTTTCATTCAACAATCAGGTAGTTGACATTTTAACCAACCGTGTGTTGCTGTCATAGAGAGACGAAAGTTTAAACGTCGCATTTATAAAAATCAATTTTTGTTTTAAGGTTTCTTAAACAATTAAATTTTTAAACGTTTCACAAAACGAACATATTTTTATAAATAATGTTTTCTCATTTATCATACTCATTAATATTAAATAGAAAAATTTATCAAAATCTCTTCATAATGATTCGTGTTTTATTTAAATTTATAAAAACAAGAAGTAAAACTCCAAATGAAAGTCCATTTTGTTTGGTCTAAAGTGTGGGTTTTAACAGTTTCATACACTTTTACAAATATATTTTAATTTACTTAATTTTATTGAAAACATTTTCTGAATTAATATTTAACTAATGAACTATTTTCCCGTTTTCACACGCGCATCAAAATTACAAAAGAAACAACCAAAAAAAAAAAACAGAAAATTAATAACAAATTATTAATAATTTTTTTTTCTTTCGCTAAGTGACATCTCTGTCTTATCTTTTACCTAATACGCACACTTGTTATGATAATTTCCTCTTGATTTTTGTCTTAAAATAAAATTAAATTTAAAAAGCCGAAGAGGAAGTTAATACTTAATAAATAAAAAACATAATCGGATAATAAATGAAATAACAATACTAATGCACATATTCACAGCATTTAGGTAACTAATGAAAGTGGGCCAATAAAAATTTATATATAAAAATATATAAATATATATGTATGTATATACACTTGGCTTGTCGTCGAGAACAGGGACAAATATAAAACTATAAGAAATAAATAATAAAACTATATAAAAAAAAAAAAAAAAAAAACAATTTTCCTGAAGAAGCTACACAAAGGAGTAGCGAAATATTGAAATAAATATAAAATATATAAAAAGACCTTAGGCTTAAAATAATTAGTGTTATTACTATAAGAAATTGTTTTTAAAACTTTTAAATTTTGTAACCGCATGATTTATTTATTTATTAATTTTTTACTTTAAAAAAATCGGAGTCGGTGGACCTACCAGCCTAACCTTGATCTATATAAATACATACGAAAATCGGTTTGCCAAAAAAGGGAGGATTAATTAAGAACAAACACTTTTTTTTCGTAAATTTTCGACATGGAAATCTTTCGAACCATTTAACTGATCAGTGAATGTCTCAAATTAATTTGGCGAAGACTGCCTTTTGGAGTTATTAGAAGAAAAGGGTTTTTTTTTAATATGAGCACTGGTCGAAGAAAAAAAAAAAGCTGAATGTAAATATAGAATGAATATGAAAAGGATTTTCTTAGAAAAAATATCTGGTATGTGTTTAATTTTCCTTCAAATTTCTTCTTCAAATTTAAGTCACGTTTAGTTATGTGACTTTATTTGCTTGCAGTTTTCTTGTTCATGTCTGCATGTCATATTTAGACCCACCGCTAATATTTCCGCAATGTTGTTATTTTCTAAGAACTAAAAAAATAAATAAATAATAGAAAAAGCCAAAAAGTAGGATTGTACGTGATATGCCACATCTTAAATAAAAACCAAGAAAGCGAAAAATATTTCACAAAAACCAGTGATTAAAAATTGAATTTCATCACAAACTAAACTAAATCAAAGCTTAACACTGACTTAGTTTGAATGTGCACTAAAGGAATGCAACCAAAAATTGTTTCAATTCATTGCAGCTGTTTATGTAAAACAAAAAATAATACGGATTATTTCTTTAAACAACAAAATTATCATTTGAAATAGAAAAAAATGAATACGACTACGATCAACTGCTGCACCTTTTTCCTTGGTAACCTGAGCAAAACTGATTTGTTTGTTTAAGTCTTCTTGTTCTGCTGGCAACAAGTACTCGCACTTACAACTGAAGACACAAAAACTTGAAAAAGAAAAAATTAAATCTAAGACAACGCAACTTTAACATATTCGTACAAATGACATCTTACTACGTTATTTATGTGCTGTTCTCTAAATACTTCTACAAGCATGTTGCTGTTTGCAATTGTTGCTGTTGCTGTTGCTGTTGCTGTTCCTGTTATTTGTATGTTTGAAGGCAATTTCAATACATCTCCTAAGCGAACACTGCATGTACTATGTTTTCTATGCGTAATTTGAAAGTTAACAAAATGCATACGCATAAAATGAAATAGCATTGCCCAGGAAACAATAATTTACCAATTGAACTAAAGGGATTTTCTGCAAGTTTGCGGAGCGTCAAGTTACCAACCTCCACCACAGAAGTACAAGTATATTTATAAATTTGGCAATAGCTGTGAAGGTAACAGGAAATAATTTTACAATTAAAAAAATGTTTAATGGTGTTTTCTTTTCTAATTAATATTCTGCATTTTATCTGCCTTTTATATTTTTATGTTCTTTTCTAGAAAATAAGCGTTACTTTGAAACTGTAACACGTTCTTCTTTTATGATGTTCCCCTTGAAAAGGAAATATATGCTGCATGTAGAACAATCATTTTAATTAAAGGGGCATGGGTGCAGCACTTTATTAACAGCTGGTTTTTTTATTGCTTCTAAAGAAATTAATTATTTTTTTCAGTGCGTCTCTCGTGATAATTATACAGTTTTTGTATTTCATATTAATTGTTATAGAATAGTTGTAGTTTATTGTTTTATGACGCAACATTTGTTCTTTTTGTAAATGTAAAATATGCAATACTTCTTAAAAATCAGGTGAGCATTTGCAAATGTTGCCAAATCACATGCAACACTTGTGATGCGTTTATTTTTGGAAAATAAAACACCATCAGTTTTGATAAACTAAACCCATACAAGTCCATATAATCAACTCTCAATCTTTTCAAATGCTCTTGCATAATTGCATTTGCAAAGTTGTATAGTAAATTCTTACTCTATACTACCAAAATAAACACATGCATTTGCTAAACTTGTACAAAAAAGTTAAAATGAAAATCATAGTTTTTATTTACTGTACATTGGCAACACTTATTTTCAAAGTGACAGCCATTATGTAATTAAACCAGGTGGCATCATTACGTCAGGTGATTATTTTTTTTCTCTGCTTAAGTTTGCGACATGAAATGTCAAAATTCTATAAAACACGTTTGTTTCACAGTTTTTATTATTAACAAAAAAGTAGCGGAGTTCGATGTTTGGTGCAAATGGTCTTGCAACATTGCAAATGCAAAACTTTGTAGCTTTTGTTTGCAATCCAACAACAAAATGTACAAGTTTGCTTTTTCTACACCATTGCGCTTTTGCCATACTGAATATGCTATAGCTCTTTTGCAACTGTGTTGCGTTTGCATCTCTGGCATATAACAGCTGACATATGTAAACAAAAAAATGAATTTCAATTTAAAATAATGGCGTCGGTAGTTGAAAAAAAGAAAAGAGAAAAAACAAATAAAAAGTGGACCGTGGAGGAAATCCAAAGCATTTGAAATTATTTGGAGCAAGCAAATGAATATAGAGGTATGTTATTTTGGACAATTGTATTGAATTTGAAAAACAAATAACAAACACTTGATTTTTTTTTTATCACAGACATTTAGTTGGCAAATAGTGTTGCAAACTGGAGAAGAAGTAAAGCCGCTCGCAATTAATGACGAAAGTATTGCAAGTGTAAGAAGTTGCAATCTAAAACGCACTAAACATCGAATACCGCTAGTGATAAGCAATTTAGTTTGCGTAATTTTATTGCAATCGGGATTTTGTTTAAAAAAAAAATATATTATTTGTGCTTAAATATTTCGAGGGAAAATTTTTTCTGATATTTTATGTAGCAAAGCACAAACTTGCCAGGATATTTACCATTTGCACTTCTGCAAGACCGTTTGCATCAAACACTGAGTACAGCTAATGTTTTTCACAATTATTAATTAGAGCAAAATTTTTACAAGTGCATAAATTTGCCATATTAAATGCATAAAATGTTGAGTGGGGCTACTGTGTTTTTTAAACAATACAATGATTGTGAAAATATTTATTCCGTTACGATTTCTCAGAATTTAATACAAAAACTTTTCCCCAAATACACACAATTTGGCAAAACTTTTCGCACTCGAACATGCACCGGTCAAATGACATTAACTTCCAGTGGGGTTCAGTGCAAATGTTAATGCTTGAGTCAAAAAACAATTTAAAAGTCCCAGAACAAAACTATATAAATAAATTATTGAGCAAAATTCTAAGATTTTATCTTGGCTCAGAGGTCAGGAGAAATCCCTGCCATGTCACCATGGAGTTTAAAAATTTAGTAACTTTTTCGTTTCTAAACCTATTTTTCTATTTATTTTTTATTAATTTATTTCTTTTCAAATTATATAAATAACACCTGGAGAATAAATAATGGAGAGATTCACAACTGAACAAAGAAACAGAATAATAGAAATTTATTATTTAAATCAGCGATGAATTATTTTAAAATCCGATTGTGAGTGATGAAGCTTGTTTTTCACATGAATGGCTTTGTTAATAAGAAGAACCGTATATTCCAGGGTTCGGAAAATCAAAAGATACACTCAACACCAAATTAAGTGTACAGTGTGGTGTGGCATTACATGTGGAAATATTTTAGAGTCTTACGTCTTGTTTACGTTCTGCTCTGGAAAACACACCTGAGGTGTGATTTCGGCAGGATGTAGCTTTTAAGTAAAATTTTTGGAGAGCTAATAATTTCCAGAAATTCGGAAATTAAATGGTCAGCACGTGTTAGCCAGCTTCGTCAGCATCCGCCTATTTCCTTTGGGGTTATTTGAAGGAGTGATTACACAGCTCAAGAAAATCAAATAATTTTTGTGTGGTCAAGGTTTCATAGTCAATTTGAATACATATGGTACTCTGTCACAATGCCTATAAATTACTTATTTTGGATTAACTCCGGTTATCGAGATTTACCGTGATACATAAAAAAGCGTAGGTTGCACCACGTAATTGGCAATAACTCGATAACTATCTCTTCAATAGAACTAAGAAAGAAACACGGCAGGATCGGCAATAAAATAACCTGTAAATTATATAATTATACATTTTTTTGTTCAAATCCTTATAATTTAGCAGATATTGAGAATGTTTTGAGAAAAAAAGAAAATTAAAAAAAAATTGTTTTAGAAATTTATTAAAAATGTCAAATAAGCAGAATTTGAAATGTTGTTATTAATTTTCTAACCTGCTTATGTTACAAATAAAATGAGCCCTATTTCATTAAAATCTATTCATAAATTCTGATCTTATTCACAATTAACTGGCGGCACCTATTTTACAGAAAATGTTTGTGCTTTAATTTATTTTGTTGTAGAAATTTTTTTTAATTAATTTATATACTTATATCAGATTTTGTTGAAAATTTTTTTCTTTTGCAATAAAAAAAAAGAGTGTTTGAAAAAAACGTCAAATGTACATCTTTTGGAATACGAATAGGACACCAGCACAAGTACTGGGCCCCACACAAAGTTTGCAAAAATTTTGTTGAGTCACTCCGACGACTCTGGTGTCAAGGAGGAAAAAAAATATATAAACGAAAAAGTTATTAAATTTCTTAAACGCATGGTGACATTTTGCTCTCATCCTGTAGCTAGAAATAGGTATATTGTAGAGAATAGGCGGGTTGGTGAAAGCTTAATTCTTGCACAACTCTGCAGTTGCGTGTTAATTATAAAGCAAAGTTGCAGCATCTCTGATGTTTTTTTTTTGTTTTTTTTTTATCTGGGACGAGCACTACACAATACCGACGAAGGAAGAACACCCTCCTGATGTTAATTTTGACGCATTATTTTTGAGTAAAGGGGAGCCATTTTATTTATTATTTTACTTCGCCGACCTTTTATTGCTAAAATAGCGACGAAAAGATGGTTTGTAGCACAGAAAAATCAGAAAAAAAAATTTGTACTTCACCAGGACGGGAATCGAACCGCTGGATTATTCTGGTTGCAAAACCAACACAGTAACTACTCAGCCATCAGCATTATTTCCAACAACAAAAAAAATTTAAATAAATATAAATTTCACAAAAAAATATACACCGAATATACACCTCTCCCATGTTGCTGCCGATCTGCACAGCACTGTATATCTGTATATATTTGCAAGGCATTAAAAATAACACTTCGGCCTTAACCAAAGTTGTTATCCTAAAACTTTGTAAACTGTCTATTGGGTTTCCTTTTCAAAATCACACAAACATACTGACTTTTTGCCGCATTAGAAAAGTTAATGTGACAATGTCACGTGAATATCTTCAAAAGAACATGTTAAAAGAAAGAAAGAAAAAAAAAAACAAGCAACTTGAAACTGCATTAACATTCGAAATGAAAGGTTTTCTTTCACATCACATCACAGCAAAGACAATGAAAAAGTATGAAATAGAAAAAAAGTGACTTTTTAATGGTGAAACCCACAACTAGAACGAACAGATACAAGTAGCTCGCAAGAAAAGATTTTTATTTTTTCTTAAATAAAGAAAATTATTTAAAGATTTGTTTATTGGAAAGTTAAAGATCATAAAGAAATGCAAATAGAAAAGGCAATACGAATAGAAATTCCCACAGTTCGAAGTCACTGACAAGTCAAACTTAAAACAAATCCTTTGTTTTTCGTTCGTTAGTTATAAAATAACGGAAATATCTATTTTATCTATGATTTCTTTTGTACATATTCCAGTGTAAAAAGTAATTGAAACCATATTTTGTTTTGTTTTTTTTAGTTTTGCTTAACAGCGAAAAGAAAAGCAACCTTTCGTTCGTTTTGGGCTAAATGTTGCAGACAGCCTGCCAGCCAGCCCGTTCAAGTTTCCTGTTTATCTTTTCAAGTACAGAAATATTATCTCTCTATAAATATCTTTTTGACAAACTTGCGAACAGTCCCAAAGCATTTAAACATTTCTTTTGCTAAAAAAAAAAATGAAAAGAATCACCAGCAAAAAATTAAGTTATTTGAAACACAGTCAGTTAAAATTAAAAGAAAAAGTCTTCTTCTAGCAAACCTGGTAACTATGGAAAAAGAAAAACGTTTTGTGTGTGTCTTCAATTACAAAATTTCCGATTTTGCCCATTGATATTTGTTATGCCTTTTCCATTCTAAAGCCTTGCCTAATCGCCTCTAAATATTTATGTATTTCCAATTCGTTTCAAACTTGTGGTTCATTTCAACTCCACACGACCTGAAATCAGTTAAGAATCGAATGTATTGTATGCTTGTAACGCAATTGCCAATATTTATAAAATTATTATTAAAAAGAAGAAGGAAAAAAAAACTCTTTGTACTCAATTTTAATTTTCCACATATTTAACCATTTAAGGCTCAGCAGCATACAAAATCCCCAGGAAAATCTTTCACTCCCCACTAAATTCAACGCATCGTTGACCTATTGAACTATAAATTGTATGAAAAAATATACGTTGCCTGTGCTCTGGCCACAGAAAACACCAACAAAAAAAGTTATTTTAGAAGGAAAAAATTAAACATAGAACAGGCATTCATACTTTCAATACACTCGTCGTCGTACACGAAAAATTACAATTAAAAAATGAAAGAAAAAATTATGACTGAAAGCGGTGTGTGCTTCCAAAAAAAAGAAATATATATATAAAAAATAGACAAATCTTGAACAGGGGCTTTATATAAGGACAGGTATTTCGAGGCAGATTAATTTCTATAAGACACACAAACGGCCTGGACTATTTTTTTTTTAATTTTCAAGACATCATTATTGTGTGTTCATAAGTGTGTTTGTTACTCTAAATTGGGCATCCGCGGTATTCCAATCTTACCAGAATCCTTCCCGAACTCGGAAATTGAGTGAATGAAAGACGTTTTGAGAGAGTAATGTTTTTGTTCTTCCTACACGAAACAGTACGTATTTTTCTTGAGGGTGGCGAGTCTGCACAAAACCAAAAAAAAAAAAAGTCCTGGCTTCGACTACAGTTTCAGACTAATTCATAAAAACATTTGGCATTTTTTCTGATGTGCATTAGTGTGGCTTTGTGGCGCAAGGTTTTAGTGGAGAAGGCATAGTCACTGGTCACTGAACAGTACCGGCTCAGCTGGCACATCAGAGCTCCCTCCTTCGTTGGTATTGTGTAGCACTAGCGAAGTAAAATAATTACTAAAAAAAAACATTCAGTCGAATCCCTCTTAATGGACACTTCCCATTAGCGAACATTGTTGGCAGGTCCCGGCAGCTCTCCATAAGAAAAGCATTGCAATCGCTCCCCCATGAACGGACTCTCTTATGAGCGTACGCGGACACACAGTTGACGAAAAAAATTTTCTTGGACGGACATTTCATTTGTTTTTGTCCTTTTTTCATGCCATAATTTGCAAATAAGCTTTTCAAGACTCTTTTAATATGCTCGTCATGAAAGCAAGCCTCGACTTGTTGTATTTACCACATCACATAAAATAGTTAAATGAAAAATATCTGAGGATTCAACAGATGAAATTGAACCTTTAGAACTTCAAGAATCAAGCAACAACATATAAACACACTTTGGCTAAAGTGCAGGATCTTTTAGCGTTTGTGAAATGCGAAGCTGATACAGAACTTATGAATATATTTTAATTTCAGTTGAGTAACATTTTCAAACAGACACGCCAAACTGGGACGGAGAAATTTTTAATGAAATAACTCATAAAACAATTTAAACTTTTACAGGGTGGCGCAGAATAAGCTATATGGTTTGAATTGTTTATAACTTTTTTTTAATTATTATTTTTTCTTTGTTTTTTTTTCCAGCATTTTGTGAAGAAGACTTGAAGAATTAATTATAAATCATTACACGATCGAACACAGCACATATTGCAGGCGCCTCAATGGCTGTGCTAAGGTACATAATCGGCGAACGCATTATTTCGCGCACAATCGATTTTAACTGGCCTCCACGTTCACCAGATTTAACAGCTCCTGACAGTTTTATATGGGGATATTTGAAAGAAAGAGTGTACGTTAACAAACCAAGAACCATACTCCAACTAAAAACCAACATTCGAAATGAAATCATGGCCACTACAACCGAAATTTTGCGAAAAGTTATGGAAAATATGCTAAAAAGGGCACGTATCTGCGAAGCAGAAAATGGACATCACTTCCAGGATACCATTTTTCAAAGCTAATTGCAAAAAATTCACCGATAATATACTGTATTAAAAAAAAAAAATTATAATAATCGCATAAATGAAGAAGTTATAAACCATTTTTAAAACATATCATATATATAGGGGATATCTGAAAAGCAAGGTTTATGCAAACAAACCAGAAACGCTTGAGCAACTCAAACAAAATATTCGTGATGAAATTAATGAAATGTGTGAGAATGTAATGAAAAATGTGCTCAAAAGTGCTCGAATTTGTGAGGCTAACAGAGGCGGACATCTTTCTGATATTGTATTCCATACATAATTGCCAACATGAAATAAAACATTTATCAATATAAGATCCATTCTCGTTCATTTAATCAAAAATTGTAAACAAACAAAGTAGTATACCTTCCCGGCGAACACTCTGTGTATGAAATGGGTATTTTTAATTTGCCGATTTTTTTAAATTGTAGTGCCGATTTTTTATGAAAATCATCTGGCACCCCAGCATAGGACTATGTTTGTGACCATTTCCAGCTAAAGTCCATTTCAGCTAAAATATTATTTGCAGGTATTATTTTTTTATTATTATAATTATTCGGTGCAGAAAGCATCACGGGAAGCAGAAAATGTATTTCAAAATCGTTGGTAAAAGTTTGCAAATATTATTTTTCCGAATTTTTGGCTGTAATTTATTGCCAAACCCTTTCTTTGCCCGAAGTCACATTGGAACCTGTTGTAAGCTGTTATTAAAGGTTTCCTTGTGCAGCTCTGCAAGCTTCGTGGTTTCTGTCTATGTATTTAAGAATGAATCTTTTTCGGTTGTTTTAACATTTCCTATTTGCTGTTTTCTTTTTTTGTTTGTTTGTTTGACTCCTTGCCTTAAACCGGCAAATTGTGTGAAGAGAGAGGTTTAATGCCAACAAAAATATTTGTTATAAAATCTTGATAGCAAACTGCTGTTAAACTTTCGTTTAAAGCTCGATCTATCTACATAAAAGCTAGACTGGAAAGGAAACAAAATCTACTTATTTATGGTTTTCAGTTTGTTATTGGTTACCAAAAAAAAAATATATATACATATATATAAAGAGTTGGTTCAGAAGTAAACATAACGAAAAATTTAGTTTTAGCCAAAATAAGAAGAACAAATAAGAAGAAAAAAAAACATTTAAAAGACAGCTGTGCATTGCCAATGTTAAGACAACAACAACAGTCGAGATTTTTTCAAGGTGATAACACAAAACGAAGTGAAGAAGAGAACAAACAACGTATTGAAGTTTTCGAGTTTTGGAAGATATTGAAGGTTTTTCTTTCGGTGTTGGTGCTATAGACGATTTTTTTGTGTCAGAAACAAAGAGCAATAAAAAGCACTCAAGAAAAGTTATGAGCGCCTTAAAACTTCATCATACACAATTTGAAAATCTAAACAGTTGACAATATTTGCCAATTGCCAATTTCAATTACAAAGAAATCTATGATTGAGAAATAATTTATTATGTACGAGTATGTATTTTATAAAATAGTTTAAGATCTGGAAAAATAAATTACTGCTAAATGTGAAATGCAATACGGGTGTAATATTTTTTTTGTTAAATCTTTTTTTTATTGGCTGGCATTAATTGCTGAGTAACCAGAACGAATGGAGTTTTGATCTGACATCACGTGTGTGAAATATTTTCAATTTAAAAATTGCAATCAAATAGAATGGCCAAGACACATGTGGTTTGAGGTTTTTTTTCCGGTTTTGCGTAGCACAAAAATTTGGAGTGCAAAAATATTTGAACAATTAAAAAGCAAATTCTTTGGAAAAACAAAAATCACTTACGATTTTAGAAATCGTTCGGGTGGTCTTTTTCAGGCATTTAACATTCATTTTACTTTTTCTTAATGGTTTTTTAACGTTTGTAACGAAATGTAAATGTCACAATACGTATTCGTTTTTCAACATTTAGGCCTGCCTTGCATTGACTTTATTTTATTTTATTTTATTTTTTAATATTTTGACCATTCAAATGCAGTCAATTAAAAAAACAAATGTGTCTTTCTTGAACCGCAACAAACAATGAGTCATGGCAACTTAAGTTTTACAGCGATGGGGAAAAATTGCTCTGGAAGTGTTGTAACCAACTCTGGAAAATCTCAAGTCCCATTAGGTATGTGAAAAGCATTTGTTTTAAGTACTTTAAGCCCTCACTTTCTTAAGGCCATATCCAATATATGGCCATAGAATTATGTAACTTAAGTTTGTTACTTTTAAAATTCACTCATTTATGGCGTTTTAAAAAGCCCTGTTTCAATCTACAAATTTTAATAAAATTTAATAATTATGAGAAAACGGAATTTTTATGACATCGTGAAACAACTTCATATCAACTCATAAAATGTTCGTGCTACAAGTACTACTGATAATTTTCTTTGATTTGAAAATGTAAAATTTAAATTTCTGACTTTTACGATTCAATAAAAATCACAGGAAAAAAATCACTACAAATCCAAATGCTTTCGAAGTGCAGTTTGTTTGCAGCCTCTTAGGGTATGCCGCATCTGGAAATTGATAACCGATTAAAAAAATCGCCAAAGTTCAAAATGAAAGAGGAGGAGTAATGCTGTCAACGGTATGCGAGAACTACACGTATCGGTATTTCCAATAATTCCAGCCGATAGCGAGTTGTTGGGCGAATGCAACTGTGCGAAATAAGCAACTAAACAAGTTTCGTATTGTCTTGTCTTGAAACAGTGATCAGCTGATGTACCGTACGTATGCATTGTATTGCAGCGGATGTAGAGAAATAGGTTTTTGGGGAGGGCCATGGATGGAGTTGTGTATGTGGTTATTTGACATGAAAGTTCCAATATCACATTTGGCATACATGCATGGAAAGTGTAGGCCATAGAGGACTAGGACTAACCGAAATGTATGGAGAGAACAAATTATATTTAACATTACACTGTCCATATGACCCACTTCTTTTGCATTACATCGCATTAACACTTAGTTTCGCTGCGTGAATTCCATACGTGTAGGAGTCATCTTCTGAGCAGTGTTCGCAGAAAAAATAAATGCTCCATATAACTACTCTATGGAGCACCTCAGAGAGTAATTTTAATGCGACGAAGTAATCGTAAATACGAAGAAAAGCACAAACATTTGTCCTATAACAATAAGCTGTTGTTTGTTCAATGACATGGCCCATGGTTGCATTACACAGAACCATGTTTCTCCAATTCAGCTACAATGTACCACGTAGTCTAATATTATCTGCAGGGTGCTTTTTAACTTCCCGCTATAGGTGAGGTTAGGTTATCTAGGCAGGTCGCTGTTGAAAATAAAGATCCCAGTCCACTTGGGTTCAATTCATTATGAACCCATTGTGATACCTGTGAAGAAGAAGACGTGAAGAGGGGGTATAGAATAGAATGGAGTAGCATAGAGTAGGTTAGGAAGGATGCAGCGCTGGACGAAGATGCGACAGAGTGGAACGAAACCCCCAGTAAGAACCGGAGAGACCAACGGTGGTAGAGAGAAGGCGACGATGGTGACGCGACAACCAGCCGCTGGCCCTAAGAAACCCGCTCAACTCGCTGAGCCCCATCCCCCACAGTCCCACGCGAAGAAATTACCAATTTTACCTCAATTTTCGCAAATCGAGTTTCAACGTTCTGATATTAGATTCAGACTATTTTCAATATAGTTTCAGTACGGATGTAGATGGATAAGTGTGTCTATGTGTGTGTGTGTGTATGTAAACATCTCATAACTTCAAAACATGTCGTAAACAAAGGGAATTCATATCAGCTGAACTTATAAGCCCAGCTGACGACTATTTATCATGGTATCATATTTTTTAAAAGTTTCACAACACTAAAGAATTAAAGTGGCGCGCTTACAGAGCACGAAGCTCATGGAAAAAAGTACGCGGCGGTAGCTTCAGTCAGCTGCAGGCGACATACTATTCAATTTTTTTTTGCAAGAAGTTTCGGCTGCAATTGATAGGCCTGAAAAAATCAGAGGCGGCTAGCACCGGCAGTCTGTCGGTCGGCTTCGTGCTCTGCTCGGGTAACAAATTTAGACTAGGTGCCTGCCAGGCAAGTAGTGAAGCCTTTCCTAGGAACCGAACTCACAACCTTTCGTCCAATATATAGACTGATGCTAAAACACTTCCATAAAATACTGTTAAACTTCATGACCCACTTTGTTTTATATCAAACAAAATTTTATTGGAAAATAAATAGGAAATTCCTTAAATTCGCAACTCCAAATAATTCAGTTACATTTTTTTTTTTTAAGCCAAACTCTAACCAAGTCAGGTGGTTTTAATTTCAAATAGAATTTATGGCATTTTTTTCATCAACTAAACCATAAAACTAGTTGAAAAAAAATCACATTTACAAATCAAACATTGATTTCAAATCAAGGCTACAAAATATAAACTTGCAATAACTACGAAATAAATACAAACCGATGCCAGTGAGGACTCCTTTGAAGTTTTGCTAAGAGAGTGTATTTTTTGCTTTTGTGAAATAAAGCACTTTATGGTTTAAACTTCTGCTACAGACAACATTCCAATATCCATAAAAATGTCAACAAGATTGTACTGCTTCAAAGATTTGCAAGAGAAAAAAAACCAAATGAACAACAACAAAAAAAAGTTGCATTCTTAAATGCAACTGAAATGAAATCAAATACAATCACATACAGAAACAGCTCAAATACTTGCCACGTTTTGTAGGAAAATTTTATAGGAAAACTTGAGCAGCAGTCGCTGCGTTCAGAGAGGCTAGTTGGCTCATGATCATAATGTTGATGATGCCAGTGCTGGTGGTGGTGGAGGCGATGGCGGTGCTAAACAACAGTAGTAATTGCCAGCCAAACGGGCAATTGGTCAATATGGAATACAAAACTGTAGGTTGTCTTATTTTTCTTGACTACTCAGAAAATAAAAAGCAACACAATCAAATCGAAATAATAAGAAAAAGGCACCAGACTGTCTACCAGAAATAATAGTACGAAATATTTCGTTCGTACAATATTTTCTAAAAGCTTAAAAAAACCAATGTTGTGTTTTTAAATCAGTATAAATATAATGGAAAAATTAGGGGGAGTGTTCTACAACGGGCCAGGGAAATCGTTATTTAATAAGTTTTATACCTCTGGTTGAAAGAGACTGAGCCCTTGTGAGGTCGCAAAGAAATTGTAGCCACTCTTTCCAGACAAATGCTCAGAACAAATAACGAAAGGGGGCATAGGAGCTGGTCCCGGTATTTACGGACCAATGCGCTGTCGGCAGACATGCTGGTAGACCGGTTCTCTCCCTTAACACATTCTGTCCTGGAAAGGATGTTGCGGAGGAACAGTCTGTTCCTCATCTTGTTCCTCCGCATCTTTCGCACATGCTGGTAAGCTGGATCCGTCCCATAGCACATTTTGTCGTGCAAAGAAATAAATACCGTAACCAGCTCCTACGCCCCCCTTTCGTTATTTGTTCTGAGGAACAGGATGAGGATGAGGCTGCTCCTCCTCAGCCTCTTATGCACGCCAGAATGTTTTATGGGAAGTATCCAGCCTACCAACATGTCTGCTGATATCGAAGTTGAGGAGCAGGAGACTGTTCCTCCGCATTCGTCTTTGCATAGTGTACAGCAGTGATTAACTCATGAACATATACTAGACGATCTATCGGAGGGATCGCAGATTAGAATTACTAATCTTATGCGATATCTCAACGCAAAGTGTTGAATACAGTACATTTCTTCGTTGTATCCAGTGTGTAATGCGCACCTTCTTTGTAGTTTAAAACTCATACGATTAGGTGGTATCGTCAAAACGAAAACGTACGATTCTACTTGAGTGTTTTCTAACCAATAGTGGAATTTACCTTGGAATCGGGCTGGTTTCGTGTGGCGAATGTCTTATGCCGGGTTATGGACGGCTTGTAGTATCACATTGAGCCTAAATGGGGCTTTCTCCTTCGGGGGGTCTGTCAACCAACATAACCTAATTAGTTTAAAACGGTGTTTCCAGTTTTCCTTATCACTTTTTGCAAAATTTTCTTTTGAAGACAAAAATAAATGGCGCCATGTGCCGCAAGGTTTAGTTAATCAGCAAATATATTCCTTTAAAAGACAGAAATAATACCTGCTGGGTAAGGAATAATATCAATTCTATAATAATTCAAAACTACAGATAAGCTAGCCTTCGATTTAGCCGATCTCCGAGTTATCAGCATTTTATGAAAATCTCTTTCATCAATTATTAATTCATTCAATAAACTTTGTAATTATTAATTCGGTATTCCCCCTAATATATTTTTAAATTGATTGCAAAATATGGCCACTTTAGTTGTGACACATAAAAATTAACAGTTCATAAATTCAGCTGCTTTTATTTTTTTGTTAATAACAAAATTATTTGTTTCTTTGAATTTTTGTTTTTTCTATATAATTTTGAATATTTTTCTTAATTGAAAAAAGAAAAAATCTGAATGTTCAAGTAATGCATAAGTAGCAGTTGTATAATAATTTATGAATTTTGTGCACAAATTTTTTTATTATTATTTTTTTTTTCTTTTGCAGATAATTTATGTTACAAAATCATTAAAAAATATTATGAATGGTTTGTGATTAAAAAATTTAATTCCCAAAATTATTTGAAAATATAAAAATAATTGCAAAATATTTAGTAAAGAAATAATTGCTAAAAAAGCCGGAAAAAAATTGTATTTTAATTTACGGCAGAAAACTAAACAGAAAATTGTTTGAATTCCTACATGACATGGATATTTGTGCAAATGTATAAGATAAGATCTGCTTGAAGGATCACCGGTAATGAGATATCTCATGGATCATAGATCAATAACTAAGCTAATCTCTGTATGAATCTATTTATAAAATTTCACACAGGGATTGCTGAAGGCCGCCTAATATCATTCGAACGCAAAAATTCAGAGCGACAGACTTGTTTAATAATGTCATGCAAGGTCACACATTCACATAGAATATGTACAGTCGTTCGATCCTCTTTCCATAGACAAACGAAGTATAGGTGAAAGAAGCTGATCAAATTTCAGCAAGAGGTAATTCAGTATGTAGTATTCACACAGACTGTGTTCAAGATTAAGGTCAGAACCTGGCCGTAGGGCCTGACTTGACGGTGTTCTCAACACAAAGCCAATTAGTGACTGACTAGGTACACAGATGTTACATTCCTATGGTAATCACATCAGATGGTTTAATATCATGCTTTCAGTCACCAAATCTATATCCTTAGATAGAGCACTATGGGAAGTTCCATCCGCAGAGTCAAACCGGTGACTACGGTTCAGTGGCAACATCGCCTCATAGATTAGTAAAAGTCACATCAGAACATATGTGGAAGTAAATACCACTAGTATATCCCGGAAAGAGTTCTCCGCATGACTTTAGGTTTAGTACTCACAGTCATCACGACTCGGTACCCATGCCAGCACACTAACTCCAACTTTTCGGGGTTGACGCGAAGCACAACAAAGCACTCCGAGGAGCACATCCTACCATATTCACCACATGTGTATTCTCTACACTATCCCTCTCTCTCTATCTACTCGTAGTTCCAGTGCAATGCACTTTATGGTCTATAAAAAATAACATTCTTGCCAAAGCATGAGCTGGTCATACCAAAACCTGTTTGTGGATACGATTTCGTCCCCCTAAACAGTGCCACCAAATCTCCTACCAAAGATCAATACGCTGTTAATCGTGCCAGTAGGTACACCCCTTACTCTAGCATACGCTAACGAGCCTATGATAAAGGAGGGCTCATTGCCAGTACAATGAGCGGAAATCTCAGTGGGTAAGATTGAGCAGATGGATTAACTCCACTTGAAATTTTTTCGAATATATTCTGATTCAAAGTTTCTTTGCAAAGTGATACAAAAATCGTGTAAAAAATTCAATAACGTTATACTGCAAATAATTAAGTCTCTGAATTCCACCAGGCAGCCTTTAAAATTGTTTCAACATAATTTAGAGCAACAAGCACAGCACACTTACGAACTAATATCTAGCGACAGCCCAATCTTCCCTTCTAGGTAATCCAATGCATGCCTATGCATGCTCCTGAACAATGCATGTGGTGTATAAGTGATTAATATTTGATTTTTTCTTTATCATTTTTGTAACACTTTGATTGCAAGTTCTCTCACGATACCGTCTCTATTCCAGATAATATTTGGGGCAGCACGAGCCATATTAATTGAAGCATATTTTTATTATACTCAAAAGTATTGAAAAAAATAGTATTTAAAAGAAATTATTGATAAAGAAAGCCATGAGCGTAGCTGTGTATTTCTGAAGTGGGGTGTGATGGGGTAAATCCCTCTAGCACAGTCACTGTCAAACAAATTGGGCCATAACCGCCACAAAGCCGTAAGTCCCATGATTATCGATTATCTTGATTATTCGCATTATCTCACAAAATATCAGAGCTATGAAATATGCCGTTACAAATTTACAGCGAAAATAAGTTAGACGTTCATTGAGGTTATGTATGTGAAAATTGAGAGAAAAACCCGCTCCTCTGTAAAATTTGGTTTTTAGCGCTAATGTCTTTTTGCCAGTTATAGGTAGCTATTGTACGAGTAGATACAGGGTATATGGTAGCAAATTTATATTTTTAAATACGATTATTTCAAAAAGTAATAAACGGTGCGGAGGTTGGCACCGTTGGAATTATCGATTGTGCGGATTTGTAAGTCACGATGTCGCAGTGGTCGAATGAGCATTGTGCGATCGCTGTGCAGACATTTTTTAGAAGTAATGATTCTTACGTAATTGCTCGTCGACAATTTTATTCAAAGTTCGGTATTCGGCGAATAAGTGATGGACCGAGTGTAAATTTAATCCGTTCGTGGGTGCAGAGATTCCGCGAAACTGCTTCGGCTATGAATGTCCCACGGCCAGTGCCCAGATAATGGGTTTCCCGTTATTTGCAAGTCTGATGGCGTTACGAGCACAATGGCCTTATTAAGAAATTTTATATTTTAAAAAGGGACTTTCATAACCGTTAAAATAATTTAAAATTTTTATTTTTTTAAAAGGATTTTTATTTTTGCAAGTAAATTTTTTTGTAGACCGAAAAAATTAAAATCTTTTTTTAGCTTCCCGCTACAGGAACTTACTGATAAGAAAGATATTGAGCTCACTGAGAAATATATTTTTTTTATATTGTTTTATGCCTTTGCAAGCAGAAAAGAATTGAAATTGCCCCCTTCAGAAGTACGCCTGTTTTAGCTGAACGTCAAAAAATTATACGGATCATTTCTAAACAAGTGTTCTAAAAAATTATTAATTAAAATCATTATCTGAAATATATAGTATAATATATATTTTATAGACATAATCACAGTAGTCAATAGTTTTAGAGTCTTACAGTGAGAACTCTTCTAACACGGAGGAGTGGTTGGATGAGCAGTTAGCGCGTTGACTGTACAACCAAGCTAAAAATGTGTCTACAATGACAGCGCTCGCCATCGTCGGTATCGGAGTAATAAAATAATAAAATAAAAATAAAAAAAATAAAATAAAAAAAAATAAAATAAAATAAAGTAAAAAAATAAAATAACAAATAAAATGGCTCTCTTGAGCTGCACAAAAAATTAATGCGTCAACATAGCATCAGAGACCCAGGACCTGTTTCCCTGAGCATTGCACAATGTGTTCAAAAGCCAAGATTGCGGCAAAAATTATTTCCAAGTGAGTTAAGACCATAAACCTTGGTACTGAGGTCACTGTTGCTAAACTAGGCATTTTAAAAAACGTTGCCACCGCCGCTTTTAGTAAAATATTTAATTTTTTTTTCAATATACAAACCTCCAGTATTGTAATCCATTTTGGTAGAATTTTCATTATAACGAATTTTTTCTTAATAATCACTTTATCCTTTCATTTTTTCTTTGACTGGCACTAAGGGATTGATCCCTACACATGCAATACATTGTGCTGGATCTAACAAATGGGGTTATGGGAAGGAGGATAGACGTGGTATTATTTCTGGACATTCGATTTGAATTTTCCCACGTTTAAAGTGACAGCAAAGACAGGAGTAGTTTATTCCCCATACGTGGCGTTCGGCCAAAAAAACGAGTTTTCTCTGTAAAACGTAGTGTGATTCACTGCCAAATCAACCATAATAAGAACATATCCCATTATAGTAACGATAGAACAACGAAAAGAACGTCACCTTGCGACGAAGCTCAAAAGAGTCCATAGCGTTCTTCGCCCTCAAAATAGTGTTTGAAACATCGGCCCTAACCTGTATTCCTGATTACAAATTTTTACTACCAACAGTTTGGAAACTCAATTTTAAAAAAAGTTTAACAATCACAGTTGTTTATATGTATTTAAACCAAGTTGCCAAGTGTCATAAATATTTGGCATTGATGACGTTGAAGTATTAGGAATGGAATCGTAAAGCTAAAGTTGAAAATTTGAATTTTGCCGCTAAAATTAAATTTGGACACATTGGACGCTTTGGTTCCCCTAAAATGTCCCATTCTACATCGTATGCCGCTAGTTTTAGTCCACGTTTTTCTTTCGTTCTAAACAAGCATATGCCACAAAATGAAAAATTGGTGTTACAACGTGGCCCTGTTGAAAGGAGCACGTGTTCAACGACGTCTACCTGTATTTGCCTTAGAAATCATTTATTTAAAAAACTTAACACTTGAACACGAACACGAACAACATTTATTCGTATCACTACACAAATGAAAAGAATAATTTATGAATTAAACCTACAAATCCATATGTAAATGAATTGCTTTTGTATTCTTTATATGCAGTGTTGAGAAATTATGAACATAATTGTTTTAATTATGTTTATATTTTTGTAATTAATACAAAAAAGCCAGCAATAAAACAAGAACAATAAATAAAATACAATCAACATACAGTTAAATTTTTTTATTTGAATACAAATGAATGAATTGTCTTGTCTTGTTTTGCCTGAGCTTGTCTTGTCTTGATCGCCGTTATATTGGTTTGTTTTTTATTGATAAAGAACGTATGTATGTGCGAGTATGACTTTAATGAACTGCAGATGGGTTTTGGATTTATTAAAGTGACGATTACAATAAAAATTTTGATTATAATCGTCTTGAAAATTTTTAATTTTTCCAAATGTAAATACACGTCAAAGGAAGTACACATGTAGACGCTGTGCCAATTTCTAATGCAGACACTTAAATATGTATAGAATTTTCTTTCTTGGACCAGTGCTCAGTGCAATGCATTGCACTATAAATAGAGAGAGAGAGAGAGACAGAGAAAAGGGAGAGAGTGTGGAAATGGTGTTGAAAATGATAAAACTGAGGTTGGAGATGGCTGAAATAGTCTGCACGTTGACTACCAAAAGAGAATAAAATTATAAATAAAAAAAATAAATATATATCAAAAAATATAATAAAAAAGGTCAATTAATAATATAATTAAAATAAAAAAAAAAAAAAAATAAAGTTTTTTTTTTTTATCTAGGACCAGCACTCAGGAGATGACTCCTACACATGCGAAGCATTGTGCTGGGAACTATAGGAAAGGGATAGTAGAAGAAACGACAGGAGGTGAAGCTTAATTAATTATTTTGCAGCTCTGTTTTCGCACGTTCTTTTGTTTTTTATACTAGTAGCAGTGCTGAAGCTTCGGTTTAGTAGCTATTTTTATTATAATTTTAATTCGCCGGTGCTACACAATACCGACGAAGGAGGGCGTTCTGATGTAATTGTGGATTGCTATCAGCTGAAGCCGGTATTGTTCAGTGAGCAGTGACTATGCCTTCGCCACTGAAACCTTCCGACAACAACTCACACACAAAGACACACTAATGCACATCAGAAAAATGCGAGATGTTTATTTTTATTTAAAATTTTTTTTTGTCTAAAACTGGGGTTGAACCCAGGTCTGTTTTTTGGTTGTGTAGTCAACGTGCAGACTACCATCCATCGTGCCATCGCCACCCTCACATTATGACACTTCCTTTGAGTGCCTCAATAGCAACGCTTCTTGCACAGTAAAATAAATTTAATTTCTTAAAAAAACATTCATTAAGTGTTTTTTTGTTCCTAATTTACCACCAATGTTGTTGTTGTTGTACCAAAAAACAAAAGCAAAATAGTTGCATGACATTACAACAAATGTGCTCCATATGTGCGTATACTTGAGTCAAGTGATATTGTTACCTTTTGTTCTTGAGGCAATGAGAAGAAGGCTTTTGTAGCGCACGTTTGCCTTGAAATGAATTTTTCTTAATTTAAAATCATTTTTTGGCAGCAGAGTTACACACCTCATGCATCTACATACATATTCATGTGTGTACGTATGGGTGAATGAATGAATCCCTTAGCACACAACAGCAACAACAAACGTGCTTTTGGTTCAGTGATGTTCAACAAAATAAATAAATTTCTTAATTAATTTTTAATTGGTAGAAAATTGAAGAATTTCCCATCTTGTGTATTGGTTATAAAAATAATATTTTTTTTTTATAATTTCTTTGGGTTTTCTTTAGCTTATATTACTTTTGAAAGTGTTACACATTTCAAAAGTGACATGTTTGATGTTGTTTGCAACCTCTTGTGTTACCATCATCATCATCAAGACGATATTTGATATTCTCCAAATCAAATTGCAATTTGAGTGTCATCTTTAACATTTCTTTGGAACGTTTCCCAGCACAATTCATTGAGACGTACATGAGTGAGTTTATAATAGAAAAATAGCCGAGTTTGTACTTTGAATTATTTATTTCTTTTTTTTTTGTACTTTTGTTTTATTATTGTCAACATAATACCTGCATATGTCATGCAACAACGTTGTGCCAGATACTTATTTGACCATAAAATATAGTTCATGTTTAAGAATAAAGAAACTGCAAGAAATCGTTTTGAATAGTAAAAAAAAAAGAAAAACAAAAAATTTAAATTTAAATTAATTTTAGTTTGTCTCTAATTGTTACTAAAATTTTTTTATTTCGTTTATAACTCAGTGTGATAAATGTTTTCTTCTTGACACCCGGGTGTTAATTACGTGCTTTTCCATTGGAAGCCGTTGTTTACAGCCACTGTTTGAATAAATTAGCTCTTTTGAAGTTAAGCTAATGCTGCCGCCTCTGTTTTTTTAACTATCAAGAACAAAAGTTCCGCGGCGGTTGAAACACTCCAGATTCTTCATTCAATTTATTTGTATCTTCTTCTTCTACTTTATCATCTTCGTTCGCAAAAAACGGTAAAAGCTACAGTTACAGTTACACAAAACCCTAAACAAGCGGCCAATCAAAAAACACTAACTTGATCGCACTCACCCTGCGTTTAGATCGACGTATTTTTCGAGCTCAAGGTCTTTTCGTTCTCTTATAAATCTTGTGATTTTGAAACGAAAAACCCTGAGCTCGAAAAATTATTGAAAATTATTCTTTAAAAATTTGGATTTTTAGAAGAGAATTTTTTTTAAAAAAGCATTTCTTAAAACCACGTGATTGCTGCACACCACCAAAAAAGTAAGATCTCTCCGATTGCGCACACACATAAATAAACATAAGAGCGCACACATTAAGAAAAAAAGATATTTTACAAAGAAAAAGAGAAGCTAAATGAAATGGGTGGAGAAGAAGGAAAAAAAACCACATTAAGGTAAAATTTTATAAACCATTATGATTAAATGAATTGTATTTTGATTTTAAATGAAGTACAAGTGGTTGGTTACGGGCCTTAAATGCTGCAAAACAACCTCGAAAACGAAAAGAAAGCACTTGAAATTAAAAATTTATAGTGAAATTTATGTGAAGAAAACCAAAAACAAAATTCCCCACATGAAATCTTTTCCTGCTGCCAACGATAATAAATTGTAGTGCAGCAGGTCAATAATTGTTGCACGTCCGGACTATTGAGAACAAAATGATCATCTGCTTTTAATCTTGACGAAAAAGATCAATAACGCATTAAGTAAAATAAGAAAAAGAAATACACACGCGCCTCTCACAAAAAAAAAAATTAACTTGAAATGAAAATCAAGGGAAAAGAACCAGAAAAAAAATATGAAATTGAAAAACAATTCAAAACTAAACTGCTGTGTATGCTGTACGCTTCTGATAGCAAAAGTATTTTAAACAATTTAAACCGAACGAATTAAAACAAATTTAAAACATAATGTAATGGATTATGATGATTTTCCTCTTCAAATCATTTTTGAATTAGAAAAAAAAAAAAGACAAAGAAAAATGTATAAAATGAAATAAATTCACTTACCCGCGCAGCCTTTTGATTCCTCTTTCAGCCCAAAATAACCCTCTTCACATTCAGCACACTTGAGGCCGTGCACTCCTGGCCTACACTGGCACTGGCCATTCTCTGGATCACAGGTAAGGGGTTCAATAGCACCCCATTCGTGGCAAGAACAAGACGCACATTTAAGATCAATTTGTGCAAAGCCTTCAGCACATTCATCGCACTTTTGGCCATTGTAACGAGGTTTGCATAAACACTGGCCATCGGTGCTGTCACACACAGAGCTATCAGAGCCTTCGGCAAAGCAATCGCAGGCCTCACAACCCATAGAGGGATCACCCCAGAAGCCCATTTTACAGCGTTCACAGTGCCAGCCTTCCGTGTTGCCTCTAAAAAAAATACAAAATAAATTAAATAAAATTAAATAAAAAAATGTTATATCAACTGAATTTATTTTGGGAATATTCATTTATATATACGATTCTAATTGTGCTTTTTCCCTTATAAATATATATCATATACTATATAAATGAATATTCCCAAAATAAATTCAGTTGATATAAAATACTACATGTGCACGGTATTTAATTTTGATATTCTTTTGTTTCGTTTAATTTTTTAATTTTTTTCATTTGATTCAAAATACATTAGTTATGCTGGCCGATGGCAAGCCTAGTGTAGATGAGAATAAAAAACTAAAAATAGAAATATGTGTGTGTTATAAAAGTAAACTCATGGATTGTTATGTTTTTGTTTATAGATTTTTTGGTTTGTATGTTTGATATTCAAAACAATTCTCGTTTGATTAATTGAATTTTAAACATATAGATCTTGGGTTTGTATTCAAGAATTAGGAAAATCCACTGATAAGCTAAGTAAGCATTAGCGAAATAGTACTATATGGATATGCTTTCCTCCTCAATTATTGAGTTGCTTTTGTAATAAAATGCTTTATGATATTTTTCATACTGTATGAGAATATCATAAGGTATGTAATAATAAATTTCACATATAGTTTATAAGAGAAAAAGCACAATTAGAATCATATATAAAAAATGTTATTGAATTTGTTGCAATATTTAACATGTGGAAAATTTTTATTTTTGAAATTTTCACCAAACGAGAACTTTTACATCGAAATATAATGACATTTCGGTTCCTTAATTGAAAAAGACTGTAAATCATATATTTCTTTTCATTGCGATTTGTTTGCAAATTTCGACATACAGCTTTGATACAAAAAAAACCACTGCTGAAATTATTCAATAAAAAACAAAATAAAAATATAATTTTTATGAACTTTCTTCCTTCTACTGAATCTGCTGTTTGGGGTTTTAACATTTAAATTAGGTTTTATGTTTTGATGTGAAAACAGTATTACGAAAACTACCGAGGCAAGGTTTAACGAAATTCTAAACTGTGCAAAGTAATTTCTTTCATTCAGATATAATTTCGAAAATAAGTTTTCATGTATTAAAAATTATGTTCGGTATTTCGAACGCGCTTTCTACATTTCATCACAAAGCAATATATTCCAAGAACATTATTTTTTAATTACGAATTTTCAATTGTTTACAATTCTTATTTTTAAAAAATTGTTGTTTTTCACGAAAAAAAAAATATATTAAATGTAGGAGAATATCATAAAGTTTTTAACACAAACACACTCAATAAAATTAATTATTGAGGAGGAGAGCACGTCAAAAATCATTGCTTAATTTTTTTTTTTGAATATCTGCCTTAAAGAGAATTTGTGCAACGAAATATTACGCTTTATTTTTTAGGAAAATATTAGTAAAATAAATTTTCTAGATCGAAATGTAAAACTTTAAATTTTGAAGTTATCTTCGAAGTTATTTAAATTTTTATATAAATATTTAAGATCATACCAACTTGGAAGCAAAAAGCATTTGACTTTGAAAACTATTTTAATTTAAAATTAGATTTTAATTGTATTGAATTTAATTGACTGATTTGATCAATTGCAAATTCAACAGAAAAAAAAAATTAATAAGTAAATAACACGATTCATAAAATAATGCAATACTCACACGCATACTATACACCGACCCGTTAACACATCGCAAGGTCCACCCTTGCAATCGCAGGGCCGGCAAGAAGAACCCAATTCTGTTGGACTACCAAAATAGCCATCATCACACATCTCACAGTGGTCACCTGTGTAGCCAGCCGGACATTGTGTACAAATATATTCAGTATTTTCCACCACACCATAAACAGGGTTTATATCCATGATAGAATAACTTTTCAACTGGCAACTAGGTGAGAAATTATTGCTATCAGCCAGTAGAGGGCAAGCACAAGGTTTACAATCGCTGGGAGTGCCATGCAAGGGATTGCCATAATAACCACGCTGACAACGTTCACATCTAAAAAGTAACAGAGGTGAATAATATCGGAAGTGTGGTAAGTTAAGTTTAAAAGTGGTTAATATATATGCATTGCTCTAGTAAAGACCAGCACCACTAAGCATTGGATTTATTTATACAATCCACTTACCTTTCACCATAAGTGTTGTGCATACAATTGCCACATCCGCCACTTTGCAAATCACAGGAATTCGAATGACCATTACAGGGACACGGTTTGCAGCTTCCCAGCTCATGATGAGCGCTGGTATTTTCAAACACTCTTATGTAGCCAAAATCACAAGATTCACATGAAAGTCCAGTGTAACCCGAAGGACACACGCACTGTTCTACGTGTGTTGCAGGTGAACCCCCTAATTCAGAGCCACCGGTGTAAATAATCACCCGTTCCAAATTTGTTTCCACCTGATCGGTATGAAATGCTGCTCTTACCAACAAGGCATCCAAATTGCTCATAACAGACATGAATTGCGACCTAGTTACCTCAGAGCCGTGGTACTCGTTGCGTCTCAGACGAGTCTTAATATCTTGCACAGCCGATGGTATGTGATACCAGCCAGATTGTTCTAAGGTAATGTTAATGGTGGCACTAGAACCTCTGATAAACTCTTCATCGCCAAAGGCAATTTTTAAACCATTTTTTCCAAACAATATAACATTCGGCCCAGAGGTTGGCTTGCCCGAAGTATCGCCTCTTATGGTAACCCAGTTGAGTTGAATGGACAGACGTGAACCGTAGCTAGTCAAGCGATTGCCTAAGTAACCTTGAGGTGCCTGCCAATAGATGGCTTCAACGTCAGTTAAATCGTACATGCTGTAACTCAGAAAATTGGTATCCCCATCTAAAGTCGGAACCGCGGCTTGGGATCTTGTTATGTCTGTAATTTTCCAATCATTAAGAGTTTCAAAAGCCAATACAGACAATTGTGCGCTTGAGCAGATCGCCTGTAAACCAGAACACCAGCAGCTGGAGCAGCCTTCTGGATTTTCTGAATGTAAATTGTAAAAACCGTCTTCACACAGCGAGCAAGTATCTCCTTCAACATTTGCTTTGCACGTACAGTTACCAGCACATTGACTGTTAGCCAAAGTTCCTCGATTGTCACACTCGCATTTGCGGCATTCATCGCCATAAAAACCCTCAGAACATTTTTCACACTTAACACCCATGAAACCTTCGCGACATATGCAAGCGCCTCCTTCAGCATGACACAAACCGCTACTGCCTTCTGTGTTACATTCACAAACCTGGCAGGGTTCATTGGATAGCGCTCCCAAAGGTCTGAAGTAACCATTTAAGCAAAATTCACACTCATTCCCCGTGGTATTATTATAGCAATCCTGACACACTCCCCGATCAAGAAAACTGTCATAAACACATGCCGCTGCGTGATCATTGCACTGGCAAATTTCACATTCGTTAGCCTCTCTCATAGAGCCATTTCGAAAGAGTTTATCCTGGTACAAAGGGCAGCATTGGCTGCAATCATTGCCACAAGTATTGTGCTGGCATTCACATTGCAAAATGGATTCCAAACCGGAAAATTCCTTTTGTCCTTTATATTTGTCCGCCAATTCTCTGCTTTTCTCCGCATGACCATGGCAATCTAAGCGGGCACTCACTCGTATCTGCTTCAAAGAATAAAAACTGCGTTTCTCCAGCGAATGGGCATCTAATTGCCAATAGACACTGTTATCTAAATTGGCAGTCGAGTGCATGCCTTGAAAGCGTATGCGTATGTAACGGGCGGTTATGAAATCCATTAGCTCTTGGCTCTGTTCCATAGCGCCGGGCCGATTTTTTAAAAGTGACACATGTAGTTCACCATTTTCAAGTGGCAGTGCCTTGGAAAACTGCGTCGTACAAATCACTTCGGTATCATTTTGAAAAAGATATTTGCCATTTTGTGCCGGCAGATCGTACCGTTGTCTGCAGTCTAACTCAGAACGTCCAAAATATTGCCAGGATTGATAATTGAAGCCATCTAAAGATTTTTCTAGAATCCAAGAAGCCGGACGTGGTGAATTGGCAGACTTGAGCATCACATAGAAAACTTGATAGGCCTAAAATAAAAGCAGAAAGCAAAGTTCTCGTTTAAGGTCAACAATCTGTGTACATATATGAAATTTTGTAACGAAAATTAAGCTAATAATAAATTAATCACTAGGTCCAGCGATATAACCTCAAAAGTATTCGTTTTTATACGAAAATTGTATCATGATAAAATGTAAAAAATAATTTGGCTTTAAATGTCATGCAAACCGCTATTGGTGCCATTTTAAATATTTCACTTAATACTTGTTTAAATTCAGCACTCATTCTAGTTCTCACAGTTGAACTTATCGCTACACAAAATAAAAATAAAAATCTGCTCATGTTTTTCCGATTATATTTTTGAATCAGTATGTTTTTGCACAAATCTTATCTCTTAAAATGTTGTAAAATATTTAATCAAATAAAAGCAAGAAAAAAAAGCGAAAAACTGGACATGTCTTGTTTAACGTTATCGCGCCTTGAATGAATTACTTTTTTCTCGGTTACTGTGCAGTTGATTTGCAATTAAACCGAGATAAATGTGTTAAAAAAGTAACTCAATAAAATTATGAAAATATGCAGACGATACATTTAACCCTCAACTTGTAAAATAATTTGTCAGGTGCTTTAGGTGGTCCAGTGATTGAAAACTTTGTATTTGGCCATGACAAGGAGCGTAAATACACGTCAAAATGTCAAATAGCACAGAAAAAAATATACCAAAATTTTTTTCAAAGATCTGTATTGTTGAATATGGCACAAAAAAAGTCAACAACACTTTGTATTTCCTTCAAAGACAATGTCTATCTAAATTGCAACTTAAAAATGGCAGAACATAGAACTCATTCCTCGTTGAATCAATAAAAGTTTTGTTTGATTTCCACACAACTTTTAATTAAAAAAAGTTTACAAAACTTTTTGTTTATCAAATATGCAAAAATCGTCATCACAGAAAATGCAAGAAAATTTTTTATTGAATCTATGATTTTCGTATTTAAAATATCAAAAACATTTTTTTTTGTGCGGTGATGTTGGCTGAGAAGAAAATTCAACATGAACTTTACAGCGATTCACCAATTATTCTCGCGAGGGGTATAACATTCGCTATAGAGGTGAAGCAAGAAGCAGACTTTAATACCGAATGAAACCTACCAAATTTTTATACACCACCAGCAGAGATGTGAACTTTTTTATAGGGATGTTCGTGTACAGCCTTAAAAAAATTACGAACAGGTGTCAAATTAAAAAATATAGTAACAGGAACATGAAAAAATATGAATCAAGTGTTTCCAAAAAAATTTTCTAAAAAAGTTTTACGGATTTAAAAAGGAACCAAAAAGAAAAAATCAAAAATATTAATCATCCACAATTAGCCACCCAGTAATACCAGCTGCGCAAGTCGAAGCAAGCTCCTTGCCGCCCTCTCAAACACGAAAAGAAACAGTTGGTGAAGCCAAAATGCCTGTAAAATGCGTCGTCCAACATGAAGAAAGGTGTAGCGAGCGCAACCGCTCTACAGATCTTTATGCTGACATATTCGTTGCTAGACTTTTTGACGCAACTGTATGTTACATAATTTGCTTGATATTATGTCACAACATTTATGAAATTATTGATTCATAAAAAAATATTTTCTTTTCAGAAAAAAACATTTTAAAACTTAAAACTTTTATTTGTTTGTTGGCTTGTTTGTTTTGGCTAATGTCAATGCCCTTGACATTAGTCGCTAGAGGTGGTTTCTGTTTCATTGAAGCATTAAACATAAACACTGAAACCATTTGTTTTGTTTTCTTTTTTATTTTCGTTCATTAATCTGTTGACAGAAGAATAAAAAAGCGACATTTCATACGGTTTCAATCAATAAAAATAAAACTTAAGAAACTTTTTGATCGAACCGTTTTTACCAAATAATTCTTTGACAAACGAATCATGGAAAAAAAAAGTCATAAATCTTTTCACACCCAAACACTCGGCACACATAAAGCAAACATGACATTCAAAACCATGTACGTCGAGGTGCCTGTAAGATTAGAAAAGACAGCAACTGGAAAATAATAATAAAAACAAAGTAGTAATTGATAGCTCAACTGAAAATAAAAGAAAACCTCCTGACGCCATTTAATTGGAAATAAACAAAAAACCAAAATATTATTATCAATGATTTCAGATCAAAAGTTAAATGTGGTGTGGAAGAACACACGAAATCAGCGATACAAATTCTTTTTGGGGGTTTCGGATAAAAAAAAAAACATACAATTTAGGATAAAATTTGTTAAACTTGACACCTCAAATGTCAGATGGGAGCACTCATCTTTAATGTAGGTTCACATAGAATACATGTCTTTGCAAGGCACATGTAAGGCAAGGTCTATTCTGTAAAAGTTTTACCATGTATCGTGTTAAACTGTATAGTGTTAATTGCAGTTCTATATCTAGTTTTGTTGTTTATTTTCTGAAAATTTCCAGAAAATTAATAAATACTTTCGATGCCATCAGAGTTGCTTTTGTGAAACAGCTGAGCAGAAAATTTGGCACTCACTTTTTTATTTTCTTGGCGAATTCATACCAGGTAAACTTACTCGTACAACAACAACAACCAAAAATCATTGTTTGCTGTCAAAATAATTCATACAATTTGACATCCAACAGAAATAATTGTACAGATCAAATTGGGGGTTTTTAATTATTCATGCTTATTATTATTATGGTCAAAATGAAATCTGTTGATTCTATTAAGAGTGTTTTTCTTTCTTGGACTCGGGCTCAAGGGATGTATTCTACGTATGCATTGCATGCAAACTAAAAAAAATAGGTTATTGGCACGAGCATAGAGGGTGTACTGTACATTCCAACATTGCAATTGACGTAAAAGACTCCTCGAGGGAGTTTATTCCACCTACAAACAGTTCGTCAAAACAAACGGTATTCAATGGTAATGCGTAGTGCGATTGCCTGGTAAATCATCCACAAAAGGATGCGCTCTCGACAACACTTTTGTTTCACATAAAAAATGTTCGAGGGAACGAATTCCCTGATATCATTGGAGCTCATTCCATTCCAGTAGCAATAAAGCCGAGAGACACATACCGCATTAGGTCTGTTCCAGGTGCATAACAAAATAGTCCCGACTATTGAAAGTAAAAAAGAAAATTTCTCTCTGAATGTGATAAATTTGTCCAAAATTGCTGAAACACAAAAAAACCACAATTGAACATTTTGAAATACTAGTGCTGCTTACTTTCCCGAATAAATATTATTTTAGTGATTTTAAAAGCAAAACATTTGCATCATTGGCAACAGCTGTGAATGAAGCGAATGAAAATAAACTGAAAAAAAGTAAAATCCTTTGTTTTTATTAAAGCAAGTGATAAATATGCACAAATGTAAGTACTTACAACTTTACAAGTTTATTTGAAAAATCTTTCATTTTGGTTTTTCATAAATTTTTAACTAAAAACTTTTTTCGTTTCTTTAAACAATTTTGGATTTTTAAATGCAACCAAAAAAAAAAAAAACAGCTGATAATTTAATTCTAGTCCGAACTTACCCAAACAAAAAGTTCGTACAACTTTGTACAGGAAATGAAAAATTTTACTCCCTGATTTTCTCTAAAAAAAAATTGCACAAAAATTGTTATCGCGAACGGTTTTGGACTAATTTGTGTGAGTTTGGAATGTTTTGTTATGCACCTAGAACAGACCTATTGTGTCGATGCTCAAACTAGTCAATAGAGTTGGCTACTCTACTGTCACCGATAAGACTCTTCGCCATCTCCTGTACATCGTCGAGAAGCTTTAGAGGAGATTTTGCAGTAGCGGCCCATACATGAGACTTGTGTTCCATTTTCGGTCGAATATAGGCCATGTACATAGCAAGGAAATCAGATGGCGTGATGTATTTCTTAAAGTGTCTTCAAAAGCTGAGGCACTTGAATGTTTCTTTAGAGATTTGAAGAATGTGGTTTTCAGAGCTTCTCATTCTGATGACACAGCATTGGGTCTTACGGGCGTTAAAGCCGACCCTATTTGCATGCTCCCACTCTAGGCAAGCAGTCACGTAAACCATACAACTAATACCGACATACATACACACGTATAAAATGGTACACGCATTACACACATTTCAAATCAACGTTCGACTCCATGGGCTCTTTAGTTAAAAATTTGCCTTCAGGCCATCATCATACACTGCAAGAAATATGCGTGTATATCAGAGTCAACTTTTTAATCTATAAAACAACCAGCGTTGACAACAGGTGGCGCCAAGATTACAATTTTTTTATTTAAACAATTTTTATTAAAGTCTGTTTGCTGTATAAAGTGGCTGGTTAGTTTACGAAAAAAAAAATTATTTACTTATTTGGCACGTTGATTTAAAATGTAAATATTTGTGTGAATTGTCTGTTTTCGTTTTTTTTTCTCTCCTTTTTTTTTTGGAGAGAATTCGAATTTTTGCCAAACCATTAGTTTTGTTAATGCATTTTTAGCGGTTGATTTCAATGGCGGTCATTTATTTAAATAAATTGAAATTAAAATACTCGCGCTAAATTTAAGTAAAAGAATTTTTATGTAGACAGAAAATCATTTGTTTGCCGGTCCACTATAAATTTTTAGCCTTCAAGTTAATAAATATTCAAAATTTATGCAATGGATACTCTATAATAAAGCAAATAACATTTATTGAAAATTTCAGTAATTCAGCATAAAATAAATGAGTAGCAAGCAGTTGGCCAAATAAATGAAAAGCAGTCGGTAAACACAAACTGAATTCAAATTCATATTTAAAGTGATGTGCCGAATGAAAAATTGTCTTGAAAGAATTAATAATTGAAAATTTATATAAATTTATTTCGTATATACATATTTTTTTTTTTTTTAGAATAAACAGATGGATTGCTATAGTCCAAAAAATAGTTATAAAAATCTTTTGTAATTGATTCCAACTTTACTGGCAACAATTGAAATATTTTTATTAATTTCTTTAATTTTTCGAAGACTCCATAGACTGCATATCACAATATCTTGCCATAATGAATTTCTATGCAATAAATAAATTTTGCAATTATTCCAAACTATTTTTGGCATGCGTTGCTAACAACACCGTGTACAGAGATTAAGGAAAATATAATTGCATACCGGCCGGTGAAGAAAGACCAATGTCAGTAATGCTAGGAACACAATTTGGGGCGAACGACTAAATTCGTGGCACACAGTAAGGACGAATAAATTGCAGCTGTCATAATCAGCAAAAATGTTGCTGCAATTTTTATTAATACAATACAATAGACGGCGACTCGCACTACGCATTACAGGGAAAATTCGTTTTTTGGCCGAACGGCACGTATGTGGAATAGACTACCCGTAGAGGTGTTTCCTGTCACTTTTAGCTTGGGAAGATTTAAATCAAATGTCAATAAACACTACTCCCTCTATGCTCCTTCCCATAACCTAATTTCCTAGTTCCAGCACAATGCATCGCATGTGTAGGGGTCATCCCCTGAGTGCCGGTCCAAGTCAAAGAAAAAAAAAAAAAAAATACAGGGTGGCTGATGAATATTGCTACATCAAGAAACTCAAATAAGTTTTTTTTCAGTGTATGGAATTAATTTTTCTTTTATTCATGTCAAAGTTTATTCAATTTTATTAAATATGCTTAATTAGTTTTAAAAATAATGGAATTTAAATGCCCCCTCCCCCCGTCGTTGATGCATGTGCGGCATCTTACCAAAAAGTTGTTCATTACTGCTTGGCGAGTTGAGACAGGAATAGCCGCAATTGTTTCTCGAATTTGTAGACTTCCTGTTTGCAATAACCCCACAAGAAAAAGTCAGGTGCAGTAAGGTCAGGCGACCTGGGGGCCAACGGAATGTGGAGTTTCTGGATATCAACTTATTGGGAAATTTTCGTCGCAATTCTGTCATAACAGGCCGGGCTATGTGAGGACTTGCATCATCTTGTTGAAACCACACAGAGTTGAAAGGAATTCTCATGCGGCGTAATACTGGATAGAAAAACTCTCTCAACATGCTCAAGTAACGGTCTCCAGTAACTGTAACGGTGTGACCATTTTCTTCAAAGAAGTAGGTACATGTGTTTTGATAAAAATAACATAACCCAAAAAGAACTTGTTAAATTAGTTTAATATAAGTGAATTTAAATAAATTATTGCAAAAAGCAATTCATTTTGCCTCCTTATTATTATAATTATTGAATTATTTACAACCACTGTACTTCACAAAAGTAAAAAAATTTTGACGTACGGCGTTAAAATACGCTACAAATCTTTAAATCAGCTGAAGGGCGAATTAGCTTGTGAGTTTACCTGGTAATGAATTTGTCATGGTTTGCTGTCTGTGTTATCGTATAAAAAAAATTTAAAAATTGAAAAATTGAAAAACAGAAACATTAACAGAAAGCAATTAAAAAGCAATTTTATGGTAAATAATTTAATTTAAATTATATATTTTAAAAATGAATTGAAAACTAAAATGAAAAACGGTAACTCTGTACTAATTTATTTGTCGTTCGTCGACGCACAACGAATTTCGTCCGACGATCGTGTTGCGTTAATTTTAATATGCGCAAATGTGTTTTATTTCTGAGGACGAAAGCTCGCAACGAATAATTCGTCGTTCGTCCCAATTGTGTTAGCATAACACGTTACCCACTTTATGTAGCCGTTCTTCATCCATTAATGTTCTTCGAACTTTTGTGGAGATGAGGAGTAACATGCCGACTAATGTATTTAAATCTCCAATTAAATATAAAGGGTATTTCGTTGAGCGCTACCTATTTTTAAATTTAAATAAAACAAAGTGTGTGCGAAATATCATCAAAAATTTTTCTTCGTTTGAAAGACTTATTGATGACTTTATGTGTAGAATATAACATCTGATCAAATATCCCTCACGGCTTCTCTAGGTGGAGCGCATCCGAAATGTCCAATTTTCCATGACTCTGGAAAGAAGTTAATAATCATCGACCTATAGTGCTCGTTCTCAAAGAAATATAGATCGACCCATAATTCACAACAAACAGGGAGCACGGTAAGAATTAGGCCTCACGGTTTCAATTTACCACTTCTCTTCCTCTTAATCCGGCAATCTAACTTGCGAGAGGGGCGATGGTCTGCACGTTGACTACAAAACGAAAAATTTATCCTGGGTTCAACGCCAGTTTCAGACTCATAAAAACATCTCGCATTATTTCTGATGCGCATTTGTGTGTTTGTGTCAGGTTTAATTGGCGAAGGCATAATCACTGGTCACTGAACAGTAACGGCTTCAGCTGTATCCAATCCACAGGCACAGCAGAACACCCTCTTTCGTCGGTATTGTGTAGCACCAGCGAAGTAAAATAATTAATAAACAAAACAAAAAATTGCTACTAAAAACGAAGCTTCATAAATTTAATACGTCTCCTTTACATCAGAGGCGCTACAACACTGCTATAAAAGCAAATAACGTGCCATAAGCAGTGTTGTAAGATAGTGAAGCTTCACCTCCTATCATTTTTCCTACTACCTTTATACTACCTTTCCTCTATTTCCAGCACAATGCACCGCATGTGTAGGTGCCATCTGCTGAGTGCTGGTCCTGGCCTGTTGCCAGGAATACCTCTACTTCTCGAATTCTCTTCGTAATGCAAACATTTAAAATTATTTTTACGAATATTTTTTAAGGTGACAAATGATTGACAACATCAATTTTATTCTTTTCGAAACATCATCACTTCATAATTTATGTGTTTAAAACCGGAGAATATTTCGAAGAATAAATTCCTGCACATAAAACAAAGTTAATTTTAACTTACATACATATTTCTGCCATAAATCAATTTTGTCTGCTGAAATCATTAAATTAATGGTCAAATTTACTTAATGAATTTAAAAAAAAAAAAAAAAAAATACGCCATGTTTTTTAAATGACTCATTTCCTTGGAGGCTCCCATTCTCCTGCGTTCGTTTTGTTTTGTTTTTTTTTTGAATTGTGCATTTTGTTTTTCATAATTTTTTTTTGTCATTTGTATGCAAAGTGTTTGTTGTGGTTGTGGTTTTGGTTGTGTTGCCCCTTTTTTGCCCAGTGCGTTTGTTGACAATCGTATGACATTTTACACATGTCATGAACACACACACGCATGCAAACCTATTCGATTATTTATTTTGGGTCTTTAAACCACATGGTTGCATTTACCAATTGCATGTTGTGTGTTTGTTTGTGTGTGTGCGTATGTCATTTTAGTTTCTGCCTGACAAAATATTGAAATTGCTGTCAACTGTTTTAACTTTTTTGTGTAAATATTATTAAAATAAATTCGCATTAAAAATCAAATGCCAAAGTAATATGAATGTGGTATTTATGTGTTTACTTAAGATTTTTTCTTATTTTAATTTGAAGAACATTAAAAATTGTTTGGCTGATTATTAACTTGTGGTCTCCACAGCACTTATTTTGGTAACATAACGGAAACATGATTTTTTTTTCAAAGCACATTTTGAAATATTTAACAGCTGATTGATTGATTGATTGAGATGATTGAGCAACGCATGGAAATTTTTAAAATTTTTTCAATTGGAAAAAATGGTTCTATTTTCTAAATTCATCGTAGGCTACGTCGCTGCGGTTGCCAATAAAGTCAGCTTTTTTTTTTAATAGATTTGCATTGTCTCAAATACTATGCTTTTTAGTGATCAATAACTGCATAACCTGCAACTTTTTGTAATTTTTTCATTCGCGTACTTTTTATGCTGCAGTTAATTTTGAGAGTAAATTTTCAACAAAATTTACTCAACTACTGGGCTTTACTGGGAAAGTAAACAAATGGACCTAATTTATCTGCAACTTAATCTGTCAGAACCGGTGACAAAACAACATGGGCCACAAATCGTGTTTCGACAACATTAGCAAAAACACGAAAAAAAAACGCCAGTGTTTTGACAACATTTTTTTTCGAAATTTATTTTTCTACCGACCGGCTTAATATTATTTAAAAATTTGTAGCTTTGTTTATTTATTTATTTTTCTTTTGTTTTTAATTTAGATTCTGCTGTTGTTGTGATGAGCTGTATTTCTCTGTTTTTGTTATTGTTTTCATTTTCATGTTTATGGCCTGTTTGCACTGTGGGGTTGTCTAGTTTCGGGCGTCATTGTTTTTTGTTCGTAAAAATTATAATTTGATGTTGTAGAAAATTGTTTAAATAGCTGCAGTGAGTGCGATGTGTAAAATTTGTCAGTGGGCGCTTCGAAATGTGTTATTTGTAGACAAATTATAGTGAGCAGTAGTACGTACTCGTACTAGTAAAAATAAAAGGAAATTAGTCAGAAAAATACCAGAAACATGAAAATTGAATTTTCTTTCATTGCTTAAGATATCAAACAAAAAAAAAAAAGAAACAAATACACTATTAAATTTATAAATAGCGGAGCTTTTAAGGATTTAAATAAACATTTATGTATTATTTGCACTTGCACAGCTATTAGCAACTAATTAGAAAGGGTTCGAAATTTTATAAAATGTTTTACAATTTAGTTTCAATTTCTTTAAGTATTAAAAACTAAATATGAATTCATTAACTAATTACTGATTAGAAAAATTACTGCAGCAAATATTTAAAAATTTTTTTATTTTAATATTAATATTTTCATCTGACCGGCTCTTGAATCGTGAATCTTCTGGTTGTAGATTCGAGGCGCCAACTATTCATTCACTAGCCCACCTTCTACACTTTTTGTTTAAGAACAGTCTTAAATTAGAAATTATAAGGCGTTGTTTACAACAACAATATTTTATATATTATTATTTTATGACATATGTCTTTTTTCAACTGATAGAAATATTTTTTTTTTATTTTTTTAATATTCTATGTAGCACGTCGCACTAAATCAATTGTTTTCTTTAGTTTTTTTTTTTTTTTTAAATAAATGATTGGGTCTTCCTGTCTACTTCTGTTCTGCACACTACTGAATACTCTAAACCTGACTAGCTGTTTTTTTAATGAAGAATTTTTAATAAAGCAAATTGCTGTCTGTGTATTTCGTTCCTGGACAAATCGTCTCCACTGAATCTCCAAAAAATGTTCTATACACAAAGAAGCTAATAAAAAATAACACACATCGCATTGAATGAATATCGACTTTAAAAGAATTAACAAAATAAAAAAATATATGTATATGTATATAAACGTTGTAGACGTTGTCCGACAACGTGTTCAATTAACAGCAACACTTTAGCCCCAATAACATCATCAACAACATGGAATGGTAGCAGCAACAGTTTTTACAAAGTCAAGGTATACAAACATGTTGTAGCTGTCAAACACATCATTGGCCACCTAAAATGTTAGAGCTCATTGAGAACTTATAATTAAATTACAATATTATTTAGAATATTTGGAATTTAAGCGAACTACCAGTATTACAAATAATTAAAAAAAATTTTGTTGGGTTCAAGTTCACAGTTAATTTATCACAATATTGTGATATGTGCATGTGTTGTTAAGTGTCATCTTACAGTTGTGGTACAATAATAAAATTAAAATAAATCGAAACACCACCAGGCATACAGTCACCATTAACCCGAACATTAATTTTCTAAATGTCAGTCTGCAATTCAAACCGTCTGGTTTATTATTTTTTGTGGTAAAAAAAAAAACACTACAAATATTTTTTCTTATTAATCAATATTTTTATAATACATTCTCTCTCTCACTCTCTCTCTCTCGCTCTCATGATACAAGTGGTATTCATACGTGAACGAATTATTAAAGATACTGAAGTATGTGCGATATTTTGGCACTTGATCGTGATATGTATTTTTATATCGTTTATAAACACAACAACAAAATATAATTAAGAATAACAAAAAAAAAAAAAAAAAAAGAAAAGAAAAAGGAATAGAAGTACCAGATGAACAACATTACTTGAGCAGAAAATAACGCACGAATAGTCGCCAAAAAGGCAAGTTGCAAACGAGTAGCAGTAGATCATGCATAAGGAGTTGAAACCTCAACAATGAGACATACCTAGTAGGCAGTGATGTTAACTTTTTTATTTGGATATCCGTACAGCCTTAAACAAATTACCGTGTTTAGGTAAAATTTTTCGTATTAAAAAAAATTTATGATTCTATATATTTATTTCAAAAACAATAAACACTTAGAAAAAGAAGTACATATGTAGTACTAATCAAATAAAGCAGTAAAATTTATACTTTCACTAAAATCAATGTATGCATTTTTGTAATATTTAAGCTTAGCTAAAGTTCTAGATCAACAAAGGCAATTTAGTTTTAACAATAGTAATTTATTATTCTATTCAATGAAGAAAATTAAGAAAGAAAAACGAAAGAAAGTTCAAAAGGAAATTGAGGCAAAAATGGCGCAATTAAAACTACCCTTGTGATCCTAGACAATTGCAGTTATTTTGCATAGTTGTAATAAAATCGTAATTTTTAATGATTTGTTTTTATTAGAAATATGTGCACACATAATAGAAAAAATACTTTTTATGTTTAACACTTGTAAATTAAAACTTTTTAAAATTACGGTACCTGCCTACCGTTTGCAGGTCTAAATTACCGTACGGTTAACATCACTGCTAGTAGGCGCCTGCACGAGACCATTCACTACTATTAACAACAATGAATTCAACTTAATACTATGACTGTATTTCTTACCAATATCAAAAAATGTTATAACAAAACTGAATTATAGCCATTCAAAATCCGTCAATCACTGAAACATGCACTTATCATTCGCTGCGCAATAAGCAGCACAGCATTAATAATAAACAGGTTTACAGTAAATGATATGTTATAATATATAACTGAAGCAAGAAGAAACTAAGAAATTGGTTCATTCTATTCTGGCATTTACACATGTAAGTGGTAGTCCACAAAACTCAATACACTCAAACTTTCTCACCAATACAATCACATTTTTCGAACTTGCGAGTCTACTTACTAGAAAATTGTCCTGCAACTGAATTTTTGCCACTTGCCGTCAAATAAATAAACAGTGTTACCAAGTACGAGTTTTCTATTAATTGCTTAGTACACAGTAACATTAATGAACTGTTGATTGATTGATTGATTGACAACTCTACACAAACACTTCCTAATGGTAATTTTAAAAGATGGTGGCGATGGTTGAAGTAGTCTGCACGTTGACTACAAAACCACAACAGACCTGGGTTCAACCCCAATTTCAGACTAAAAAAAAAAAAAAAAAAAAAAAAAAAAAAAAACATCTCGAATTTTTCTGCTTTGCATTAGTGTGCCTTTCTGTGTCATGTTAATGAGAAACTCGCTAAAAAAAAAATAAAAAATAATCGCCACAACAAAACTGCAACTTTTCCTGTATAGTAAATTATTAGTTAGGGCCTTTCTAAATTAAGTAAACTATATATATGTATGTATATTTACAGCCATTCCTGCTAGACTTCAATTGAATTGGAAAGACCTCCTCGCAATGTGTGTACATTTTTTATTTTCATCACTTGATGGAACGAAATCATCATCGCACGTACCTACACATCTGGCGTTTGTCGTATTTTATTTTTCACAGTTTAATTTTAGAATTTATTTCGCCCTCTCCGTTTTATTATTCAAAAGATTTACTACGCGTAGTGTTAATTAAATAGAAATTCATTTATTTTGAAATTTTTGTTGTTGTTCAAATTTCAAACTTTAATGAAATTTTAGTGAAGTTTTATTAAATTAATAACATTATTTTGTGTAACATAAGATTTTGATTTATATTGCACTATATTTTTATTATAATCTTTTTTTTTATTTTAACTGTCAAAAGTGTTTTTTAATACGAGTACTCGTGGCATAATGAAGCAAAGTGTTGCCAAAACATTTGAGAGTCATTGATTTTCTTTATGGGCTTTAATAGGGCCACTCATAGTTTGTAAAACTTATTTTATAGCTAAATTTAGAACAATTCTCTAAAAAAGAAAAAATGCATTTTTATAACTTAACATAACATTGTACATTTTGATTGAAAATAATAACCCTTTACGGTGGCGATGGCACGTTGACTACAAAAAACCCAAAAGTCCTCGGTCATAAAAAGATTTCGCATTTTTTCTGATTTACATTAGTTTGTCTTTGTGTCAGTTGTTGTGAGAAGATAATTACTAAAAAAGGCTTCAAAATTGAATATGTTTCCTTGACATCAGAAGCGCTACAAGACTGCTATCAAGAAAAAAAAAACGTGCAAAAGCAGAGCTGTAAGATAGTGAAGCTTCACCACCTGTCAGCTCTCTCAGTATTCTCTCCTCTAGTTCCAACACAATGAATCGCATGTGTAAGGGTCACATCCGGGCTCCAGATAAAAAAAACTTAAAAAAACGTATCATCCATTAGGCTTTATTTGTATCATTCAACTCTACGTGTCTGTTTTAATGACGTGTCAGTGCAATAATTATATCAGCTGTTGGTTTTTGAAATAATTTTATAAATTTAAAGGCAAAATTAAAATGTTTAAAGAAATGAATTTAATCAATTCAATGTTTATTATTTTTCATTAAGTTAAAAAATCATGTAATTTGTGCTTCTTTTGTTTTCTTTATATGAATATAACGTCACGTTTGACGTTTGTAATGTAAAAATGTATTTTCTGTAGATTTTCTATATGACCATGTCGACAATACGTTTTTAGTAAACAGCAACGTACAGTATTTTTGCTTTTCTCAGCTGATGCGCATGATTGCTGTACGTTTTTTTTAACCCCCAAATGCAAAATGCGATTGATGAAGTTAAAACTGGTTTTCTTATACAAAATTCCTACTTCAAGTAGGCAATAATTTTAACAATGGTTTTTTTTTAACACAAACTCTACGAAGCTCTTATACCTTGTCTATAGAAACAGACAGGGTCTAGGCGGGATCCGAACCCGCAACTCCCCATTCATAACACTAATGCTCATGCACTAGACTACGGATTCATCCATTAAAGCATATGAAAAAGTGGGGAATATATTTTGGCCATTGTAGCCACGTTGCGATATTCCAGCCAAATAGTCGTACAGTGCAATAACATGTTGCGTTTAAAGCCATTAACGAATATACTTTTTTCAAACTTTTTTTGACGTATGTCTAAAAAAAAAATACAAATGCTGTTATGAACCGTGAATATTTACTTCCGTCTTAATGCATTAGCGAAAATTAATTTTCTTTACAATAAACTGGAAAAGCAGAAATAAAGCATAACTAATTTGCTGATGTGTTATGTGTTATCAGCTGTTGGACTTGGCTCATGGCTATTTACAAAAAAATATTTTGAAGCGTAACTCTACACTTGATGAATATTTATCACGATTAAAGTCAAATTCAATATAGAATTTAACATTTAAATTAATTAATCAGTAATTAATCAGCTGTGAAAAACTGATAACGAACAAATACAAATAAAGATTATTTTCTTTTAAACAGTGACTACCCCTACCTACAGTTATTATTTGCAACATGTTGTGTCTTCAATAAATTTGTTTTTTTCTTCACTCTCTAAAATTGTCACAATTGGTTTGTTTGTGTTACACTTTAATAATATATTTTTATTTTATTTGTGTTTTTTTTTTGTGAATTCTATTCCACTCTACTTTTGCTTCATCACTTTATCACGATCTTATTCGTAATAATCATGCAATTTTTTTCTTTGCTGCTACCAGTCATCACAGCATGAATCTGTTACGATTTGTTGTCTCAAATCTTATGGCAACTGCAGGCTGTTGCAATCTTTTGCATTTTCAAAAGAAGTATTTGAAACAGCATTTGTTTTTGCACTGCGAACAAAAATTCAAATTGTTTTGTATTTGAAAACAAGGTTGTTTAGCTTTTTGTTGGCCTTTTCTTGTTGCGAACAACTCTTTATGGTCAAATCAAACGTGTCGTATAGTATTTCAATTGCTGGAGTAAATCATTTGACAATTTAATTTTTTTTTTCTTCTTTTGTATTGAAAAATTTAATTTTTAATTGAATTATTTTGTTAATGTTGGAAATTCTTAATTGCATTTGAAAGATATGTTAAATTTTGGTTAGTGATTTTGTTTGAGTTTGACTCAAACTGTAATTTAAATAAAAGTTTTGAAATTATGTTTGTTGCCTGCCTGCCTGCCATTGTTATGTGAAATGTTGTTTAAGTGAAAATGAGAGCAGAAATGACAGTCAAAATGATACCATGGCATGATAAACATATTAAAGAATATTTTGAACTACAGTCGAACTTCTCTATAACGTAGCAGTTGGGAACCGTCAAATTTCTACGTTATAGAGAAAATTCGTTATAGAGAAACTGCAGAAAATTTTGACTACATTTTTTTTATGTACAAAATATATTTATTAAGACAAAAAAAATTGTTTTTACATGAACACATTAATTTTTTTTTATGAATACATACATACATATGTAACAAAATTGATGCAAAAAATCGATTGCTAAAAACTTCGCACTAGAGATATTATTTAGTGTGAAAAATTCTATTTAGGTCTTAAAAAATTGTACGTTACAGAGAGAACTTCGCTATAGGGAAGTTCGTTATAGGGAGATCAAAATGTATGAAAATACTCACAAAAATGTTGTGTTCACGAATTTTATTTGTTTCGTTATAGAGAAGTTCGCTATAGAGAAGTTCGACTGTACAATTATTACAAATGAATGAATAAAAATTTAGTTGTGTTTAAGTTCATAGTTAATTTATAACATTAATAAGAATATTACTTTTGATTTTAGAATAAAGGAAAAAGAACATTTAAACTCCAACAACAGTTGAGTAGAACACGTATATATGTATATACATATTTTCACGTCATCAGTAGTCTTTGTGTGAACATGGAGGTAGTTGTAAAGTTATTAATATCATTGGAGTATTCACAAGTCATATTGTCATAATGTCTTAATATTTTAAAATAGTTTAAACAAATTTTTGTTGTACTTCGAAGAAAATAATCATAAAACAATAAGACTTTTTGCGCTAAGTTTATTGGTTCGTCATAAAATAACAGATGAACTCTGAGTCATTCCTGGAAACTATTTAGTCAACCCGACAATTATATTTACCAGCCGCCGCTTCTTATAAATTATATAAAAATAAAAAAATTAATATTAGTTCTTCTTTTTATTCGAGCTTTTATTTTTATTGTAAGCAATAAATTATTTAACACTGCCGGTCTTATTTTTAAAAAATTTTTAATTTATTTATTAAAAACTTATGTCGATATTTCGCTATTCCTTGGTTAGGAAAAATACATCTTTTTTTTTTTTGCTGAAGTACAAATATTGAATAGAGAGGATAATTAAAAACGTCGTTATATGTTAGAGATAATAGAAGTACCAATAGATAGGAAAATTAATGTTTAGCCAGATATAGAAAAGATAGCTCAAAATTATAGATATTTAGTTAATAAAAAATAGCGAGAATTTATTTCATATAATAGTAATTTTAAGTTTTTCTATTATAATTGTTAAATTTTAATTATATTATTAATTGACCTTTTTTATTATATTTTTTGATATATATTTATTAAGCCTGAGGTCTTTTTTTATCTTATTTTGTTTTTTATTATTCGATATTTCGTTAACAGCTTGTTAACATCATCAGGAATAATATATTATTCCTATATATTATATTATATCCTATATATTATATTATATCTGAATAATATATTATTCCTGATGATGTTAACAAGCTGTTAACGAAATATCGAATAATAAAAAACAAAATAAGATAAAAAAAGACCTTAGGCTTAATAAATATATATCAAAAAATAATTGTTAAATATTTCATATGTAATTTGAGTTAATTTGAATTTTTTTTTTTTTTTTTTTTTAAATATTTTTTTCAAACTACTTTTTTTTTGACAGAAAAAAAATTTTTTTTTTTCTTTTCCAATAATATAAAATATTTTGATTTTATGTTTGTTAAATAATTTTATTCAAGAAAAAAAAAAAATATTTTTCCTAGGGTTAGCGAAATATCGAAAAAACTTTTTAATAAATAAATTAAAAGTTTTATAAAAATAAGACCTGCAGTGCTAAATAATTTATTGCATACAATAAAATCATTAATATATTTTTTTGATAAAATTTTTTTAACAGAAATGTAAGTAAGAAGAAAAAATCACAACATCTAACAATAAACAAGGGAGCAAAATTTGTTTGTGTATCTTATATGGCTGGCAGCTATTTAACGTTTAGCAACTAGCCGCTGTTAAAAAAAATATATTCAGCTCCTATTACTGGCCACAGCTGTTTTAAACAATTTTGTGTGGCAAATTAACAATTTTATAATTTTAATTGAAAAGGGACTTATTACATTTACATGTAGTTTCTTTTTTACTACATTAACAATTCGAATTATTTTAGTTTTTCAACTTGTTTTTAGTTTGTTATCGATATCAATTATTTTTAAATGTTTTTTTTCTTGTCAGCTGAATGAATTTTTTTTTAAATTATTATTTTTGCGTATTATTATTTTAAAACATACGACTTTATGATGACTACCTTCCTTGTGAATACCCCACATATATTTAGCACGACATAGTTGTAAGTTAACTATGATCTTAAACACAACTGAATTTTTATTCATTCGTTTTAAAGAATATAAAAAGACATCTGTAAATTGGCAAGAGTAAAAAAAAAAAGCTTTATCAACTGGAGAGAGCATTATAATATTTTTTTTTTTTTTTTTTTTTTTTTTTATCTGGGACCAGCACTCAGGAGATGTATCCTATATATGCGAAGCATTGTGCTGGAACTATAGGAAAGAGATAGTAGGAGAAACGACAGGAGGTGAAGCTTAATTAATTATTTTACAGCTCTGCTTTCGCACGTTCTTTGTTTATACTTTTAGCAGTGCTGAAGCTTCGGTTCAGTAGCCATTTTTTATTATTATTTTACTTCGCCGGTGCTACACAATACCGACGAAGAAGGGCGTTCTGATGTGATTGTGGATTGCTATCAGCTGAAGCCGGTATTGTTCAGTGACCAGTGACTATGCCTTCGCCACTGAAACCTTCCGACAACAACTGACACACAAAGACACACTAATGCACATCAGAAAAATGCGAGATGTTTATTTTTTATTTTAAAAATTTTTAGTCTGAAACTGGGGTTGAACCCATGTCTGTTTTTGGTTTAGTAGTCAACGTGCAGACTACCATCCATCGTGCCATCGCCACCCTCAGCTCCTATTAAAGCTCCTATTAAACGACATACATATTTGTGACATCTGACTTGTCAACTGTGTGATGCAAACAAAAGATCACTGCTGTAATGCAATGATCAATTTTACGAAGAGCAACACACATAATGGAACCGACGGAACGTATTCAGAAGAATGCTTTGAAATTCCATAATTTTCCCTGCGCTGAAAAAGTAGGACATTGCAAGGAAATGTCATGCCATACGTCAGAAGGCAAGTCCTGCGATTTGGAAAAATTTTTGTACAATTGCATAAAATGATAATTTTTCGTGCGATTTTAGCTTAAAAGCCAGCTGAGGTTTTTGTAAGCACTAAATAAAATAAATCAAAAAAAAATGGACACAGGGAATAAAAAGTAATTTTTAATTATACATACTATAGTTTTTTAAATTATATCTATACTAATGTAGCACTTATAGCGCCACTTACAAAGTCATTTTTAAAAGTCAGGCAGATTTCACTATCATTCCCCTGTGAATGAATCGTGAGATTGTCTATGAAAGCCTTTACACAATACACTAGTTTTCATATTCATGATATTATACACTTCAACTTACCTGCTTTAAATCCAGTGTAATTGTTATGTATTCATAGTTTCTGCCGTATTGCAAAGTGGGTGATTGCCACCACTGATCATGCATATTGATATTCGATATCAGGGATTCTATAGGTCTATGTTTGGCCACATCCGAGGAGTGGGCATTACAAACGCCACACTGTGTCGCCCACTTTTTATGAGGATAAGCATCCACTAATTTGCAATATTCTTCACGTCCACTTTGGCCACAAGTTGCATTCACAGTTATCGAAGCTTTCGTAGCCACATTAAATAGTTGGGGAAATAAACCAGCGCCAGTACCGGAACCAAAAGCAGTTTGGCTATCACTGTGACTATTCAAAAGTCTCAACGCTGGAAAAATTAAATGAAAAAGAAAAAAAAACACTTGATTGAATATAATTAAGATTTGAACGGAATTGAGTGTTTGAAATATATGATTTGATACATTAACAAGTTAATTTAAAGATAATGTTGAATTTTTAGCATAAATATATAAATTTTAATGCTTCTTATAATTGTACAAAAATAAAAACAAAATGAAATGAAAAAACCACTGCAAACGAAACTCTATTAGTTGAAAACTAATGTTATAAATTAGTTAAACTAAGCCACTAACTGTCAAAAGTGACAGTTTGCATGGTAATAATTTTAATTGCACTCATGGTAGTCGTCAATCTTGATTTTTTACAACAAGCACTAGCAAATTTACTAAGAATATCACGAAAAAAATTTAAAAAAAAAAACGATTTTGTGCAGCAATTTTTAGGCCAGTCTTAAGTCAACACCATCCAGCCAGACTGGCTGAGGGACGGACGGACAGTTAAATGGACAGTCAGTCTGAGTTTAAAAGTTTTAAAGACTTGTAAGTGCATTAAGTCGACTTTTTTATGGCTGAACATATCATAAAGCTTATCCTAAGCTATGTCCATGGTATCTAAGTATCTTTGTGCCAAAGTGAAGTTGTCGATGCTGGACTTTTTTTTCCGCTGTTTGTTTTCTTATTTACTTACACTGTTTATGGTGTAGTTGGCTTTTCCTATCAAAAATGCCTATAAATCACCAAATAATCTACGTTGCTTCAATATGTTCAATACAAATGCGAGGGTGGTGCAAGAAACGTGGGAACTTGGTTGGAGTTAACAAACGCTGTCATCACACTTACATCCATTTATTTAAAGATTTATAAGTTTGCATAACGAAAGCTGTTTGTGATAAGCATAATTCTTTAAAAATAACCTCATTTCATAACTTTTGGAAAAAAGTACCTTTCAATACGGTACTTTTCTGGAAAAGTACTTTTTCAAAAAAAAAAAATTATTTTCCGAGAGATGCCTTTAAAAAAGTATGACACCTTAAAAAGCATTTTTATAGTACAATACTTTTAATAATTGTTAATTTAAAAAAATAAAGTTTTTTAAATAAAACTTTTTCACACTGGCATGATTATTTTGAAATGAATGGCATTTTTAAAATATTTAAGAAACTAATGAAAATTTTCTGTCGTGTTCAAGTTCACAGTTAATTTATCACAATATTGTGAAAAAGTACTTTTAATTAGAATGAGGGAAAAAGAACAATTAATCTCCAACACCAGTTGAGTATAACACGTATATACTACATATTTTCTATGCCACTACACACGTCATCAGTACTCCTTGTGTCAACAGGGAGGTAGTTGTACAGTCATTAATATCATCTATTTAACCCGCCAGAGCTTAGGAAAATGCATACGAGAATAATCGTTACTGTCTACATACTATTAACAAAGGTTGCCAACTTTGTTGTTTTTAGGTTTTTTTTTATATATTCCCAAAGGGCAAAGCCGCTGTTTTCAGTACAGGTGAGAACGAAATTAGTTTTTTACAACTTTTTAACTGTTTTTCCTTATTAAATTTTTTTTGTATTTTATTTAAGAAAACTTATTTTGAAAATATGTACACTTATTTAAAAATGTATATTTTCCGACAATAAAAATATTTTAAAGAAGGCACTTTTCTTAAATAATAAATTCAAAAAAAAATATACTTACGGACAATTGAAGAGAAAATCTTTTATAGAACAAACTTAAAGCAAAAAGTACTTTTTGCTAATTTGGCCCAGGCACATGAGAATATTTGTTGGTCTGAAGGGAATTTGAACCACAGATTTTCTGATTACACAGTCAATAAACTAACTAGGCATTCAACAACACACCCAAATTAAAAAAAAAAATTAAATAAAAGATACTGTTGCTGTTGCTTTAAATAAATTTTTCTGAAAGTAGAGCTTTTAGAGAAAAGAGGTTTTCCAAAGAGAATTTTTTAAGAATATAATTTGGGCAAAAAATAATTTGTTTAAAATAGTTCATAGAAAATTGTAATTTTTTTAAGTATACTCAAACCCCGCTTTCGTTAAACTGAGACATTCGTTATACCGAATAAGTTAGTTTTCGATAAAAATTAGGCATTTAATTACACTGGTCAACAAAAATTTATTCGTCTGCGTTTTCTCAATGCCTATAAATTACTTTTTTTTTTAATAGACTCTGGTTCTCGAGATTTACCGTGATATACAAAAAAGCGGAGGCGGCACTACGTAATTTGCAATAACTCGAGAACTAGCTCTTCGATAGAACTAAGAAAATCACCGAAGGACCGGGAAGAAGATACCCATTTAAATATGTTATTATATATTTTTTGCAAATACTTATAATTTAGGAGATTTTGAGAATGAAGAAGCTACACAAAGGAGTAGCGAAATATCGAATAAACTTTAATATTACATAAATAAGGACCTGCAGATTAAATAATTAGAATGTTTTGAGAAAAAAAGAAAATTCAAAAAAAATTGTTTTAAAAATTTATTAAAAATGTACAATAAGCAGAATCTAAAATGTTGTTATTAATTTTGATACTCGCATATGTTACAAATAAAATGAGCCATATTTCATTAATTTCCATTCGCAAATTCTGATTTTATTCACAATTAACTGGTGGCAACTACGAGTGTTTGACAGAAAAATTTTGTGGTTTCATTTGGGTGGTGCAACGTCCGCTTTTTTCTACATAACGGTAAATTTCGAGAACCATAGTCAATCCAAAAACAGTAATTTATAGGCATTGAATTCAAATTGACTATGAAACTTTAGACCACACAAAAAAAATTTGATTTTGTAGAGCAGTGTTATTCATTAAATAAATAATTTTACTTTATTTTTATAATTTAATTATTTAATTATATAATAATTATTATTCTTATTAATTGCTTTCCAAAATTATTTTTTCCGCAGACATTGTTTTTTTTAAGAAAAAACAATGACAATTCATGATTTGTAAGTTTGGCAAAATATTACTGCTTTGAGATTGCATACAGATGTTTAGGAAGGCAGCCACAGTTACAGATTTTCTTAGTTCCAAAACTCCAAAATTCCAGCACCACCCTCGCATATATACATAGTAACAGTAACTAAACAAAAATTCTTAACTTCACTAAAAGCAATATTCAACGATAGCCGCCAAAATTTTTATCACCCACTGTCCTTAAATACTTAAAAAGAAAAATACCATTTGTTTTCATCGTATCTGTGCTGCAAATCTTTCAATTGAGATAAAAATTTATTTAAACATTTTTTTTGTAACGATAAAAATCACCCAAAATCTTGCTACAATTTACAACATACATGGAAAATTTGTTGCAAATATTTGTTGACCATTCGCGGTTTAAAGATTTAAACGAAATTCCATTTATTATAATTTATCATGAAATCATTTCGGTATCCAGTTTTGCTAACACGCGTACCGCCAGACAATTGTATTGGCAATGCGCATATTGATTTCTTAACAAACTCGCTTTCAATCGCAATATTTTTGGCCGTTTTTCCTTAAGAGGGAGGTCAGAGTAAATTTATTATTAATACAGCCGCAAAGTCGTATTTTAATATTAATGATTTAGATTTAGTTTTTTTTTTTTAAATTTGAAAGAAACTTTTCGAGAAATGAGCAACAAATTTGGACAATAAATTGGCAATTTTAAAATGCGTTTGTTTTCATTACAATTCTGTTGGAAACAGACAGAAAACACATGTAGTTTGGTTGTTTTTTTTTAATAAAATACTCTTATTAAAGTTCACTACTTAAAACAATTAAATGGGCCTTTCATACGCAATTTTAAATGTGCAAGTGTTTCATATAATTTTAGGCAAATTTGAGGTTAGGAAGTAAATTGCTTGTCGAATGATGACATGTCAAGAATTGAGCTGTCATCTTTTGACATTTATTTAGTAAAAAGTTGGGAATTTTTAACCATGGAACGCTACACTCTTGAGCAAAGAATTTTAATTGTGAAAATTTATTATCAAAATGGGAGATACTGGCCCGAGATGTTGGAGAGACTATGCCAAAATTGGACACAGCGTATGAACCATTTGAGGCGCAGCAGCGATCAACATGATTAAATGAAATCATTATAGAACGTTCTATCAGATCATACAACAGTGCTTTTGAAAAGATTTATTTTCCAATGCAGAGAAAATTTCAAATTATTTTCCAAAAAGAATTTCTCTTAAATTATGAAAAATCTTTCAACTTCAATCTACCACTTTTTTTTCTTCTCATGTCTCTGTTTTCTTAAGAAATTCTTATGTAATAGAAAAGAAGGTAAAAACAAAGATAGAATTAATGTTTATTGTATTTTTCTATTTGCTTGTTTCTTTAACATGCAAATATTGAATAATTGTCTGTTGATGTAGAGGCTGCGAGTTTAAATTTAAACGCTCTTTGCTGGACGCATGTTTACCACTTCAAATGTGTGCTTTTGTTTGTTTTTCTTTTATTAACTGGAGGCAATAGACCATGAGGTTTGAAAAAAAAAAATTATTTATTGACATTCGTAGCTGTAGGAGGCAGGCCACTTTGATGAACTGAATAGTAAAAGTATTTGTTTAGACTTAATTAAATTTACCAAGCTTCAGTCAAGTTTAAGGGTGAGAAAATAAAATGTTGCTGGTATAGAGCAAAAAACAATTCTCTTTCAAGTGAACAAAAAAAATTCGGAAGTCAGAAAATTACTTTATGATAGTGAAACCAGCTGACTAGGGAAATGTTCGGGTATGTTCTGTAAACCGAATCCGCATAATTTAACTGGGTTTAAAATCGAGGAGATAAGTTCAGTCGAAATTAATTCCAATGTACAATCTGTTTAATAAATAGCTGATGAAACATAAAAAAACAATTACCAATTTTTACTTGAAGTCTTTCTTTTATTAAATTAACTCAAATTATCAATTTAAAAAACACTTCAATATTTCTTCATGTTCTTGTTAAAGTATCCAGATAAAGTAGATGGATGAATAAAACCACTTTTTCATTAAATTCATTAGATATATGATTAAAAAAATCACTTTTAAAAAAGAATAAACATTATTTTGAACAAATTTTCAGTAGCTTTATTAACGTATTGATGTTTAAAAAATCTTATTCGAAAGCAGGTTCGGATGTTGGAAATCGTACGATTTTTTGAACCCCAAATTAGTATTTAATCGGTTTTAAGAAATCCCTCGTTTTTAAAACGACTCGGTTTACAGAACCGTCGGAGGGGGGAGGGGTTGTTTCTGCCCATGACTTCGTTCACGTCCGTGTCAATCAGTTATAAAGTTTCCGATTGGTTTTATATCATCAAGAAAAGAAAATCGATAATCAGGGCTCTTACGGCTTGCTGGCGCTTCTGGCTCGAATTACTTCAATGCCGACACTTTTTACATATGACACAAATAAATTCAGTATCTGTCAGCGAATCACTTAATAAATGTTGCCAGAAAGATGTCCAGTACTCTGAATAAATTAAAATTTTACAATAAAATTTCCAAAAAAAATCCCTAATTTTTAAGTTGTACTCGCACACTCAACGCATTCTTCCTGAAATAATATTTTTCATCAACTCTTGTGGAAAATTTAAAATTTAAATACGTGAACTTATGAAATTAAAACTGTCAATTATGTCTAGCTATAATACATTTCATTGTAATTTTGCACATTTAACTAAAATTTAATCTGTCGAATGATTTTGTTTGCATCTCGTGGCAAATTGTTTGATCATGTTAACAACCACTCATTCAATCGTACCAAATCAATGTTAAGCGCCACTCGTTTTTAATTTATCGTCTCAATTTTTTTCCTGCTGCTGCTGCTTGACTGGCTGCATGCACGTTTGACTCTTGGCTTGGCTTGATTACCCTACACCTAAATGCTCACATTTGAATCAATTTTTTATGTGACCGCCTACATGCTGCCGTTTCAAATTAAGATTCCAAAAAAATTTTACTTATCGTTTGTCGTGCGACTCGTAAGCAGCGCGTACAGCACACAGACTTTGTTGAGTTGCTGCTAATTTGTCATAATATGTCTGAAATGTATTAGGCTGCTTTGCTTGCTTGTTTGCCTGTTGCAAGTTGGTTGATTACTTACGTCGGTCTATCTGTCGGTCTGTCTATCTTTCTATTTTTTTTTTGTTTTTTTCCCTGTTAATAAAAGTTTGTGAATCATCGTAGAGAAAATGACAAAGTACAATTTAAGGCAGTAAGAAATTTTATAGGAAAATATATAGGAAGTAGAAAAAATAGTAAAAACGGAGAAATAATTAGCGAGATGGTTGGGAATTGAACTCGCAATATGACTGAATAACCTTCTTCCAATTATTTATACTAATTTCTGGGTATCTTTATGTAGACTTAGTCGCAAAACTCTACATACGATTTAATTTCTTCAATAAATTTTAATGTTTCAGAGAAATACAAAAAAGCTGTTGAACTTTTTTATTTCATAGGATTAACGATCTTTACAGAAAATAAATAATAAACATTCACGCGGTTTAATATTATTGAAAGAATTAAATAATAAATTTCATAAAAGCAAAAGTCTACATACGATGCATTAAAAAACTATGGGACAATTTCGAAAATATTTAATGGATTGTATGGGCTCCTTTTGCATCTAAAACTTCTTTAAGCCTTTTAGGCATCGAAAAAATAGATTTTTTCTCAAGGCAGACCTGGCCGGTGTATGACAAACGAAGAACTGACAACCTCTTGAAAATGTCGAGGAACAACATTTCCCGTTGTGTGGCAGTTTGTACTGGCCACTGGAGATACACGCCACCTTGGATAGGTGGGAATACAAGGTGCAGGAGCTGTGGTAACGACGATAGTGAGGAATCGGTTTTCCATATATTGTGCGAGTGTGCGGCTCTGTGCAGGGGCAGGCGGAAGATAATGGGAGCCCCGTTCTTTGAGGATCTTAGCGGCATCGGGGACATTGGCCCCACCAGATTGGTACGCTTCTTGGATGTGGCCGGCTGGATATAGTTGCTGAATACTGCAGTCGTTGGCAGCCACTTCTCTTTGGATTTCGTGAGTTTTGTGGTATCAAAACGGCACTTTGTGCCAATTGACCTCCTTTCTTGGAGGAGGGTGCCACTTGCACCAACCAACCAACCAAGAACCTGTTCGTAGTAGACACGAAGTACCTTCCGACAAAGGCTTCAACTAGAAGAAACAGCCATATTGTCATCGGGCTTTAAACCTCGAAGAGTAGCCATGAACACTTGGTCCACTTAGCTAAATCGAGCTCATCGCTAAAGCGACATCAGTCGTTAAACCCGTACTTTGTAGAAGCTGTATGGGCAAGTGGTTTCCCGTGGAACCAGATGAGGCAATGGCTGTGGTTAAGCAGCCAAAGACCGTAAAACAATTCAAGTCAGATTTCTGGCGTGATCCCCTCCTCTGTCATCTTCAAGTTCTGGAAAAACTGAAGACGATGCATCGAAATTATCATAAGACATTCACTTTCTAAAGAAGTTAAAGAACAATAGAGAAGTTTCTTCAAGTAGTTAGCTAGGTACCGCGGGAATGCTAAATATCCCGTAGGTTGTGAACAAATCAACCACCCCCTTGCGGGTATTTGGACAGAGCAAGTATACAATGTAAATATTAGCAATAGATTTCATTGCGTTCACGGCAACAAAAAAAATTAACCAAAATCCCATTAAAAAAACAAACTTCGCAATTGTTTCACAATACCGACGTAGGAGGGCGCTCTGATGGGCCTGTCGTTTAGTATCAGCTGAAACCGAAATACTGTTCAGTGACGAGTGACTGTTCAGTGACCTTCGCCACTGAAACCTGCCGACACAAAGGCACACTAATGGACATCAGGAAAAAATGTGAAATGTTTTTATGATTTAATCTGAAACTGGGTTCGAAGCCAGGACTTTTTTGTTTTTTGCAGTCAACGTGCCATCGCCACCCTCCCTGTACCCAATGGGATGTTTTTTTTTTTTTTTTTTTTTTTTTGTTAGACGAGTCATTATAGTGTAACGACATATCGAGTGAAAAAAGTCAAGTCAAAGCATTATCTTAAATTGGCCCTTTCTCATCCTTCTTTGGCCACCATACAGCCATTATAACGGAAAAAATAAACTGTGTTCTAATATCTCTATAAAGCTCTGTTGCAACTACAGCAACAAAACTCCCCTCAAAATGATGATGACAAGAGAATGCCGCAGCAGAAACCAGAAGATGAGTACGAGTTATTTTTAGTTGTGTCTTTGTGATCTCTGGAGGCAAGAGCTCTTTATAAATTTAACTTTAAAAGTTAATTTATTTTCTTCCACTTGCAATCTTTTCCATTAAACAACAATTTAATTAACTCGGATTTTTTTTTATTGTGTGACTCTTTGCAAAAATAATAAATTAAAATTATGATTAAATTCTTGCAATTATATTAAAAACAAGCAAAACTAAATGATGTCTCGCTCTCTCTACCACTAAAATGATGAAGAAAGAAAAACTAAAATTGAAATTAAGTGCATCATGTCTTAAAAGTCTGGTTGCAGAGTGTGGTTGGTGTCTGTCGTGCGGTTGTATGTGGCCGCTTAAAATTTATTCCTTTTCCAGTATGTCGGACGACGCTGATAGTGGTGACGACAACGCGTTATTGTTCACTTTTGCAAAGGAAATTAAAAAACTAAAAATTCAGCAAGACTAATTGAGTTGTAGTGGATACTTTTGGGTTGTTGTTCTTCGGAAAGAACTCCTTAAAATATCATCTGATTTCAGTGGGGGCACACAAGTGCCATAAAGTAAATTTTGATACGCTGGCGGTTTTTTTTTTCTTTCTTTTTTCTTTTTTGTACAGGGAAGCAGAAAACCTTAAGAACCAGTCTGCCATTACGAGCATAATGATGTTGACTTTTGTTACTTTGTGGCGGCCAAAAAACATCCGTGAATGATTGTCTGTCCCAGAGTCTTGTCTGTCTGTGGGTGTTGTCGTCAGCTCTAAAACACTTCACATTTTGGGATTTATTTTTTTTTCGTTTTTCTTTTTTTTTTTTTTTTGTAAATTTTGTTGTGACTGTTGGTTTGCATGAATGGTTTGCTGGTTGTGCGAGTATCATAATGTGTCTGTTCTTTTTCTGCTTAATTTGGCAGCCTGTCAAAATGATATAAACATCATTGAGTGTTTCTTTCCCTCTTTATATTCATTATATAATAAGACCTGCTAACAAAACTTTTCCAAGGATTATTTGCACAAAGATATGAAGAGCTAAGGCCAACACAACGTGATTCAATCTGGCACTGGTTGCGTACGGAAAAAAAAATATATAGGAGGAAGGTACCCCACCTTAAATGTAATAAAAAATATTGGTTTTTGTAATAAATTAACTTTCTAAGAGCTGCTTTCTAATCGGTGATTTTTGAACCGTTTGGGTTTTGAAAATTTTAAAAAAAAACACGAAAAATTTGCCGATAAATCACTGCCTAACATTTATTTTTGAAAGATTATTTACGGCGTAGGTGGTCCTCAGTGAGCTGCAATTTTCCACCATTTCGGCCAGTATCTCACAAATGGCACATGTAATCTTGTCTTCGTTTGATAGTCTATTCATGGTGAAGTGATAAATCCTACTGAGCATTTTTCGCATTCCAACATCTCCCGAATGTTTTTTTTTGCACTGTAAACCCAAATCACCCGATGTAACTACTAATCAAATTTAAAGTATCTAGTTCATGTTCGAAAATGTGAACGTAAGTGAAAGGTTTTGTAAAGTATTTCATAAATCTATTTCTAATAATTAACTCAACAAGAGCTTATTTTGTAGCGATTTTAAACTGAAACATCGAAATTATTTAATTATTTAATAAAACTGCCATTCAAAAATTCTACTTATAAATATTTATAGACTTTAAAATATTTTTTTTTTTTTTTTTATAATTATTTTTCCGTATCGCCAAAAACATTTTAGCAACTTTGCTAACCTTCCCCTGTACAAACTATCATCAAAGCAAATTCATCTCTGTTTCATTTTTGGTAGTCATTAATCAAAAAACTTACAAAAATATAAAAAAAAACAAATTATTTTTTTTACAATTTTTCAACATTTTATCACATTTTGTTTGCAACATCCCATTATATTTGATTAATTTCATTTCATGTTGTTGATTTTGTGTCTGTCGATGTTTGAATTTCCAACAACCAGAAGACAATCAATGGTCACTTAACCCCACATTAGCCTTGCAACACTTGAATGTCTTCGGTCCGTCTTGTATTTAAACAAAAGTTATATTTTCTTTGTAAAAAAAAATCTATTTAAATTCAACAATCATTTTAATAATAGATTGTTAAGACATGGGCACACAAATTGAGGAAACATGCAAGGGCTCTTAAAATAATATGGATAATTTGAATGCGGCGTAACGAATTGTATGAAAGCGAAAAGGTTAAATGTTCGCTATGAAGAATTTAAAAAAATAATTATTTTTTAATCCTGCTTGGTTACTCTTCAAATTAGCACAATGAAGTTACTCTCTTCGTCGAATCGAATTGAAATTGAATTGAAAAAAAAAAAATTTTACAAAACAATTTTTAAGCAAAAAGGAAACAAATTAACTATAAAAATAAAAATTATTTTTCCAGAACTTTTTTTTATTTTTTTCTTAATTCTGAAAACATTGAAAAATTAAAGTTTTCGTCATCAACTAACGAAAAAAAAAAATTTTTACGAAACGATTTTTAAAGTAAAAGATTTAACAAATATTTTTTTTAGTTAAGCAAAAAGGAAACAAATTAAATATAAAAATAAAAATAATTTTTCTAGAACTATTTTTTGTTTTTTTTTTTATTCTGAAAACAATGAAAAATTAAAGTTTTCGTCATCAATTAACGTTGTTTACAAAAATAGTATAACATGAGCACATATATTATCGAATATTGCACAAACACACAGGCACACACAAAAATTCCAATGTAAAATTAACTTCACGAAATGTTGATTAAATTCATGAAAAAAATCTGCAAAAATAATGACCAGATTTAAATTTTTTTTTTTTATCTTGGACCAGTGCTCACGGTTTATCCCCTACATATGCAATGCATTGCACTGGAAAAACGAGAGAGAGGGATAGAGTAGTGAATAGACAGGTGGTGAAAGTGGTAGGAAGATAGAGCTTAATTCTTGCACAACTCTGCAGTTGCGTGTTAATTATAAAGCAAAGTGGCCGCGTCTCTGATGTTTTTTTTTGACGCATTATTTTTAAGCTAATGGAGCCATTTTATTTATTATTTTACTTCGCCGACGTTTTATTGCTCAAATGCCGACGAAGGAGGGTGCTGTAGCACAGAAAACTCAGAAAAAACTTTTTTCTGGGAATCGAACCTAGGTCTTTCTGGTTGCAGAGCCAACACGCTGACTACTTGCCACCAGCATTGATACACATTGATTTGAAACGAACAATTTTCCAAATTAACTTAAAACAAAGTGATTCTATATTTTTCGTAGTAAAAATAACGTTGTACAACGTTAAATATATCAAATCCCGTTTTCTAATAAAATTTAAGTTTTATCGTGTTAAATCAATGTTGCAATCAACTAAATCGATACAGAAAAATTAAAAATATTCGGACAAAGATAGAATCAGGTAAATTGGACATTGGGCAATGTTAAATAAACAAATGGCAAATTTTAAATCAAACTTAAAACAGATTGAAACTACTTTAAAAAGCTTTTTAATTTTCCATACTGTGTAATTCTCAAACACTTTTTGGGAGTTTTATATAAACGTGTGAGATGTCTTAGCTTTTTTCTAGAATTTGGTTGAATATGTACTGATGAGTTGACGCACAGCTGAAGTAAAATAATTAATAAAATTGGCAACCTAAACGAAGCTTCTAAAATTAAATACGTCAGAGACGTTAAAACACTGCTATAAAAACAAATAACGTATCAAAGCAGAGTTGTAAGATAGCAAAACTTCACTTTCTATCAATTCTCCTAATATCCCTTTCCGTTAGTTCCAGCTCAATGCGTAGGGGTCTTATCCTGAGTGCTGGTCCAAGATAAAAAAAAAAAATATTAATATTAATTTGTTGTTAAATTAACAATAAAACCATATTGATTCAATATCAGAATCATTTTGTGTTATTTTTATACAAGTTTAATTCAGCAGTGTGTGTCACGTTGTTTCAAACTCCATTTAATGTTAAATCAACATGACTTAAAGATATTTTAAAGTGGAATCTTGTTGTTTATATGTTATAGAAAACCATGACGATTTAACATGAAGCACCATCTTTGAAGCAAAATCAATACCGGAAAATGTTATATTTACATGACTTTTGATGGTTTTCACATTGAAATGTTTCTTCGTGCATTGGTGAAATTATTGTACAATACGAACAATTTCACAATTCTATTGCAAATGTGTGGGCCGATTAAGTGAACAAAAGAATGGATTTTTATGAAATACAAATTACGCTAAGATGCATAACGCGTTTAGTCAAAAACAATTAGACAACATTCAATGCGAAAAGTGGGGTTATATTTGCGATTGGCGAAAATAAATTCAAATCTGCAGAACACAAATATTGCAAAATAACATCCGAGAAGTTGCAGTATTTATGGAAATTTAAATTGTATTTATGTATTTAAATACATATATTTTATTTAATCATCAATATCTCCATTGATATTATATGTCGGATAGTTTCTTCCCCCCGGGCATATTTAAGAAATTTTTGTTTGATAGTTGCTTTTTGCGAGAATATTTTTCTCTTTTCTTGATTTCAATTTCAAAATATGTACGCATAATTTTCGCCAGTTTTCTTTATAAACTTAAGAAAAACAATACGTGCTTTCAAGCTCACAAGTTTCAAGAGGGCGGACGTGTATGGCGGCAGTTTTATCGTTGATTTTTCGCTGCAATTAATTGCAAAGTGTGTTACTGTGCCTTTTTTGTAGCGTACCAACGACCATGATGGTGATGATGGTGATGATGATGATGATCGTATATGAAACAAACAATTGAAAACGAGCGTAAAATCGTATTAACAACACCCCCAGCCCACTACTGTGCAGCGATGCAACAAAGATACGAATACTGCACTAAGCAGAGGTTCACAAATGTTTGTTTGTTTGTTTGTTTTTTTTGGTTTGTTACTTTATGACTGGAATTACATGCATGTCTTTAGTTGCAATACAAGTTTGTTTGTTAATTTATGCTTTTGTTAAATGTTGAATGATGTTGCTGTTGATGTTATTGATTAATTATGCTTTATTGTTTTTATATAAATATAAACTTTTTTGTTGATCATTTGCTTATGGAAATTGTGATGAAAGCATTTTAGTGTTTTTCGATTGGCTTTTCCTCTATGGAATTTCCCATGGCCGCACCCATGTCGGTAGGGGGAAAGCATAAAAGCCACTGTAACAACATTTAACTGTTATACTGCACAGGAAAAACGTTTTATTTATTTTTTCTTTCATTTAATAATTATGAATAAAAATTTAGTTCAAACTAAAATCTTTGAGTAACTAACAACGTTTTGAAGTAAGTTTTATAATGACTGCAATTGTTTTAGCTTTTCTGTTTGTTTGGCATATTTCCGATGAATAGAAATATTTTAGAATGGTAATTAAACTATTTACTACACAAGTCAAAGTTTTCTGCAAAATGCCAAAATTAATTGAAATCTATTGTAGTTATAATAATAAAAAAAAATTAATTCTTATACTAGAAAAAAAAATTATGATAAAATCTTGGAACTTGGAAAATTGATTAGAATATTTTGGTGGTCAAAAATGTTATTTTGTTTAAAAAAAAATGATATTGAATTAATTCAAATAACAGAAAATAATAATTGAAAAATTATCTTATTAAGTTTTTGAATTGTGAACAATTATAATTTATATAACTATAATTTATTTATTACATTTAAAACAATGATGAAATTCTTTAAGAAGTGCTCTGTAAATTACAAACTTTTTATACTTTATGTGTCTGGTAGTCTTAGGGTCGATTCCTACTAAACACTCTATTTTGTTTCACTACACTCACTGATAGGTAAACAGAGTTAGTATACAATTTTAATTTCATGCCTAACAATTCATAAATAAATTCGTAATAAAGTATACAAAAAAAATTTTACTGGTTGACGTAAACCCTCAAACTGTTATACTCAGAGAAAGCTTTGAAAAAACCTATGATTAGGTAAACTAGATAATTTATAAATAAAGAAATTTTAATTAATATCTATAAAACTGTTATACTCCATTAAAGCTAAGTTATACTAAATATATAATAGTCCTATCAAACCTTAAAATAAATACCCATTAGTATAGTCAAAGTTAATGCTGCTTCCAGAGAATTTATATCAGCAGAATAACAAAGCGGGGTGCATCTTTCTTCGCATAGAAAAAAACCCGTTGCAGAGACACAGTATGAGTATAAAAGTATCCTCCTCCTCCTCACCGTTACAGCTCCAGAAAAAGTCTTTATACTCGGAATTCAGTTACATCGACATGCTATGGGTCCAATATCCAAACATCAGTCATATTTAACCCCTTGTGAGTGCCTCCGTAGCCTAGTGCATTAGCATTAGGATGGAGGTTGTCTGTTCGATTCCCACCTAGAACCTAGACAAGCTAAGAGCTTCGTAGAGTTTGTATTGTTGTTAAAAAGAAGAGAAAAAAAGAAGACCGCGTCTGTATTCCCCTTGAATGTACTTCAGTAATTCCAGAAAGGCGTATAAATTTCGATACAACGCAAAGCCTCTAGCTTTTCTCTCTAATCAGTGCTCAGTGTTCCCTACATATGAAATGCATCGCAACGGAACTAGTTGCCAGAGATAGTGTAGAGAAGAGACAATGCGTGAAGTGATAAGAAGGCTAGAGAGCTTAAATTACGCACAACTCTGTAGTTGAACGTCTTTTTTTGTTCTGTTTTTTTTTTTTAGAATTTGTAAATTCCAGTTGCTGCGTTACGACTGTTATGTTGCCTCAGTAATCTTGATGCTAGAGTAGAAGCATTTTTTTTTTAATACGGACAAAAAAGAGGGCGTTATTAGTGCAGACATAATAGGACAATTTTCTAGTACGAACGGGTCTTGAAGTGAAAATCTTCTGGCTGCAGGGTCAGTCAGTAGTGCCCTTTAAATTCACTACGGATATAAAATTCATCCGGAAACACAATTATTTTTTCTATATAATTCTCGTATTTATTTTGAAATAAGGGCCAGATTAAGGAATATTGATAAAGTATATCGAGCCATAACCGACAAAAAGCCGTAAGCGTCATGTATTTATCGATTTAAATTTTTTAATAAAATCGGATAGTTCTGATAATAAAATCCGATAGTTAATGATAAGTCGCCCCATCTAGCAAAATAGAATGGCGGTAAATTGAGCTGTTACAGCTGTATGTGCTGTATGTAAGAGAGAGCTGTATGAAAAGAGAAAACCTTCACCTGTAAAATTTTGTTTTTGGCTCTTACGTCTTTTTGGCGGTTATGGCTCGATATTAAAAATTCAATACAATTTCCGGCAACAATCCAACATTTATTGAACATTTTCCTGTGAAAATGTTAGAACTTTGTTTTTAGACAAACATTTTTTTTTTATGTACGAGAACACTATATGAGAATTATAATATATTTTATTTTAAAAATTAATTTTATACTCTCCGTTGACTAAATTTTTGTACATTAAGCTTCGTACATATTATGACATTTTGTGACAATGCAAGCAATCCATATAGTGTGTACTAGTGGCAACGTGTGTCATTTCCTTGTGTGACATTACGTTGCCTACTGCTTATGTGTCTAATGTGGACGGCTGACAAAATAAGACGGTTGCATTGCATTCACAATAACAAACTGAGAGAACGGAATGGCAAGAAAAGAAATGCCAAAAGACTGAGTTTATACGAGGAAACATTTTGAAAGGAAATATGTTTTGTTTGGTAGCAAATTACGGATGGGAAAGAGAGCATCGTTTCTGTGTTCTTTGTTCTCTTTTTCGTTGCTTATAAAAATAACAATAATAATGGCATGTCGTCGGCAATATTTTCGTCTGTGTGAGCGCGAAGAAAAAAACAAATTCCAGATGTTTTTCTTCCAAATGTTTTCTCGCCTAAACTCAGTCAAAGCAGTAGGTGGAGATGTCCGTTAATGTGGTAATTTCTAAAGCCGATGAAAAATTTTGTCCGCCTATAGGTTGTGTCCGTCACTATGTACAGCTTCCACTGTATATAATTATTTTGTGCTGTGTAATTATTAATGACAAAATCTTCTTCAAATTACAAAGATTTTGATGAGTTAATTCAGCAATAAAAAAACGTTTTGTTTTTTTTTAACTAAAACTCGGTATCTTTTTCACATTAAAGAATTATCTGACTCCCGATAACAGATAATTTAATTTTATTTTGTGTAATATTTTAATTTTTTTATATAATAATCGTGAGACATTTACCGCAATAGAGTTTATCAAATATCAACAATCTTAAATGTCTTTAAAAATATTGCTACCAATTAAATTGAAAGTTTTATGTTTTTAGTGGATAAAAACAAAACGTTGACAAATATTTTTTTATTAATAATTTTGTTAAATGTTTTTTGTTTTTTTTTTTCGTTTCGTTTCAGCTGTGAGGTTGTAGTGAAAATGTTGACAATGTTGTTGGCCAATTTCGTGTAGACAGTTTTGAACCCAACAAGTGCTGGTTGGCACTTTAACAGCCAAGCAAACATATTTAAACACAAGAAATATATATATATTTTGGTTGTTTATTTAAAATTTTTTCCATTTAAGCACAAACTGCTTTTGCTTGTGTTAACAACAGTGACTCCCAGCAGATTGGGATTTGCAAACACACGCAGAAAAACAAAGTAAGAAAAAACAGCCTGCTGTTCCAGCTGGTGTCTTGAATTCGTAGCCTAAAATGTCTGCAGTCATGTGTCTTGAGAGGAGTAAATAAACGATGCAATTTAAAGCCTGTTGACTCGTAAAATGGGGGAAAGGAGACTAATTAAGTTGTGATAATAATAAAAAGTTTTCTTATTTATTTCATTTTTTTTATTGTAAATTTGGTGGACTATTTTCAAATGAATTGCGCACAACAAAAAAAGAGATCTTCGGCTGCTTTCTTCAACGGAACGATAACAAAACATTTGAGCTTCCCATTTGATATTAGAAAAAATTAGAGTTTTAAAATTAAACGCTTTATCTTTAAATAAAAGACCTCCAATTGTGTTGTGCTGTTGCTTACAAAACGTCATGTCTTTGCTCTATTTAAAGATTTATGGTTTAATTTTTGTAGAAAACACAAGACACCAAATGAAAACAAAATTCGTTTCGAAATGTTTACTCTATTGACTTGAAAATAGTTACAGATACTTGTTGTACGTGCCAGTCAGTGTAGCTGCTTCCCCATATGAGTTTATCTGTTGCATTAACTTTCTTCCAAATTTGTTTACACTGATCTTTTTTTTTTATTTTTTGTATTTCTATATCGATTAGTTTTGTTGACTTGGCTCTGGGGAGTTGTCAATCTGGAGTCGTTTTGAAACACACAGGCTTTTTTTTTTAAGTGGCTGCATAATCGAAGTGAAATAAATTAAAAATAGAGAAAGAAACGCAGAACCATCTCATAACAACCATGTGGCAGGTCTTAATTTAAATGTAAATTAATATTTTTTTCTTCAGTATTAACAGATTTATAGCACATTCCAGCGATACAACACAGTAGGACAGAAGTATTATATTTTAGGAGAGAATCGGACCAGCAATAATATATTTCTTTCACAGATCACATATGGCCTCTTTCCTCACTTGGAGTTTAAGTGATAAACTTAGCACCCTATAGGACGCTTTCTAGTCAACCAAGTGTTTCCAAGTCAAAACTTTTATCGATTGGTTTTGGTGAGGTTTTGATGACATTATCATATCGTAATCGTCCACACTTTTTATTTTGTCTTTGACGAGAAGAAAAGAAAAGAGAAGGTAAGAAAAGAGAAGAGAAGGGAACAGAAGAGGGGAAAGGAGAAGAGAAGAGAGTACATATTTTTTACTTTACAGCCGCAAAACAATTTTTATTGTCTCATTTTGGTTGCTCTCAGTTTCCCACAAGAACTCCTTCTACTACCCTATGGACTGTCCGCAGTCAATGACACACAAGAAATCTTAAATGTCTATAATAAATTACATTGCCTGGGGTATAACTAGACACAAGTACTGATGACTAAGTAAGTAGCAAAAAAAAAAATTATGTCAATTTGCTTTCAAATGTACTTTCCAATTGTGCGTATCAAATTACACTCAAGAAAACAGCTGATTGCTATTCTGATGACAGTTTTGTTGTGCTCTTTCGTGTTATCCTGTTTCAGTTGCATCAGAAGCTTTCATTTGCTTCGAAATCCAATTACAGTTCAATACTGGGAAACTTACGTATACTATTCGAGCAATTCCCAACATTTTAATCTAATCCAATTTAAAAACTAAATGTCATAGGGTTTTAATTAGGGAGATCGGCCGGATTCTTTTTTAATTTTTCCGTAGATCTGTCGTTTTGATCTGGCAAATCACAAAAAAGTATGCAAAGAGAAGCACCGCACATCACTTATAAACGGCGCCAGGACATTCATGCTCTGGTAGAGATAAACTACATAATTTTCTGTTTTTAAAATAAAAAAAATTGGAGACAAATTACCGCATTCGATACGAATAGAAATTTCTTTCAAAATTTCGTTCGATATCGAATGCTGTAATTTGGGCCCTGAATTCATTTCTCTAACCATTTGTTCTCAGTTATTTTACAATGTCTTGATGGATTTGTAAAATATTTTCATATTGAACCACTGTACACTGTAAAGCGAACTGAACTCTCTAGTTTGTTGTCTGCTGCACAGAAGAAATTATGGCAGGTTCTTCATTTAATATAAATAACCTAAATTTCTAAACTCATTGCCAAGATTGGCATTTGAAATGAGAATGAATGAGAGAACGATTCATGCAGAAGGATATTGCAAAGATTGCTTTTTGCAAAAAAAATTTAATTGTTTCCCAATAATGCCATGCAAATGTTAATGATTATAATAACAGATTATTAAATTACAATTTTATATTTTTTAAAAACTTTTCAGTATTGATACTTGCACATTTTTTTTTTGTTATTACTAGAAACAATTGGAAAAAATTTCACAATTTTTCTTCTTATTTGAATGAAATGAAAATTCAATGAAATTATTAATTTAAAAATAAAATTCTTGAACAAAGAAGTAATTGGGAAAATTTTAACTATAATTTTTTTTTCTGTTGTAGTATCGCCTCGTTTTTTTAATTTTTTAGGTGCTCCGTAGGCCTCCCGCTTAGACTCTGGGTGTTTCATAGAGTTTCTGTTTTTTAAAAAAATTATTTCAACTTTATAGTGTTTTTCATATAAATTATTATTAGACAAGTACTATTTACGATACCGTCATTTATTACTCTTGGAGTCAAAAAAGTAGTTAAAATAATGTTTTTTATACCGAAGCGAAAAACCAATTTCCTATCACTGCTTTATGAATATTTAATGTAGTATAACAGTTTTGTTATTAAAACATAATCAGAGTGGAAACGTTTCTAAAGTTAATATTCAATTAATTACACTAATTATTTAAGTAAATATTCAATATTTTCTAAAGAATTAATTATTTTAATTTTCTAATTTAAAATAATAAGCAGTGATAAAGAGATTTTCTATAAAAGTTTTATACAAAAATAGATTAGATTATACCGGTGCGCTTCGCTACTCCACATCACCTTATGTAATCACGCCCACTCCTATGCACATATGGTTACGGTAACCAATACTTTTATGGTTATACTATCAGTCACTTTTCCAAAAAATAAGAAACGTAACTTTTTCAAAACGTAGTTTTTCCGAAAAGTATCCAAAAGTACAATTTATATTTAGTTTTCTTCTCAAAAATTCCTTTCATTTGATACCCTTATCATGGAAGTGGGTAAAAAATAGTTGTCCGCCATATTGTGTTTGTAGAGATGCCATTTTATTTTATGCTCTCTTCAAAAATCCCTATATCATGGGGCTGTATAAAAATAGTAAAGCATGTACATCATAAGCACTATTTAAATGGCATAATAGTACAAAGGTACCATTTTACACCCTAAGAGTGCGTACTTCGAAGAAGCAAGAAAACACATTCGAGATTTTTTCCAGAAGAAAAGATTACGGAAAAGAACTTTGGTCTATGTCTATATCTATTTGTCTATTTGTCTATACTTTGGGAGATATACCGTTGCAAACTGAGGTACCAAAATTCAGTTTTTGCCCGTTTTACCCACTAAAACTACATATTCGTACATACATTTATGGAAAAAGTACCAAGCACATGGTAGCGTATTTTTTTTAGCAGCATTTAAGGCGCATGCTATACGCATCAGTATTCAGCTTCAATATTTGTCTGTGTGTTAGTGTATATATTGAAGCCGCTGACACATTACATCAACATTTCCCATCAATATTAATTTTTTTGGGTTTTTTCAAGTGTACAGATATAGAAGTTACCATCGGCAAAACATGTTTTAAAGTTATTTTTTTTTATGAGACCAGCACTCAGGAGATGACTCCTACACATGCAAAGCATTGTGCTGGGAACTATCGGAAAGGCATAGTAGGAGAAACGACAGGAGGTGGAGCTTAATTAATTATTTTACAGCTCTGCTTTCAGACGGTGCTCTGCTTTCGTATCAGTGCTGAAGCTTGGGTTTAGTAGCCATTTTTTATTATTATTTTACTTCGCCGGAGCTATTTCTTTATTTATTAAACAAAATAGCACGGATGATATTAATTTTTTTATGTTTTTGTCACTATATTTTTTAATTTGCATGTCCCAAAAAGCCATTAATGAGCGATATACTTCAATTAATTCGATTACAAGAATTTTTTACTCTATTTGTAATGCATCACAACTACGATGTGCACTCAAAGTTACCAGAAATAAAATGAATATTGACAATAACGATGCCACACTACGTCAAAGTGCTTCAATATTGTGATGAATATCAAAACCATTTTGATATTCGTCAATATTACACAGAGCGTATATGTGTGACTATTTTTTGCGCACAATGGCAAATATGGAACCTGAACATTGATCGTGTAGCATGCGCTAAAAGGCGTTTTTTAATTTTTATTCCATCACAACATCGGATGACTTCTTTTGGCCCACCTTGTATAGATATATTACCCAATTTTGATGGTAAAAGAGTTTTCTTATTAAATGCTGATGTTTAAAATGATTTCTAAATATCATTCCTTCACTCAGTAACGATTTTTAAGGTTATAGTACGCTACCGAGTATCACGAGTTTCGGTCAGAAAATCGCAAGTGTTCAAAATTCACAAAATTTTCTATCATTAAACAACTTTTAAGAAAACTTGCAGTATTTTCTATCAATTATTCCGAACATGTTCTTGTTTAAAAATTTTAATTGCTTGTTCTTTTATATCCCAAAAATGTGAAATCATAAACGGCTTTTTGGAAAGAGAAAAAGCGAAAAATTAAAAATAATTAGTTGCAAACAGATTGCAGTTGTGACTGCTGTGTTATGAGCAGCAGTTTTGCTTATCGCTGGTTCAAGATGCACGCACAAGTTTTCCATCTACCATAATTGGAAGTATAACGTAACGCAATCGGGCTGCAATGTATACGTTAAATGTCACCACCACCACTATTTACATATACATACATACATACATACATATATATATATATATATATATATATATATATATGGTATGTATATATATATTTCGTTTTTTGGCACAACGAGTAACTCAAGTCACACAAATTGCAGAAATATTAAAGTTTTGGAAGTGGCGCGAATTAATTTAAAACTTTTTTTGTTTTTGTTCTATACTTCTTTACACCATCAGCGTCATCAACGTCTCTCGGCGTCAGCAGCGGTCCATTAAATGTTAAACAGACAACAATAAGATTGTTTATGAATACAAAAAACTTATGGTTGAAGGAAACAGGCAGGGAGCAGTAATTTAAAGTGTATGAAACAGTGTTATGGTGGCGTTTAAAATATGGTAATAATAAATATGGCCAAAACTTTCATACAGTAGACACGAACAACGATAATGAAGATTTTATTACCAGCAAAGAGGAAAAAATAAAATACAGGGTGGCCCAAAATGACCGAAGGGGTTTGAGTTGATTATAACTTTTTTATTATAATTTTTTTTTTTTGTTTCACTATTTTGTAAAGAAGACTTGGGGAATTTCAATTGAAACAGTACACCATTGAACAACGTACCAAAATAACGATTTTTTTTTTATTTTATTTCCCAAATCAACGATGCATTGTTTTGACTCAGCGTTAATATCGTCGTTATTTTAATATGCGTTTTGGACCCAGAGAGTCAATAATAAACCCTCTGGTTGCAAATTTTCGACAACAAGGGACAGTAAAGAACTTTGCTGGAACTTTGCGGCAGACTACGAACAGTGGACACGAATGACAATATTGAACGGGTACAGGAGAGTATTCGGGAAGATGAAGAAACATTCATCAGAAAACGTTCGACACAACTCGCACTCTCACGACTGTGTCTGCAGAGAATGTTTCCATACAACATTCACACTGCTGTTTTACGCGACATCTTTGGTGTACGAATTATTTCCCGTACAATCGATTTTTATTGGCCTCCGCGTTCACCGGATTTAAACGCTCCAGACTGTTTTCTTTGGGGTTATTTTAATGTAAAAGTCTATATTAATAAGCCTAGAATCATACAGCAATTAAAAAAAATATTATATGCGACGAAATCAACAACATAACACCTGAAGTTTAGCGAAAGGTTATGGAAAATGTTTTGAAAATAACACGAATGAATATGCGAAACAGAAAATGGCCAGCACTTGCGGCACATAATTTTTCATAATTAAATTAAAAATATTCTTCATTAATATACTGTATATAAAATAAAAAAAATGTAATAATATTGCTTTAAATAAGAAGTTATAATGAACGCATAACCCTTCGGTAATTGTGGCGCACCCTGTATAAGTAAAAAATGAAACTCATGAGTTGTAAACAGTTCACCTTTTGTAGGCGAAATTTAATAAAAATTAGTTGCATGATATACTCGTAATATTGAATAATTAAAACAAGGACACGGGAAACTGGCCAGCCTAACATGGAATTTAATTTTTATTTCAGAGTTTTAATTCCAAAATTGGCGAAATGAATATAAATTTTCTTAGGAAATTTATTTTTAACTAGACTGCCTTTTTAAATGTTTATTGATTTTCTTCTTTTTTTTTTTTGATTTGGTTTGCTGTCACGTCCCCGAGGAGGTCTTTTTAAACATCAAATGTGTTGTGCCTTTCAATTCTATTGATTCATCCATTCTTCTATCGCCATGGCAGTACTTTGATCATTTCATTACTCCAACTGCATTTGTCTGCTGCAGATTTTAACAAAGACAACTTGTCTGGGATATTTATAGGACATTTCTGCTAGATTTTGCTGCTGCCGGTCATGTGAATCATCGCCATAATCATCATCAGAATTTTTTTTTTTTTTGTTTAAAGCAAATCAATTGCATTTAATTTGCCTTTAAGAGACCAAACAAATAAAAGACAAACTGACTTGAAAAAAAATTTGTGCAAGTTATTTGTGCAAAATAAATGTCTGCTTTTAGTGTCATTAATTTCAGGCACGTAAAGTGGCATTCCTTTTTATTATTTGTTCATTTTATCCAGCAGACACACTCCTTTTGCAGAACAAAAGAAATAACATTTTGCAATAAATAAAACCTTATATATTTAATAAAGGTGTTTTTTTAAATCGCATTTCTGATTAACAAATTATTTTTAGAAAAAGTCTAAAGAGCTTTATGGAAACTGTTATAAGGAAATTTTTTAGCTACTACTACCACTGCGTACAAGAAGACAAGCCATGAAGACAACTGTTATACCGTCATAAAAAAATTGTACACAGCGAAATTTCGTATAAAAACTGTTATACCCTCATAAAATATATCGTACACTATAAAATTTCGTATAACTGTTATACCCTCCTAAAAAATATCGTACACTCAGGTCTTTTTTTATGCGAATTTGAATTTATGCGTTTTTTTAATATTAAAATTTTTTTTTTGCGTTTCGCGAATTTTTTAAATATTAAAATTTTTTATTATGTTTTTTTATATAAAAGTATGTATGTAGTATGTACTATGTAATACTTAGATAATTGATAACACTGGTATGTATGTACATACAAGTTTTTGTTTAATTGCAGACAAACCAGAAGATGATGACAGCGATTCTGATTTAGAAATTACCGCAACGCCATATACTTCGAAACAAAGTTGGAGTGGAGAAGTTTTAAACACAGTTAATAAATTACAGAACCAAATTCTTAATTTGGACCCAGATACGGAACGAGCATTAAAACTTCAATCTGGATTAAAAAGTCTTTTCTCGAGATATCGCGAACTGCAGAAACACTCAACATATTCGGCATCGGAAAGTTTAATGAAAAATTTTTTCAAAGAACATACCAATAACGCATATTGTCTCCTCTAGTGATGAAAGCAACATCGAACCGGTAAATAAAAGATGCAGACAATTGCTAAGTGATTCTGAATAATCTTATTTTTCATGAGAACTGTATTACATATGTAATTATATTTTTATCCTTTTTCATACCAGGATGTATATGAACTAATATCTTATTTTTATTTACTTTATATACCTTAACACGAATTATTTATTTTTTAGGTTTTTATTTAGTTTTACTTAAATAAAATATTTTTACACATATATGTATTTGCATTTATGAATATAATGTTTTTTAAATTAAATTGAAAAAAAAAACTTTTTTTATGCGAATTTGGTTCATTTTTAATACTTTGATTTCAATTTATGCGATTTTTTTAAATTCCGGAACGTAACCCTAGTTTTTGTATGGAGCTAGAGTCTTTTTTTATGCGTTTTTTTTTTATGCGATTTTCTACGGAACGCATCTACCGCATAAAAAAAGACCTGAGTGTATACGGTAAAATTATTTCATATAAAAAGTGTATTTTTCCAAATTGGCAAAATAAATGAAAAAATCACTACAAAATATTCCCACTGTTACTCCGCAATACGATTCGCCACAAACCGCCCTCATAATCCCTGGAATCTCAGCCTGGATCACAGCACTGATCGTCCAGCTAGAAACGGACTGTCCCAAAGTATCTCAATAAAAACTCCTCATCTCCTACCCCGGTCTTTTGTATGATTGCCATCCATCTGCTTCTGCATCTGATTCTCTATATTTTTATTCCATACATGTCCGTCTTAGTAACTTAAGTATCCTATCAGGCAATAGAACATCACAATCATTGCAATAGGATCGTATGGCCAGTTACCGTCTTCTTCCGCGCATCGGTCGAACGCAACGTATCGGCAAATTAAGTACCTGCTGCTTGGCCATGAGATCAGACGGCAGCCAGTGCATTATCACCAAAAGAACGTTTGAGGTGTTGATGCCCCAGGTACATGTTGTTATTAAGGTAGTATAGGCAAATACGAAGGAACCTCTCCATCATCCGACGTAGGACATCAAATCAGCGCACCGTATAACATCAGTATACGACTGACCAAAGTGTAGGCAGTTCCAGTCGAGAGTTTCTTTTGTTTAAACCTCAAGTCCTCCGTATAGCTCTACTTCAAGGTACCGTCAAGTGTCTATACCACCTCTCTGTCCTTGCCCCTCCCTCTCTACCAAAAACTCATGACTGGACGAGTCAAACTTGGCGGGTGCGAACCACGAGTTACATGACATATTTTTACAAAAACTGTTATACGGGTCTAAATATTTGTTTCTGGTTCTCATTTACCGCCATTTTTTCTATGTCCGATTAAAAGTTAACGTGGACTTTAACGTTTTATCTAAAATTGTTTCTCAACTTTTTTTTTTAAATCATTTAAAACATAAAATTTCCAACAACATTCCTACAAACTGCAATACTGTTATATCCAATAATTGTTATATATACTCTACTAAAAATTCTTGCAATAATCTTTTTCTTATACGTTTAAACTTTTCTTTAACTCCAATACTCAGTATCATTTGTTCAATTCGTTCACGTTTGAACATTTCGATAATTTCAAATTGTTTGTTTTTATTCCTTCATCAATATTAATTTGGCACTTTACTCAGGTGTAAATCTATTTTAACAAAACCTTGTACAATTGTCCATATCTTAAATGCAGCTGTTTGCTGGCAATTTGTGTGTGGTTTTTCATTCTTATTTTTTATATTTTTTTAATAACAATTTTTTTTTAGCCTAAACAACAACAATTTATCTGGCAAAATTAAATTGCCAGGAATGAAAAAGGCAATTAATGATAACGCGAGCTCTAGTAAATTAATTGGCCAAATTAAGTGTTAAATGTAAAAAAAAATAAATAAATAAAAAAAAAACAAAACGATTGAATCAGAAAACATTTAATTTTTTAAGGTGACATTTTTACATTTTAAATTAAACATTTTAATGAAAAGAACTTGTTTTAAACCATTATGAGCGGCCAAATTAAAAATTAACACTTGACTTCATAATATTTGTTTATGAGGTTTAAGATTTCTTTTCCCATTTAATATTCAAAATATTTTTCTTAACCCAAAAAAACAAATAATCATTTAATAAAAAGTGTCAAAGAGTGATCACGATTTTTGTTCTGCCTTTAAAAACAAAAAGCTATTCAATATTCTGTGAAAAGACAAACGACAACCACAGGCGCAACTTCGACCCCAACGCTACGCGAGGACAGACGCTAAATTGGTGGAAAGAATATAGGCAGGAATTGCAAAACAACTACAACCACATTCAAGTTAAGCTAAAAGAGAATATAATAAAAACGATAATTATCACAATTTATGAGATACGAAAATAACGACAAATGAAGGAGAAACAGAAATGAAGTACTGAGCTGGCTTGAGGTTCACATAAATTATTATATCAAAATTATTTTATCTTGGCAAAATAGTTTGCCAAAAAAAAAAAAAGTAAGCGTCAGCAGGAAAAGGGTGACAAGAAACCAAAGAGAAATAAAATTCGGAACTATTTATTATCCACGGCAATTTTCAATGTATGCAGTTTAAGGTTGATAGCAATTTATGATGCAGCCAATGAACAGTATTATACCAATTTATCTGTCTCTAATACAGAGTTGTCAATTTTGCAATTTGCGAAAATCCTCAAAACAACCAAAAAAAAATTTTTTTTCTTGTTAAAAATTTTTTATTATTGATATGTCAGTCAAAATTTATTTTGTTTAAACTCGTACGGGGTGGCGCAAAATAACCGAAGGGGTTTGAGTTCATTATATTCCTATTTAAGACATTATTATTAACAATTTTTCTAGTTTTTGGACCTTTTTTATATTAATAACACTAATTATTTAAGCTTAATGTCTTTTTAATATATTTAATATTTATTCCGATTCGATATTTCGCTACTCCTTTGTGTAGCTTCTTCAGGAAAATTGGTTTTTTTTTTTTTAAATATATTAAAAAGACCTTAAGCTTAAAAAATTAGTGTTATCATTATTATTAATTTTTTTGTTTTTTTAATACAGTATATTAATGGAGAATATTTTTAATTTAATTATGAAAAATTATATCTTGCAAGTGCTGCTTTTTTTTCTGCTTCGCATATTCGTCTTCTTGCCAAATTATTTTCCATAACCTTCCGCTCAACTTTAGGATTTCTTTTCCTTTCAAATAACCTTAAAGGAAACAATCTGGTGCAGTTAAATCCAGTGAATCGATTGTACGGGAAATAATTCGTTCACCAAAGATGATCCCTCGCAGTGTGAATTTTGTATGGTAACATTCTTATTGTATGCAAAATTCTCTGCAGCGCCCCCCCGAAAGGCAAAGTTGTGTCGAACGGCTCCTGGTTGATGTTTCTCCATATTCCCAAATACTTCCCTGTACCCGTTCAATGTTGTCATTCGTGCGCACCGTTTGTCGTCTGCCGTTACTATTGATTTGAGAAATTAAAATTCGCCGATTTGGGCACGTTGTTCTATTGCGTACTGTGCTGCCTTTTCAAATTCCCCAAGTCTTCTTTAAAAAAAAAAAAAAAATTATAATAAGAAAGTTATAAAGAATTCAAACACATTCGCTCTTTTCGAGCCACCCTGTACGTACATATGTATGTACAATTACGATCAGTTTTTTTTCAAAATGTCCTTGGTACTTTAAATGCCACACAGTGCTGATATTGATATTGCTTTGTGAACAAATTCTTTCAGCGTTAGAAGCATCGAAATGATTTCCAGCCACGAGATTGTATTCATTAGCCGTTTATTTAATATTCGTAGCAGTGATAATTGGGAAGAATTTTGTTAATTGGGAAATACTTTTATTTGCAGGTTTAATTAACAAGTACTGCAGTTAATAGTCTAATGCCCATATTCACAGTCTGTAGTTAACACTACTTTAGCCAATAAAAATAATAATATAATTAGTTTACTTCAACAATTCTTTTTAACTAAAGACTGTGCATATAGACATAGAAGTACTAACTATCATATTTCAAGAAATCTTTTAATCTTTTTTTAACATTTCAAAAAACTTCAAAAAAAATAAATAAATCTTCACATATGGTAACACTGATTTCATATAACAGCCCAGCAAAAGAAATAGTTAATGTATAGGTTCGATTGCAGATGAACTAGTTCAACTTAGGTGAAGAACGCGTGTACTGGGCGAGACTATGTTCCACATATAACAAAACAGCTCGTCAGTTAAACAAGTGTTTAGAACCAATGAATCTTCCATGATTTGCTAACGTTTCAGCATGTATGAATGAGTTCCGAAACATATCTAGACCCGACAACATTATTCTAATTATGTTGAACGCAAAGTACAACTGAACGATTGTATATATATAGCTTTGTGAAATTGGTTCCATTCGAACTATATACTTTAGAAGAAAGAAGGCAGAATAAATGCAGAATACTACTCAGAAAAGAAATAATTTTAAACAATTAATCAAAAAAATATAGTAGACAGATACAGCTGTTGAGATAGTAAAAGAGTAACAGACTTAAATCGTTTTTAAAATTTTTGGCTATTTAAAAAAAAAAAAAAAAAAAATTGTACATATTGAAATTTGTATAAATTTTGAAAAAAATTTTATAAATTTTGAAAAAAATTTTAGAAATTTTGAAAAAAAAATTTTATAAATTTTGAAAACATTTTTGTTATTACTAGTATAACAGTTAAATAAGTAGCCATTTACAGTTTTCCAGCATCATTTCTTATATGACTACTTGCTCAATTATACGCACGTTTGTTGTCTGCATTGGCGACAAATGACTTCATCTGATCATGTGTGTTTCATTTGTAGTTTTTTTTTTTTTTTTTTTCATTTTTGACTGCAACATCATAATTTATTTTACACCCCAACTTTTCTTTAGGATTTTAATTAATGGCTGCGTTTGGCTGAATAAACATGCATGAATTTATTTTGGCTGCTTCATGAAAAAAAATTACGAAACGTAAAAATGATTAAGTGTCCAGGAACTCGTATTCAGTTCTCTTACACATTTTAATTGCAACAAAAGTTATACGCAATGAAAGTGAAAGAATCCCAAAGGATTTGTTTTATATTCTCTTTGAACATTAAATTTTTTATTTTTTTTTTTCGATAGAAATAGACATTTTTTTTATTTGGTTTTGAATCAGCGAATAAAATATTCTTAGCCTTCAAAAACACCTGCGTGATACTCAAGTTCTGAGAATATTTCTTGATTGGGAATTATTTTTCGAGACACACAAAATTATAAGAGCGGGTCTTATTTTAGCAAGTGAATAATAAAATAATAAAAACTTGTTTGTTAATTAAAATAAAATCAGAATCGATGCAATTGTTTACGAATATAATGTAATCTAACTGTAATAATATAGAGGGTTGTTGCAGAGGCCTCCAGCACCAGATCAAACTATCTACCGACTACTGAGCACATTTATGAATTGGACCATCTCCTTCTCCACAGCTGCTCATCTATAATATACATCATTATATTGTTCGTTAAATAGAAATACCCTGAATATATATTTTTTTTACTGCTACAATATACAGAATTCCAACTACAAATAATAAAAGTAAAATTTGGATAAAAAAAAAAAAAAAACAAACCCTCATCCCCAGTAGAAATTCAAACTTATATTAAAATGAAGATTTAATTAAAATAATAATCAGATTTCAATCTATTACGAAAATTGTAGGATCAATTACCATTTTTAATTGAAAATTAAGAAATTTTTTTTCAACTGAAAATTTTATGATATTTTGATTGTATTGTTTGTATAGAATAGCAAAATTAATTAAAATATACGAATAATAAATTAAAATAACAATCATATTTCAACCTATCAAAATATTTGTAGGATCAATTAACAGTTTTAATAGCAAAAAAAATTTCAGTATTCTTTTCCATTTGACCAGTTTATGGTATCTTAATTGCACTATATTCAAGCAAATTATTAATTCAGAGAGAAAATTTACTGAGCCAAGACTTAATTGGGAAAAATTTAACTATTTTTTTTTTCTGTGGCCTGCAAAATATGTTCACGTTTTCTATTAGATGAAAATGTTTAAGGCACATTTAGCCAACCGTAATGAGAATGTAGTTGCATCAAACCGTCATGTTTGTTGTATGATTACTTATAAAAATGCTTCCCTGACCGCGAATGTTACGTAACTGTAACGCAGTATTCTGTAGAAAATAGAATTTTAGTCCGAACTTTACGAAGCATTTGTAAAGCATCTGTTATGGCACATTTAGCCAACCGTAATGTGGATATAGTTGCATCAAACTATCATGTTTTATGTGTGAAAACCTATGAAAATTCTTTAAAATGTCACGAAACGTCGTATTGAATTCTATTTTCTACAGATTGAAAACGTTACAGTTACGTGGCATTTCGCTTAGACAAGCATTTCTAAGGGTTTTCTTACATCAAACATTATGGTATGATGCAACTACAGCAACGTTACAAATGCCTAGAAACATCGTAATAAAATTCTATTTTCTACTGATTAAAAACGTTACAGTTGCGTGGCATTCGCTTAGACAAGCATTTCTAAAGGCTAATTTAAGCCTCATTTAGTGAAAACGTAACACGTTCGTGGCGATCAGCTGCCAAAACCTGTAACATTACTAAAATCGTATCGGTGAAATTGTCACTTAGCAAATCTACAGAAAATAGATTTTTACGTTGCAAACGTCAACTTGGCATTACTTACATATAAAACAAAAGCCGCAACAGCTGACTGAATTTCCTGAAGTTTTACGTTTTTAATAACCGACACCTAAAGTTAAACGATACTGACAAATCTAACATTGGACGCTACGTTTTTACTAACTATTCCTTTAGCCAAACGTAACGTTGATGTAGTTGCGTCTAACATGATGTTTCATAAATGAAAACCCATGGAAATGCTAGTCTAAGCAAAATGCCGCCTAACTGTAACGTCGTCGATCTGCAGAAAATAGAATTTTATTACAACGTTACGTGACATTTGTAAGCATTTCATACATCAAACTTCATGGTGTGATGCAACTACATCTACATTTCTAAACATTACAGTCGAGTAACTGAACCTTAAATGTGTTTTTAGAATATACTTCAATTAAGTTTTGTAGAGCGTTTAAGAAACTCTTGTACATTTTTCAATTAACGCCCGTTTATGCTAAAAATTACTTTTGTCGAATAATCAAATCCACCAACTTCTGACCGCTGTTTGATGAAACTTATTTTGCACCACCCTAATATTTGGTGAATTCCTTGTTATAAAATTACTTGAAAGCAGGTGCTTTTGAAGGTTTCTGTTAACTATACAACTGTTCGAAATTCTACTTGTGTATGTTTGAAGGAAAATTAACATATTTTTTTTTTGTTCTATGGATCCCCATAAATAATAAAGCAACAAATTTTTCATTAGAGTTGTGTTTTTTTACATCCGTGCATATGTTTATATACTATATAAGTGTGTATGGATATGTATATGTATGTTTATAAATTAGGACAAAACTAATTTCCATGGATTCTAGGAATATTTCGAAAATCGTGACTAATAAAATTTAAACACTCTCAATAAATTTCCAATCACTTCAAGATATTGAAATAATTTATTTTTTGTTTTTTTTTTTTTTGTTTTTTTGTTTTAATTCGTTAGGACATGAATGATAATGAATGCTACGACAAGCAATAGAAAACTATTATACAAATGTTCTCGAGTGTTGCAACCATTCAATTGACTATAGAGACGAAAAATCAATCCGCTGTAGTCCAGAATGAAAACAACAAAAGTTTCCGTTTTGTTGTATGAACGTTTTTGGAAAAATCTACATAAAAATTAAAAACACAAAACAAACTAAAATTGTTTTAAGTCATTTATTTATTTATTTGTTTGCTTTTGGCCTTTTGTGTTTATTTTGAAATCTTTTCAATCCATATGAATCAACAACAACAACTTTATTTTTTTTATTTAATGTTTCATTTTCTATTCACTAGTATTTGCATCTTAAAATCATTCGTTATTAATTCAAATGAATACAATTTCAACTGCTTGTCATAAAATTTAATTTTATGTTGCAAGGAAGTTTATTTTGTTGTTTGTTGATGTTGTTGGCTTATACAACGAGTACATATGTATGTTGTATAGTTATGACTTCTTTGATGTTTCAATTTAATGTGCTATTTATGTAACATAAATATTACTGTGAAATTAAGAGATTTAATTTATTTATTGTTAAGCAGGTTTTTCTAATAAAATTACTAGCTAAAACCCGGAGTGTTTCGCCACACCTATTTAAATCAAAAAAAGTTCAATATAGAGCATATGTTTGATTTTTTTAAATTACTAAGTAACTTCCAAATTTAAGAAACCAAATTTAAAATATTTTGCTTTGCCAGTTTTCAAGATATGCAAATAACTTTATATTTAGTTTGTATGGGAGGTACCACGCCCACTTGTCCAATCACTCCCAGTTTTCGACTGATGATTTGCTTTTACTACAAAGTCATTTGGACCAAATTCAGAAGCTTTCACTTTAACCGTTCTCAAGATAAAAAAAAAAATTAATTCATTTCTATGTATGGGCGTGACAACGCCCAGTTTGAATTCTTGAAATTTATATAGTCTATAGATCTTTTCAGATATACAGACAGAGAATATAGGAACATTTCAAGAAAATCTGTTCACCAGTTTAGCTGTCCATAAGACACAAACACACACACATACGCACATACATACACACATCCATACACACATACAAACATGTTATTTATATATACGAGTATATATATGCTTGTGGAAACATTCAAAACTCAAACAAATGTAAATTGTATTATAAACGATGGTGGGCATTCGAGATGTTCAATGAACTTGAGCATTGAACATCGTGTTAAAAAAAGAAAATTTTTATAATTCTTTTTTTTTTATTTTATATTTATTTGTTCACATTGTAGCACATTAATCTTATGCTGATGAATTAGGATAATAAAAATAAAAAATGAGAAGTGGCGATGGCACGATGGATGGTAGTCTGCACGTTGACTACTAAACCAAAAACAGACCTGGGTTCAACCCCTGTTTCAGACTAAAATTTTAAAATAAAAATAAACATTTCGCATTTTTCTGGTGTGCATTAGTGTGGGTTCATGTGTCAATTGTTGTCAGAAGGTTTCAGTGGCGAAGGCATAGTCACTGGTCACTGAACAATACCGGCTTCAGCTGATAGCAATCCACAATCGCATTAGAACGCCCTCCTTCGTCGGTATTGTGTAGCACCGGCAAAGTAAAACAATAATAAAAAATGGCTACTAAACCGAAGTTTCAGCACTGCTACGGGTATAAACAAAGAACGTGCGAAAGCAGAGCTGTAAAATAATTAATTAAACTTCACCTCCTGTCGTTTCTCCTACTATCCCTTTCCTATAGTTCCAGCACAATGCCTTGCATGTGTAGGAGTCATTTCCTGAGTGCTGGTCCCAGATAAAAAAAAAAAAAACTGCAGGTCCTTTTTATATATGTAATATTTATTTTTATTCGATATTTCGTTCCTCCTTTGTGTAGCGTCTTCAGGAAAATAGGTTTTTGTTTATAATCAAAAAATATATTTTTTTTTTAAATTCAGAATAAGGAAAAAGTTTTTGTGAATGAAAATTCAAAATAAAAATATTAACAGCCATATTAAAAAAAAAATATATTCTGGATTTGAAATAGGTTTAAATATTCGATTTTGTATTCAAATTTGTTCTTGAACCAAATCCAAAATACCTTTTTACGAATATGTTACAACATAATAAAATATTTAAAAAAAACAATAAATACAATAATAATACAAATAATAATAAAAATCCTTTTTCTATCTCTTTTTAATAATTAATTAACGATGTGTTTATGATTCTAACAATTTTTGTTCCTCCTCTAAATGTAATTGCTGTATCTGCCTTAAAATTAATTCTGTTGGTAATTGGTGTATTAATTATATGTAACATTTTCTATGTTCAATACTGAGACACTTTCAAAGTTTGGATAGTGATTTAAGCTAGAACAGTGCGAAGATAATGCTGTTTTTTGAGAATTTATATGCCTATATTTTTGATCAGACTTGTGTCCTGCAATCCTAGTCTTTAATTAATTTTTAGTTGTACCTATATATATGTATATCTTATCACAATCCTCATTGTCATTCCTACCACAAGGTATCCTATAAATTAAATTCGACATATCCAATTTCTGTACCTTATCCTTGGTCTTATTTATATAATATAAATCTTAACCAGTTAAAAGACATTTAAGTTTTATCTACACTTGTATTCTTTTTTATCAAGAATATCTTCATTGAAATAAAAAATGCAACACATTCCAAAATGGAAAAAAAAATTCTCCAAATGCTTTCGTTAGATAAGCCATAAAACTTTCAATGAAAAATGCTTAAACTGTTAAAAGCATTTAAAATTTTTTTTATTTATTTTAACCAAACCACCCATATTTTTTATCAAAGTTGTTGAAAGGATTTTAAGTTTTAGATACACTTGACAGCCCATAATATTTTTTTTTACTTTTTGGGACTTTTATTTTTTTATTTACAATTAAATGTTTTCTCTTAATTCAAGTGACCGAGAAAGCTGCTCGTTTTGCATTTGAGTTGTCAATGAACAAAGTCATTACAACTTTTGTGATTGTCACGCTCTGTTGCTGCAGGTTATTGTTGACAATTAAGATGGGCAAGCAGCAGCACATTTGCATAATTAAACTGGAAAAGGCCTGTGGGAAACTGCAAAAATTATTTTAAACCTTCTGGCCTTGCCACTGGTGTAAAACGGCGAGATAGAAAATGTTGGGAAGCGTAATCGATGAAAACAGGACACGTAAGTCCTAAAATAGTCAATGCAACCAGCACTGCAGCTAATTTTAGCACCAGACATTCGACAAGTAATTGAAGGTTATATAGGATTTAATTAAATACAACCTTGATTTTCATGTACTAAAGGCAGTGCTACCAAGTTCAAAAATTGCAAACAGTTGTAAATTAAATGGCGTACAATGAAATAAATAAAAAATTAAGGAAAATTTGGTAAATAAAGTCACTATAATAATTTAAAAGAAAGAACGCAGCAGCAACAAGCATAAAAATATGCAAAAGTAAAAGAAGCAATTGTGTTTAGCCTAATGAAAATGCTTTCATCGAGTAGAAAATGGGGGTAGAAAATAATTAAAATTTTATTACACAAAATGTGCGTTAAAAGCTGATTTACTTAAACTTAGAGAACGCAAAATCAGCTGCTTGTGGTAATTGTGCTTTAAGAGCTGTTACAAATATTATAAGCATTCGTAACTGGAATTCGGTTCGAAGGACCATAATTCATTGAAATTGTTATATTTCTGTAGGCAGTATTAAAACAGATTTTCTCGAATGTGTCATGGTGAAAGAAATTTTTAAATTTTAAAGTCATGGCGAACCGAAAAAAAAAATTAAAAAATATTGTAGACTGCATAATGCGGCCATAAAAAATATTAAGAAAGAAATTATAGAAATATATATAAATTTGTCATCATTTTTTGTTTTCTCATCTTCCATGATTGTCTATTTTTGCTTTTAATTGCAGTTTGTTTAAAATTTCTTGAACATTATTCTCCCCCAGCAGCATTCCAACTGTGAGAAGAAACTTCTTAAAGATGATTTCCTTTTGTCTAACAAAATCAATATAAAATTTTTTTTGCTTTTGTTATGTCTACAATAGACAACATATTGACAGCCACTTCACTTACTGCATTTTCAAGGTGCTATTAGGACTAGCCATGGCCGCTGCATACAGTGGGCCAGAAGACAAGAACAAAAAAGAGCGACCCAGACAGACAACAAGTTTGATTTCAAGTATTTGTTGTGGTGGTGCAACAAGTCAATGAGTAATTGCTGAACATGGGGAATTTATTTGTTTATAATCCTGTAACGCTTATCAATTTGAGCTTCAGCACAAATATAATTTATGCTTCATGTGGCAGACAATCTCACTTACACCTTAAAGTTTAATATAATGAAAATGATGATGACAACGACGACGACGACGAACTCTGCGATAATATTGAGAGGATTGTTTGTTTTATTTTCTTGACATCTTGTTTACTTTGGGCTTATTTTTTCTTTTCATTATTTATTTTTTTTATATTTGAACTTCGTTCATGTTGACTGTGAGGGCTGGTTGTTCATGTATGTCATGGCAGAGAAAATGTGTGGTCGCTTGTAATTATTTATATCGATTTGGTTTTTTTTTTACTATAGATTTTTTTTACAAAATTCTTTATTAAAAAAAAAATTTTATAAATGATAATAAAGTGTTTATCAGGTTTATTTTTAGTCTTTTTACAATTAATGCTTCAGCATTTACTCGTATTAACGACAGCAATACCGGAATAATACGGCTTCGTCTGCAATCGGCGAATGAAATTATTAAGAAATTATAATACCAGAAATTCGCCGACCTCAGATGGATTGTAATATAATGCTATAAAGAGCGCTCTTAAGTATTGATATTTAAATAAAAAAAAAAAATTCTTTACACTTGAGTGCAACAGCGAGGTCAATTTAGTGCTTTTGGCACTATTTTTTGGTGCTTTTGGCACTATTTTTCGGTGCTTTTTGATGTGACAATGTGCCAAATTTTTAACTTTAGTGCTAAACTAAGAAAAAGCACAAACTTGGCTATTAACAAAAAACCTACAAAAACAGAGTTGTATGACAGTGAAGCTTCACCACCTGTCATTTCTCTCACTATCCCCTTCCTCTAGTTCCGGAACAATGTATCGTATGTTTAGGGGTCATCTTCTGAGTGCTGGTCCAAGATAAAAAAAATAGTTATATACCAGTAGAAGTACGGACAAAATTACTAGTCTGATTTAAAAAACAACAATTACATATATTTCTAGACACATACTAGTAATTTTCATTATATGTGTATATCGTCATATGAATTCATAAAATCCCTAAGTTACATTCAACAAATTTTACAGGAGAAGCAAAATACTTTCAAACTAACTTCTACGCATGTACTTAGGCATTTGTGAAATTTTTTGATAAGTACATTAATTGCTGGCGTGTTCAATTTTGCAGGAACATGCATTTTGATACTATGATACTATTATCATTCAAAAAGTCGAATTTTTTGTAACTTAGGGCTTTTTTGAAAGCATATGACGATATATAGGTGTATAGACTTTTGTATTTAATAGTGTTTTCACACTGACCGGTTTTATAGCAAAAGTTGGTTTTACGATAAAACCAACTATTAATTCCTGGTTTTGCTACATAAAAATATTTTTTTAAAACCATCTTAAAACCTTTTTTGAATTGGCTTTAAGTGGATTTAATGAAATACAACCTTGATTTTCATTTACTAAAGGCAGTGCTACCAAGTTAAAAAAAATTTAAAACAGCCGGCAATTTAAATGCCGCTCAATTAAAATTAAAAAATAATGGAAAATTTAGTAAATAGTCACTACAATAATTTAAAGCAATGGCCGACGTAGCAGCAACAACAATAAAAATGAGCAAAAAAAAAAGAAGTAATTGGGAAGAACTTAATGAAAATGTTTTCATCGATTTGTTGGGGGGGAAGGGAGAAAATAAATGAACTGCCTGGCGCATTCGTTCGTTCGCAAAACAAGATTCAAAACAAAAACAACATTTTAAATTTTGTTTTTGTTTTTGTTTTAAATGTTCCTGATTTAATTAAACTTATATGCAAAGTCAGCTGTAGCACCATGTTAGTCATACGTTTTGTACAATTATATGTATAAACAAATGTGTGTAAAGGCAAATTTTTAGTTTTCAAATACAATAATATTTATTTGTATTGCTTTTTAAGTTTTCTCTAAAATTAAACAGGTCACAATGGGATGAAAATTAAGCTCTTTAGAGTTTTTTGTTCCCAAAAACTTCACATCACTGGTGTGCAAGCGCATGAATCTCATGGTCGTAACATTTAATTTTTTTTTTGTGCTAAATATACCGTTCAGTGACCGTTCTCGTTTAAAATTATAATATTTTTATCTTTTACCATAATCTGTGGCTTTATTCTTCATATGCTTCCCTCTCCTTTCTTCGCTTTTACATACATACTCGTACTGTGCTTATCTGCTATAGCAGATCTAGAAAAATGATTTCCATGTCTGTCAAAATCTAACGTAAACAACAGCTATTGCAATTTGTTATTTGATTTGTATGATGACAGCTAACATTACATTTTGACATTGACAGTTCTGCGTTACACTCCGCACTCGTCAATAGATTTGACAGGGGAACAGCATTTATTTCCTTGCAGCATTAAGCAACATGCAAATGTGAAGCCTGAATAAATAATTAAATGTATCTACATGTAGTAAAAATTAAGGAAAGAGAAAAGCATATGAAGAAATACATAATTAGTAAATTACTGTAAAAAATAAATTTGGATATGAGCAAGTCCTAGAAACAATCAACCAAGCGAAAATTTTTTAAATAAATGCAACTTGATTTTTTTTTTTTTTTCAATATTAGACTAGGCATATAATATCTATATTAAATGAATTTCCGTGGCGAATATCTTTATAGATATATATATATATATATATATATATAGTTAGTACTTAAGCTGATGATACACGCATCATTATTCGCGCCAATATTTATATTTGTGTGCATTATTTTACAAAAAATGGCCACACATATACGTATAAGTTTGACTACTTTTCTTATAAAATAAAACACACAAATATAAATATTGACGCGAATATTGATGCGTGTAGCATCCACTTTATTGATATCCTGTCTTTTGTTACAATACAGAACGCTCGGGATAACGGCAACTAATTAAAATCGTCAGTGTTGATATTTATTTATGTGGAAATTTGTGAAAAACAGGCTGAAATCGTTGCACTAAGAATAGCGGCTAGGATGCTGAGTAAGGGAGGTGCACGGAGGAGAGTGGCATATTTTTCAAAATCCAGGCGGCACTTTTCGCGCTGGGGTCACACAGAACTTTATCGGTCATGGAGAGACAATGCAAGGATGTTTGAGCTGTCGGGCTGGCATCACTCTCATCTGGATTCTGGCACATAGTAACTTCTAGGCAACGATCGGGCGGGCGGGCGGACTGGCCAGGGCTGGGCAAAAATAATAGCACCATTAGCAGTTACAAGCTTTCCTTTCATACTAAATTCTTGTGTTGCTCTCTTTTGCTTTTTTATTGCACTGTGCTGTATTGAAATTGAATATAATGTTTTGATGCTGTTTGGTCACTTGTTCGGTGTTCATCGCAAAGCATGTCAGCAAACATATTCAGTTTGCACATTGAATTCCAAATGGTACAAAACATATGTATATTCTTCTTTTGTCTAATTTGTTTCAAATATCCGTTTGGGTAAATCGATGCAAAGCCAATTTTTTTTGCTCCTTCAAATTACCTACTACTTTTACAAATTGTCAATGTTTACAATCGTAATTATCACTATTTTCTTTTATTAAAGTCTCCTGAATATTAAAATCTCTTATGATCTGCAATCAAAAAACTAAATTCTTTAAAACTCACTTTAAATATTTTTCTTTTTAGTGACAAAAATTTCTAACAATTAAGAGAAATTAATTTGAAATTTTATTATCAACACATACACATTTATAAACATTTAAAAAGATTTTTTTTTCTGGCCATTCTGGTGGCAGTTATCAATCGTCTGAGATCTTTTAGCTCAATTTGGATTTCTAGGCAGACAATTTAAAATAAATTAAAAATATTTTCTTTTTTTCTCGAAAACTTTCAGTCAGACATTCCTTTGCAAATAAAGTAGACAAGTAAAGGCAAGTGGAGAAATGCTTGGTAGAAATAGATATTTATCTTTTCATCTGGTGTCAAACGGCAATTAACAACTTGATTGTGTTGTTTATTACACGTGTAAAGTTGTCACGTTGCCACAGAAGTTGGAGTTAAACTTTTATTTTATGTGTATGAATTAAGTTGAGGAAATGAAATGAAATCTAATACAATAAAAATGCTGATTCCTCCATAATTTTTTTTTTTATAATTTATGTAGGAAACAAAATGGAAGTGAAAGAATATCAAAAATAGAATTTATTAGGTAAATTTTAACCCATAAAGATATTGATAGATTTTTCGGTTAGTTTTTCTTAAACAATTTTCCGAAACAATTTTAGTTTTTTGAGAGTTTGTTCAGAAATGATTCGCTCACTTCGAACAGTTTTTCTGGAAAAACAAAGCTGCCATATGAAACAAATGTGTAAAGGAGGTGTATTACTTTGCAAGCAGGCAGCACAGTGGGAGATGATTGCAATCACAGAATACAATTGCAATTTGTTGTGTTTTTGGTGTCACACACATATTTTTTATTTTGTTATAAAGAAATTCTAAATTAAAAAAATCTTAATTAAATAAAAACGAATAAAAGTAAAGTGCTTGTTCTAATAGCTATTGCATTAAACAAAAATTTGGGTGAATCCAGTTTAATTTTTGTGTCCCTTAAACAAAGTGAATATATATAAGAAATGTCAAGGACAATTGTAAGTTACAGATAGTAAATTTAAAGCATCATTATATATAAAGCTAATAATTTATATCTACTGATAACCACACACAGTGGAACAAACCACCACCAACGCCGAAGATGATGGTTTGGCAGCCTTCGAAAACAGCATGTTGTTCCGTTCTGCTAGTGTTTGTCAGTGTGACTTACAATTTTGCCTTTGATTCAGTATGTTTCTTAGTAACCACATGTAATTTTGACTGCCTGTATGTTTACGATCACTAGCCTACTTCGAATTTAAAACTTTTAACTAATTTCATAAACTGAGTTTAGAAATAAGGCATTGCACACATATGTACATATGTATTTAACAATTAAAAGTACAAGAAAAAACATTAATTTTCATTTTTACTACACTCTTATACTAAATGAAAACTATGAGCCACACAAATGTTTTACATAAAAAAAACACTTTCACAGAAATTCCTGCCTACCATCATTTCTTGCAACTTATAAAGTCACTGAGGGAATTTATTATACTTATTTTAAATATATTCTTTTCAACAATGACTTCAGCTGCTTATCCTTTTACCCATTAAGTACGGACATAAAAAATTATTGTGTTCCCTTTAATTCAAAACCAACAAAAATAACCATATGCTGTTGTGTTATTAGCGCGTGTCCATATTTATGAACCTTCATTATTTTTAACAGGCCGCCAGACATGCAGGCAGACGGACATGACACAGACGGACAAACTTGTATGCATTAATAATAGTGACATAAAAGGAGAAGAATAGAATGGCATCGCATCTTATAAGAAACCGCCCTATTGTTTGCCAGAGAGAACAAAAACAAAATAAAAATGAAGTACAAACATTCATTTATGCAGTTTGTTTTTGTTACATGAATAAAGTTACAACAACAACAACAACGGCAGCGAAAATTACAATAACTAAAAGAGAATTGCCAGCCTTCTATTTTTTTTATGGTTTTGTTTTGTTGTAGTTGTTACTTGTGTTTTTTTCAGACTTTTGTAAGGGAATACTGGTAACAATAAGAACAATAAGAGCAGTTATCACAATACGACAATACAGTTTGTCGAGTTAATATTTGTACGATATACAGAAATATAATGGAATTTGCATACAGTGTGGGAAGAAATAATAAACAATTTTAATTTTCAATGTATTTTTAAATCTGTTTTTATTTTTTTTTTTTTTTATACAAAATTGTATTCATAACACATTAAATTAAAGGTATTCAATTTGTCTATATTAAAATATAAATAAAAATTTAATATTCTTCTGTATTGGAAAAATTAATTTAATACAAATGGCCCGAAGATATAATAGGGACATTTGATGTTTCACTGAAAAACATTATTTAAAAATATTATTTTAATATTTGGTAGGATAAACTTTTCATATTTATTACTTACTGGTATCGTTGCGTCATTGAATGCACAAGATTGGCTCAGATATCCCAGGAAATGGACCATTTCTACATTAATTCGTTCCAATATTGCTTTTTTTTAACTCCCCATAGGTGGTCTATGGTATTCAAATCTGGTGGTTGAGATATCCACTCCATAACACGCACATGGCTGTGGTCAAACTGTGAAATTACACTTCGGGGGGAGTGTTTTGAATGATAATCGTGCATAAATTCTTCCACTTCAATGGCATTTAGAAGAATTTTGTTCCGCAGTATATCCGACTGATCTCCAGCGGCCATTTTGCCTTGTATCCAGAAAATTGGACAAACGCCTGACGTAGAAAAACACACTAGAATCATCGAAGAACTCCGCTGTGTTTGGCAGGCTTCATTGTGCACTTTAGGTCAAAACCACTATTGGGAGCTGAACGTACAAATGATTTTCCATCTGAGTTTATCTAGTTATAACTATGTAAGTACACAAAAAGGGAACCGTCAAACACATGCATGCATACAAATTTGCAATATCAGGCGCATATTATTTGTAACTAATGATTTCTTAATCATCTTACAAAATCAAAAATCTATAAGTTTTATGGCTACCAATACAAAGTGATGCCGAGAAACTCCTACTACCTTTAGCTGTAATGAAATACATAAATAATGCAATACTTACATTTTGGCGTACGTAAAAAATCAGTCAGCATTTTCCTACGAGAGAGTTTTCGAAATAATCTGCGAAAAAGATAATCCTAAATACGTTTCAAACTCGATTACTGAGTGAATGATGTTTGATTTGACTCATGGTGTAATGAGTTATCTGCTGGTGTTGACAGCTGAGTTACTTTTAGTATCAAAAATATGTACATAATGTTTTTATATACATTTTTTATAAAATTTGTTGCAAGTGGAACAGAAATTGAAGAAATATTTTTATAAAATAAATTTCTGGTATTTTTTTTTAAATTTTTAAAAAAATGTTTGCAGAAATTTGTGGTAACGCTGGATATGAGTTGATATCCGTCAGCAAAGTACTCATTGTGCTCATCTCATCCGTCGGTACGTTAAGGTCATATGAAAAAGTCAAAGTATGGCAGATGACGGAAGAGAGGTGCTATGTGTCCCGGCCTTTAGTATCAATAAAAACCTACATGTAGGGATTTTCCTCTATTTTTGCCAACGCTGGTCTGTAGGGTCCGTTGTGAATTGATTTCATATCATATTCGTAAATGTTTTTTATTAACAATTCGATTCAGCCAGCAAGTTGCCTTTTAGCTGAACATAATTTTGCTATAAGTTGAGCGAATTGCCGACTGATTTTCAAAGTCAATCTCAACAATTTGGTAGCGTTGTACCAGCGTTAATCTACATATGGTTATTTGCCAGAGTATACTGATCATAAATATCAAAAAGTGATCGTAGTGTGAGAATTCGTTTGACAGTTGGCCTCTCAACTTATACATGGGTCTAAAAAAAATACTGTTCATTTCGTTCGTTGATATTGTCACAAAACTTTGAAAAAAAAAATAAAAAACGAATTGTTTAATTTTTCATAACATTCATTACCGATGTGCATCTTTCCAGGGTACAAACACTTACTTTACAAACTGTATACATACCAATATAAATAACGTATTTAGAGTAATTCTTGTGGCAACAAATACTTTACAAAATTGACAATTAACACAGACTCATTTTTCCTTCGTCATTTGCACTTTTATGCATGCAAGATCGTGTTAATTTGTTTGAGTGTTAGTAGATTTTCTTTGGAAATTTTTTAATACACGCATACTTTGCTTTAACTGACATTCTTATACAAAATCGTAAATGTAAAATTGTTTTCTTTTGTTTTAAATGAATGTTTCAAAATGAAAAACATTTTTTTTTAAGATTCAAATCTTTAGAATTTTGAGATAAAACAACAAAGACCAGTCAGTATGTTGTATAGTATAAAGTTTGTTTAAAATAATGGGGGGTAGTATTGCATTTCTAAACACCAAAAGTGAAAGTGCTACATACATATGTATGTGCATACAGTTGTGCTCAATATAATAGTACTGTTCGATATTTTCATATATTTATTTTATGGTCGGCCAAAACGAAAATTCTTATTAATCATCGTAATTCATTTCAGTGCAAAGTTTTAAAAACAAATTTTAAATAAAAAACGCAATTTAAAAATTTGGTTATTTGTTTTCTCATTTGATAAGTTTTTTTTTTGTGGAAATATTGGTTGCAAATTGTGTTTGTTCATACCATAAGTGGAGGTAACATTTTAAAAGTGTGACCAGATGCTGATATAACAGAGACCTTAAAAATTTTATTTGAAGGTAGACTACTTGTACTACATCTTTGATCACTAGGAAATTTTGTCGTAGTTTAAATAACGTATGCGTATGAATATATGAATTCCACTTAAAATATATTACTGCGGGAATAAACCCGTGCGCTCAATTCTCAGGACACCAAATATAAAACAATTTATAATTTTTTTTTAAATGATCAAACCAGTAGTAATAAATGTTGCTCTATTAAATTTGTTAGTTATTGTAGATGTACTTTGTTATTTTAGAATCTGTTCACATTGTTCATAACATACCAAATCACATGCCGTCGTCATTAGATTGAGATTTTATTTAACACTAGATTAACCCGGTGTGCTTCGCTACCACCACACCCGATTATGTAGTTGTCCGCGCTAGGTGTTGTGTCTTAATAAATGACAAAACAGCAAATAGTGTTCCTCAACCTCTAGTAAAATTGACGCGAGGTGGCAGATATCGATAATATCATTTTTGAACCATTATCATGATCTTTTATTCAATTTTTTAACCCACACAAAGTATCCTACATTTTAAGTTGGATCATAAACTATCCGCATACCAATTTTCATACAAATCTGTTCAGCGGTTTAGGCAATATATTGGAATAAACATCTAAACATACAAACATTCACATATGTAATATTAATAGGATTGAGTTTTGTTCCATGTTATGGTATGAATAAAACATCTTCGAACCCTCAACTCAATTTTACATAAATGCAGCGTTCACGAGTATGACGCTGATTTTATTCAACTTTATTTATGAGAAAACCAAGAAAAAAAACGATTTTTGTCATAAAAACATATTTCGCAGTATCTTGAAGATGATAATCAAATATCGAAAATATGCAAATACAAATGCTTATACATATATAATTATTTTTTAAAGAAAATATATACATATAAATAAAAATTGAATGTGTTACATTTCCGAATGTTGAGATATACTTCTTTAATTTTGCAAATAATTCCTTAACACACTGTAAATATTTACTTTGCCTATTATATGAATTTCTATTTATAAGGATCTACGACCAAAACAAGCCGTAAAACATTAAAATCCAAATTTATTTCGGATAGTAATTGAGACTGGAATTTCTAAATTTGGTAGCCACAAAATTTATAAAATCTCTACAAATCGTGATACGAGTAACCACGCACACACACATACACACAACACTGCAAAGACAAAAATTTCTCATAGACTTAAAGGAAGCTTCCACATAAATTTCTATTGGCCATCTAGACATAATTTGTAGTAGAAATCAAATAGAAAATTCTTGTCATTATTGGATGAAAGAAAAAACTGAAAACTTTCTCACTACGGCAAAGATGATCAGTACAGTACACTGGGAGTATTGGGTGATCTCTTTAGAGGGGCTCTTATTTTTATATTTTTTTGTTTGAATAGACATGTAATACTGAGCATTATTGTCATCAGTTTGAAAATCACAGCGTGAAAATAATTTTCAGTTTTTCAGGCGTCTTATGAAAAATCAAAGTCTTGTGAGAAACTCTTCCACACTTCCATGTTCCGAGGGCACATTAATGCCAATACTAACCGATAACTTTGAGTAAAGGAACAGTACATATCTTATCCTACTCATTTGAAAGATTGGCATATTATTGTTCCGCTGCAGCTCCTTAAAAGAGAACGATAATGCGCAAATATTTTTTAAAAAATTAAGTGAAGTTGCAAGAGAGTCTTCGAGGAACGAAATCACTATTATATGGTGTTCACACAAACAAGTTTTAGGTGTTTTAGAGTTAAAACTGTTTAATAATACATTTTATATTTTCAAAAGACGCAGAGTTAAAAATTTTTAGCTCAAAACACTTTCGAAAACAACGTCTCATTGATTTTATTTCAAAGGCTGTGTTCATGTATTTTTTATTTTGTTCTTTCACGGAACGTAGCTTTTCATGGCGGCACGTTTTAAATTTTACTTAATTTGTGTGCTGTTGTAAGTGAAAAAAATGTCTTTTTTAGCGGGTAGTAAAAAAAGAAAAAAAGTATGAACTATTCAAGAGGATGAATGTGTAAATTTGGGCACAGGTAGATCACAGGATCACAAGCTATTATTATTTGATTTTTGTATTACTTGTTTAAGCAACTGCCATATGTCAACAATTGACTTAGGCACATACCACATGTTGAGGAAATAATGAGTTGTTAATTCGCAGCAGTGCGTGCGGTGAATGTCATATGAACGCATTTCTGTCTATTTTTTTTTTCTAAATTTTATCTAATTTTTATTATCTTAAAAATATAATGCAATGCTGCATGAGGTTTTTTGTTGGCAAAAGTGAAAATGTTATTATGCCTCTTTTTTTAGGTTAGGTTAGATTCTACAAATCGCCGGTAAAGAAAATCACAACGTTCGACCCACTCCGGTCATCAAAGACGAAAGAGAGACGAAGTATACAAAAGACATAAAGCCAACAGTCGATGTTGCCAACATAAATGCCAGACCCACCTATAGTTCCGAAAGGCCACTGCAGCATCTCTTGACCAGAAATCTAAGCAGATGGTATCCAATACAAGAGAGAATCATAGGAAATGTGCTGATGTCTCCTCCTCCTCATCACCTTCCTCCTCATCACCTTGCTCCTCGTCCTCACCTTCCTGCTTCCTCCTCTTCCTCCTCCTCCTCCTCACCTTCCTCCTCCTCACCTTCCTGCTCCACCTCCTCCTCCTCCTCCTCCTGTTCCTTCTTCTCCTCCTCCTCATCATATGGCAAATAAAACAGCAATCATTAAAGGGGAGACATTTCTTCCTGGCCTGCGTTCGAGAAGGACTGCTTATTCTGGTATGTCTTAAATGCAGAAAGAGTAGCATTTTCTATGCTACTCAAACGCATAACTCTCTAATCAATCAATTAATCAATATTGAAACCATTTCATTTCAAATTAAAGAAGAGTCTAAATTGGTCACCCGTTATGACCATTATGGCAATAAGCGCGATAAAGGTCTTTCACCTCCACACTAGCAGAGATGTGTATGTATGTATGTTTAGCAAAAATGAAACAGAGTTTATACAGAAACATAAATATTTCTAAGTTTATTTTATATAGACTATAAACTTTTAGTTGTTCAGTTGGTTTAATGTTTCTTAATTTTTATTTTCTTTCTGCTTCTTTTTCAATAACAAGACAATTGATCATGCAATAAGATTCTGCTGAACTATTTGCAACACACCATGTTTGTATATTGATGATAATGAAAACGATGATGACCATGATGCTGGTCATCATAATGAAACGTGATGATCGTATTTGAAAAACTACATTTTGTCTGGCCGTTTAAAAAGTAACATTGAAAATTGATCTGCTAGTGAAACCGTATATGGTGGCTATTTCAAATGGATGGATCGATGAATGCTTTGCACTGGAATAGACGACAGTCTATTTACTTCTTCTTTTTTTTTTGTCTAAGCAGGAAACTAATTCTATTTTAACCGCTCAACAAATATGGTATATTTGTTAAGAAGATATTAAAGCAAAAACAATCTTTGGAAATTCCAGTTAGAGGAAAAGGTTTAGTTTTTTTTTCTTATCTTCATGTTTTTGTTAGTAGTTTTATAACTTATTATTGTAGCTGTATGACTTAAAACGGAAACTTACCGTTGCGTTGTAATTTTTGACGTTGATCGCCACTACCGAGTCCCATAGCTGCATTGTCGTTATCTCCTCCTCCTCCTCCTCCTCCTCCTATAACTGAACCATTGTGGCCATTACGCTTGCGCTGCATTTGTTGTCTATTGCGCTTGCGTTCATGTTTGTGGCGATTTTTCCCAATAGTTGTTGGGACCGTTGTCTTTAAGTTTCCAGTTACAGCATCATACTCTTCACTATTGCTCACAGTCGACTGTGGCAGTTCGGAATAATCCATTTCAATATTGCTTTCAATCAATAAACCACTTTTAGTTTTGCGTCTTTTACTGCCCAATTGCTTATGGCGTGGAGTCTGATTTTCTTGCCTTTGAAATTCTTGCTCGTCTTGTTTCAAATGCTCCAGCCTTTTGTGAAACATTTCTGTTTGAGCTGATTGTGCTGATAAGTGTGTGACCGGCGAGCTGGTTAATTTGGCGCCTGTCCACGATACCACACTCGTTTCGAAATCTTGATAGTGTGTTGTGGCATTATTTACGCTGGACTTTAAGTCGTAATGCCGCAGAAAATCTGCTGGTTTGCGATAATGTTGTTGCTCTTGCTGCTGATGCTGCATTAAATCTTTGGTATGTGAGGGTGTTGTCTGCCAGCTGAGCACAAGAAGACTGCAAAAGATACTCATCATACTTAGCTGTAGGTTAAAGGCCCTTAAAGGCCTTTGCTTTAATTTTGCTATTGGCGAGAACATATCTTGCATTTACAGCTGTCTTTCCAATGTGGATCTTTTAAAAGGGAATTCATTCGTTCAGGTTTCTGGGTGTTTACCTCATTTTGGTTTGCTTTGTTTTGAGTATTAAGTTTTACCTGCAAAAAAAAAAAGAAACAACATGAAAATTAAGATGTTTGAATAATAAGAAAAATATTAGTTTATGGGTAAAAAAAATTGGTAATGCGAAGACTTCAACAGTTGTTTGTGAATAGTGCGATTAACAGCAACCATAAAACACATACAAAAAATGGTCTCAAATGTAATTTTTCCCTTTCCTAATGCAAAGCACAATTCAAATACATACACTAAGCGGGATTTATAATTCTTCTGGAATTGACATATTTCGCTATAATTTTGTGTGTGTGATTAAATGGATTCCAGAACAGTTAAGGTGAGGCTGCAATCACGCTTAAAGAGCAGTTATTTTTTTAATGGTACTACATGATATGGGTATCAAATAAAAGCGTTTGTTGGGAAGTATTCGTAAAATTTATTGACAGCATTGCAACTAAAATATGCTGAGGGGTCCTGAATAATTAAAGGTTTATTTTTGTTATGCAACTCCAAGACTAAGATCACACCATATATGATGGATTAACTAAGATCACTGACCAAGTGCTTTTCAAGCAAGCAAACTCGGAACATACATACATATATAATACTACGTTAAGATATGCATTTTTAATTGACCTAAGCCCCTTATCGTCTTTGAAATATTCATTTCGAAAATGCGGCGTATTTAAAAAAATTCTATCGTAGTTGGCGAAAACGCTAATATAAACAAACAGATGCGACTACAAATACGCGGGTATTCGAAATACGTCTGCGCCAAATACGTTAATGGTGAACTTAATTTTAATGGAGCAATTTAATTCAGTGTTCTCAAATATTCAATTTAGTAAATTTACCTCAATTAGCATTTCACAGATAAAAAAAAGTAATGTTTTGAGGTACAATTCGCTGAGCAGTTCTTTTCCTCTTTGCTTTACTGTTTTGAAATTTGTGCAGAATTTTTTCTTTTCACTGAACAGACTACCTACCCACTAAACATACTTGTGAGAAGGGTTGCATTTCGAATTTGAGCCAATAAGTGATGCAATTAAATACTAATGGCTGAAATTAGTAATGCCATTATTATATGGTAAATTGAAGTTAATTGAGTAAATTACTTAATTGTACAATTTAAGTGCATGTCTGAACACAGTATAATGAGAAGTTCAACTGCGGAGAATTCGAAAACTAAATTCACATCTTTCCAAATATTTGTTAAAGATAAGTTGCACTCAGACAATTAAGACGGAAAGGCATAAGTGCAGAGCAAATATATCTGCGCGTTTTGTTAATTTGTAAAGCGCCGTTTACAGCGTTTCTGGTGATGAGCAGAGCTTTGTGATGTAGTTTAGATTGGACAATAAAGCACTTCAGAAAATATTTTGATGACCGGATAAGGCGCCACCCTCAAGGCGATGGCTGAAGTATTAGCACGTTGACTACAAAACCAAAGGCCCTGAATTCGCGCCCACTGTCCGCCTAAGTCATAAAAACCCCACGGGTAGTCAATGGTCACTGAACACTGTACTATCTTCAGTTGATACTAATCCATAAATAACATCACAGCGCCTAATCGACGAAGTAAAATTATTAAAAAAGTGGCCACAATATTGAATACGTCTCCTTGACACTAAAGGCACTGCAACACTGCTATAAACAAAAAAAAGGTTGCCCAACTACACTGAGGGAAAAGTCGTTGTGCATACAATGAATTTTTACATTATTACAATCAAAGGCCCAAAGATGCCCTCCATTGGATTAATGAAAAATGTTTCATTGCATTTATTAATATCATAAATGGAATGAAACTATTTCTTTAGTTTAATAAATCTTCTCATATACACGGTGGGCCAAAAGTAATCACCCGGGGCATAAGTAATCACCCGATGTGCTTTTGCTGTAATTTTTTTCTTTAAGACAAATTTTAGCACTGCTTATGATATGGGGTAAATGACCGCCGCCAGAGTTGATGACCATACTTGCAGATCCAAAGGTTTTTATTAAATAAAATTACAGCAAAAGGACATCGGGTGATTACTTTTGGCCCACCGTGTATAAGATGTAAATGTTTCATTGACATAATGATGCTGTTACATAAATTAATTCATAAAATTTATGAAAACTTTCATATATGAAATAATATTGTTGTCATAAATATAATGAAAGTATTTCATTAATCCAATGAAATATATTTCTCCTTCACCATCTGCCTCTTCTCTACACTATCACTTTCGAACTAGTTACTACGTACATATGGGGACATTTCCTAAACACTGATCCAATAAAATAAAAATTTCAAGCTGTTTCTAATTAGTTGTCAACAGCTCTATGTTCACAGTGAATTTCAAAATTTTAGAGCGAGAACATTTTTAAGAAGACATGTATCTTCAGGTCTTCATATCACTTTCTTGTTGAAATCTTTCATTTTCTCGTTGCTATTTGTCTTAAGGCACAAATAAATCATTTTAAATTTAGTTTTTGTTTTCTTTTAATCTTTTCAAAACTAAAAAATACTCCAACACCACCAGCAAAAAATTTAATCAAAAAACTTCCTTTTTTTTGTATGTCAAGATTTTATATTTGCTTTTCTTACATTTGTACGATTCTTAGAAAAACTTTTCGAATCTTATTTTTTCCTCTTATAACGATTTCCGGCGCAGCACTGCGATTTTTTCAGATGAATTTTTTTTTTAATTTTTCACGTTTAACTCTAATTGCTTGGCACTGCACTTGTTTTACTATTTTTATTTATAATTTATTTTTGCCGCATACAGCACACGACCGTATACACACGCTTACACATGTATTTTTTTATTTACTTGAATTTCTAAGGAAATTAAAAAAAGAAAATCAAAAAACGGCAGCCTATTTCAGACGTATAAGAATTAAAAAAAAGGCTTTGGCAACAAACACGTGCATTTGCATAATATTTTTTTTTTTGAAGCACCAGACTTTAAAGGTTCTTTTTTCATCTGATTTTTTTCTAATTGACAGGCAAAAACAAACTCGTGAAAGAATATATGTAAATGCTTATTTTTAAAACAAACTAAGAAATGCAAAAAGTGAAACAAAAACCGCATTAAATAAATTTTTAAAGGGCGCGTTTTAATAGGCGCATTTGACGTTTAACGTTTGCGACGTGTTCTAAAAACAAATTTTGGCACCAGCAATAAAAACTATTTTTTTTCTATGTAGACAAGACAAACTATTTTTGGCACATCCTCTTTAAGGCATAAAAATTACCTTAATTGCACTTATTTTTTTTTCTGATATATTTTATGGTTTTTTAAACATTTTTTTTTTCAAAAATATTTTCTTTCAAATTCATTGGAAAATTATTTTTAATGCACTTCCGTTTATATTTTGTAAACTTTTGTGTCGTTTTCTATTGCTTGCATTCGCTATTTTCCGTATCCACAACCGGTCGTAACACGCCACCTCGTTAAACTAATCGAAACTGCATTTTGATTTCGTTATTGCCAATTTGAGGTGTATAAAAGCCAGTGAATGAGTGCGTGGTGAGTTTCTTTATTCAATCGTTTTGAAGTGCAGTAGGAAAATATCACACATACATATGGACATACAAACATGCATGCATAATTCCGTACATACGATATGCAGTATTAAGATCTTCACGTTTTAGATTTAAGAGGCAGTTTAAAAGAGAGTTTTGGTTAGAGTAAAGAGAGTAAAATTTTTTGGATCTTGTGTTGGTATCATTACAAGAAATGTTGTGTTCCTTTTTGGCACAATTTTGAAGCAGAAAATGTCGTGGTGGGTGTACAAAAGCGATGAGAAACATTGTCAATAAAATAATTTCTTTAGGTAGGCCTTTTTAAAGGACTACAGGACAGTTATTTATACAGTATTATAATTACTCGTTTTATAAAAAGTTTATTAACAGAAATTGTTTAAAGACTTCAATCAATAATATTTTACTAATTTAATATTTACCTCATTATTCATAAATGCACAGTGTTGCCAACTGTAAGACAATAAACCTATGGTGAGTAGAGTGCAGTTGGAATTCGTTAAATCTGACTTGTCTAATTTCTCACAGCACAATACTTACATTTCGTGTGTTACTTTTAAAACATTATGCCTTAGTATGTCATTGTCGTGAGGAAAGCGGTAAAATGTGGCAACACCTGCCATATATATTTAGTATTGGCTTGTCGTAAATACGATTACGACATCGACACTCATAATTAGGCCCATTGCCTCTAGTCAGACGATGAAAGTACAAAGAATTATTTTCAGAAATCACTTAATACAGCATTTAAGATTTTTTATTAAAGAAAAAAAATTTCAATATAAGCGCACTTTAAAAAACACTTCAGCCCAACTCGAGATATCCCCACTCACGATAAAAATATATACAAACAATTACACTCATGTAAACAATTAAATATGTAAATAACCAAACTCATAAGACTTCTCAAATTTTTTTTATAGAAAAAAAAATTTTAACAAGATCATGTTACGGTGTCATTGAAAATGTGTCAAAACATGACATTTCAATCAAACTGAACAAATTAATTCAAAGTGAATTAACAGAGCAGTTACAAACCGTCATCTTATAATTCTGGTCAAAGATGAAGGCACGAACCATAATGAAACAGAAAAAAAACTGAACAAGCGCCACTGGGTCTATTATTTAACATAAATAAATACTTAAAGATCCAATAAGTAAAAAATGTAATTTAGCTGACGTTTAATGACAATCTTCGTGAAGAAAAAATTACTCACATTTCAAAATAATTTTTTTCCAGCTGGTTTCCATATTTCTTTTTTATGTGTTGCTGTTGCTGTTGTAAAATTTTATTCTCACATCTTTTTACTGGGATTCTTAATCTTGTTGTTACACGCAACTGCCAATACGTTCGTTTTACTTTAAACATTTTCAACGAAGAGGGAGCATTCTTGCAATGAATTCTACGAATTTTTTGTTCATCAACCATCAATGGCCCGCACAGGATTTCTTTAAACGTAACTTAGTGTTTTTGAAAACGAACGTTTTTGCTGTGTTGTAATTTCATCGATCCTGCTGTCATGCTTTTCCAGCTTCAATTTAATTCCTTTTAAATTGTTTAGTTTTATTTTTAGAAAATTGCTTTCCCTCTGTTGTTCTTAAACAAGCGACGTTATACAGACCGCCATTATCCATCGACGGCTATAAGACATGACAAAAACATGTGTTAAGCGGATTGTTTTCATATTTTTAGTCACACCTCAACAATTTAAATGGGCAGGCGTTGCGAGAAACAATAGCGGTTGGCAGAGAATTACAATAAAATGCTGTCATTAGAAATAATAACGCCTAGTACACGGCAATCATTGCCAGAGTAATACTTAATACACTTAAAAACAAAAAAGCCACTAAGTCTACTCCCGAAAAGATATCGCTAATAACCGGTTACAAAGGTCACCAATACTTCAAAAGAGTTCGTTCTGCAAAAACTCGATTTTTTTTTAATTCCAGAGTTTAAGTTAATTTTGAAAACGATTAGACTCCTGTATTCCATTTAGCTAGCAAATAAAGATGCTTTACACAGCCTTTTAAGAAAGAGAAGTGGCTAATTTTTAATGAAGAATTTTAACTTCTTTGGCATTCAGTAAATGAAATAATTGTGCTTATCTCTATAATGAGTTTAATTCACCGACGATTCAGTTATAAAATTCCAATGGTTTCGTCGAATTCCAGTTAGGGTTCTTTCTTAAATTATCACAAGTTTTACAGTCCAGCTAATAATCACTTCAACAAACAACAAATAATACGCTGTGAAAATTAATTTGAAAAAATATGGCAACTCCAAGAAAATATTGTGAATGGTGTTACTGCTTGTATTATTTTTAAAAAGTATTATTGATAAAAACTGAAATGTTATGGATGCCATAGTACATGTTTATCTATCATTTCAAATATAATTTTTTATTTGTTTGTTGTGTCTGGTAATACCACTATTGTTGTCGTTAAACTGATAAATATGAGTCTAAGCGTGGCAATTTTTCATATACAACTATGATTATTTTTTAAAGCGATTAAGTGCTGATTGCTTAAAATTACGAATATTCATTTGGACTGTAATTCTTCTTTATAGACACTACCCAGCAGTTCTGAAGGTGGAAGCATTCTACTATTTGTGGTATGTTAGAAGTCTGTGTTAATTTCTTAATAGTGCTTTTACATATACGTCGCAAACAAGTTATACGTTGCTGTTTATCGCTGAAACTTATTTATCCATACAATTCATAAAAAGAAATTATAAAAAACAGGTTACAAACAACTAGCTTGTGATAATACAATCTGTTTTAATATATTAAAGACTTGTTATGAGTCATTTCACTACGTAAAAAAATCTTCAATATAGCAATTGATATAATACGTCAGCCTTTCTATACGTAAGGAAAAAAAATTTATTTCCAACAGTATTTCTGTCTTGTATTATCATGTCAAGTTCTCATGCAGCTAAAAAAACAAAAAAAAAAGAGATAGAGAAAAATAACGGGGAATAAATTTCACGTATTCTATTAATAAGAAATAATAAATATGTATAAACCTAATAATTTACATCTACTGATAACCACACATACGGTGGACAAAAACACGAAGAACGCCTGAAGATGAAGGTGTAGCAACCTTCGAAAACAGCATGTTGTTCCGTTCTGTTAGTGTTGGTCAGTGTGACTTACAATTTTGTGTTTGATTAACAGTGCAATATTAACACTTTTTTTCGTTACATCGACTACTCTAGAATGGGTGTCATCTAGACAGTGTTTAATTGTAACTGAAGAGGATAGTGAATAAATTCTGATTCAACTAAATAATAATTTGGGAATTTCTTATTTAAATTTTCTTCAGCTGTCAATCTAAATTTCTTACATGAACACTAAAGAAACAGCAAATCACTGAATTTTTAGGAATTTAATTTTGTTTTTTTTTTTTTGGAAAATCTATTGCGCTTTTTCCATCAAAAAACGAAAAAGAAAACCAAAAACAAAACACTTTTACTTTTAGAAGGAAATTAGGCACGATTCGAAAATATGAACAGTCTCACAAAACTGAACTGAATTTATTTTAATTAGTTGATATTAACGCGAGTTCACTGTAGTTTTTTTTTAAGAGAAGCTACACTCAGGCAGTAATTGCCTACTACTTGGTGTTAACTTCTAGGAAAGGGAATAGTGATAGAGATTACAGCTGATGAATGGATAGATAGAAGAAAGCTTCATTATTTTTACAATACTGCTTTTGCACGTATCTTATTTGATAGCAGTGTTGCAGCGGCTCTGATATCAAGGGAACGCTTTAAATTTTTTAAGCTGTATTTGGTAGACATTTTATCAATGATTTTACTTCGCCGATGATGCTACCCAATGCCGACGAAGGATTAGTATCAGCTGAAGTTTGTTTCTTAGCAATTATCCCATGTAATTTTGACTGGCCGTATGCTATCGATCACTACCCTATTTAAAATTAAATGAAAATTTTAACTAACGCATAAGCAGGATTTCGAAATGAGGCAATGCATACGCATGTATGGTATCTCATAATTAAAACACCCTATATTTGGCTCTCAAACATTCTCATCTGGGAATTTTTTTAGCTTGGAATTCATTGCCCAACTATTTAGTTGCTCTTATGTACATTTCAGAACTAACGGTCAATCATAAAAATGTTAATTACGTTTTTAAGCGCTCAAGATTAAACATAATTAAAACTACTTTCCATGCTGGAGATTTTTCTTAATCCCATAAAGCTTAATTTAAGTTTTTCTATTAAAATTTTAAATTCATATCTAAAGTCAGAAGTTAAAACTATTTAACATTATAAAGATTAAAAACTTAATCAAATGGTAGAAATTAACAACCACGTTAATAAATAAGATAATTAATTTGCGTGCTTAAAATCTTAAGATTTTCTCATTTCTAAAGATAATCTTCTTTAAACATAAACGCTGCAGCCAGCGACCACACACTCGGCGGACAACGGATTTTTTTCTTTTGCTGCAGTACAAAAAAAAAATCATAAAATTGAATTTGATTTGATTTACAATTAACCCAGGGGAATACAAATTCCAAACAAAATCTGCAATCACGTGACAGTTATGAATCAGCTACCCTGCAACATCCAGTCAATACAAATTCGCCAAAAAAGGCCAAACCAAAAAAAGAAAAATTAAATAAAAGCGTATAAAGCTTTCAGATATTGAAAGCTAGGCGCCTTAAAACAAATCATTTGAAACTAGTTTTACTTAAAATGAACAACTCATAAAAAAATCTTTTGTCAACGCATAATCCATCATTTTGGAACGCCGCCATCATAAACTGAACAACGTGGCTTTTTGAGGACATTAAAAACGAACGCTCTGCAAAGTAACAAAAATAAAAATGAAATTTCTACCTCTTAAGTTTGGACAAGTAATGAGATCTAAATCAATTCGCAACAAAGTTTTGAAGTCTAACTACACTTTGTTGAACTTCTGAAATATTTTGCCAATTTTTGTTTTTGTTTTTGTCTATAGTTGTCAGGAGCCGCAAAAAGATACGAGTACATAGAAAAAAGCCTTTAATGTGTTTTCTTGTGATGCTAGAGCTGCACTGCACTCACTTGATTAGTGTGAAAATGCAGAAATCACGCGTGAAAAGGTATAAATAGAGCAAAGAAACTCATTAGGCATTTCGCCCGTCAGCTGATTAATAGGTTTTTAACGTATTTGCAAGCCAAACGTCAAAAATTGTTTCGGTTAGGTGAGGTGAGATGAGGGATCCTCCCAAAGGAGAATATCTCACTTAGGCCAGAAGTTAGGCGCATTTTTTTTTGCGTGTGAGATAGGGTTTATAATGCCTTCGCACTTACAGTGACCGTTGTTAGTTGTGTTGGGTGGTGTCACCACTAAAACAAGGCCTCCTCCTCCTCTGAGTAGATTTCTTCCAGGGACTGCTTTCAGCAGTACTTCGGGAGGGCCCAAAGCGTCGTCCCAATCAGTAACGTTCTCTACTCACCCACATCTGGGTCCGCCACGTTTGTAGCCAGCATCATGCTTTCGGCTCGTCGTCCTAAGCCTCCGTCAGAAGGTGTCTCGTTCTGCAGCGGCGCATCGAGAACCTTCTTCTTTCTCCGTATAACGTATCGAGATATATTGTCCCACAGCGTTCAAATTATTTTCACACTCGATCATCCTCTCTACTACGTTGGCGGGAGTGATGCCGTCAACATGCCGCGTCAATGCATTCCTTTCAGCGTGCCATCTGAAGCAATTGAAGAAAGTGTGTTCAGCATCATCATGCGTTATGCCCGCAATTGGAACCATTCACCTTGGCATGCGGTACGTCTTTGATGTTGTGCTAGCGCATTAATTTTTAAGATAAATGAAAGCCCAGTTTATTTATTATTTCGCAGACCATCAAATACCAACAAAGGAGCGCGCTATTCTCTCAGACACAATAGAAAAATTTTCGGTGTGACTAGGTACTGAACCGAGGATCTTCTGCTTGCAGAGTCAAAGCTATAACTCCACTCAGCCAACAACAAATAAGTACTTTGTGGACGTGAATTTGCGCGATAGTGAAATACTTTCTTGCTCTCCTGACGTGAGTGTGTATGCGTATGAAGCAAAAATAGTCATGCTATGCATATGAATACGATTTAGTTTTACGTGAGCGCGCGTGATTTTGCCACATGCGCCCATCTCTAGTTGGCGCTATTGTAAATCTTTGAAGAAATACTAGTCGTGCTCGTATTAGCAGCCATTGAAGTGGAAGTGGTGGTAGTGTTCAAACTCTTCTCAGTTTTTTGTAGCCTTAATTGGACATAATTTAAATTCCATTCGTGAGTTTTGTATGCGGAGTATGTGGAGGAAGAAAAGAAAACATTAGAGTAGTTTGCCAAGCAATTCAGCTTTCATGTCTAATAGGCGAAGGTGTACACTAAGAGAAATCACTGTCCGGCATCTGTATTTAATTTACGTATTGAAATTTTTGTAAAAAAATTGGGTATTGGTAGTTTCAAATAAATGCAGTGCATGCAAGCGAAAAATCTGACTATCTGCAGGGTGGGCCAGCCATAATGCTCGCTGTTAATTGTGAGTCACACTTTAACGTTAAGTTTTCTGCCCAACTTAATTTGATATTTCTTTGTTTCAGTGTTCCACAAATTCAACCATGGAGAGGTGCACAGTTGAAGAGTGCGTTAAGATTGTTGAAACCTTTTACGAAAATGGCCTTTAAAATGGAAATACATTTGGTTTTTTTTTTTGGTCAGCATAATCGACCAAATGTGTCCACAATCGGGAGAATTGTGCGCAAATTTCAGCAAATCGGGAAATGTGAAAATACTTGTCCATGCTCGCCCAGTTCGTTCTGCCTAAAACATTGCCACGATAGTGTGGCAGTTTGTTTGAAAAATTAGTAATAATTATTATTTAAAAAAAAGTGGTGCAAAAACTATAAATCTTATTAGTCTTGTATGTGTTATATAGTATATAGTATTGTATGGAATTGCTCGGCGAAGTTGAAAGAATGAGGTTGTCTTAGGGTTAGACCCTATGAAATGATATTCGGTGGACACGCGGAGTACTGGCGCAAAATTAGGGTCGTAGGTTCAGTAAGTGGTGGCGCTGCTGATGGGACTTATGCTTTTAGGATGGCTTTGAGTTGCAATGATTATTGTAGGAGCTTGAACGATATTAAGGAGAAAGAGGAGGAGGAGGAGGAAGATGAGGAGGTGGAAGAGGTGCATGAGGCTGTACTTTTTTGGCCGTGGAGCATTGTTCTGGGAATCTCCCTTAAATATGCAATGTATTGGAGCGGAACTTTTAGAATGGGATATGTAGAGAGGAGGTAGATTTTGAAGTGATAGAATGATAGAGGAGTGCTGAAATTCCTGCATAACTCTATAGTGGCAGGTTTTTTTGGAGAATTTCTAAAGCAGATTTGCTGCGTCTCTTTAATTTTCAAGCTGAAGAAAAACTAATTAATTTCTTATTTTACTTCGCCGACGTTTGATTGCTTAAAAAGACCGTATATACAATAAACTCCCTGCAGAGGACTTTCTTGTCACTTTTGACGCAACAAAATTTAAATGGAATATCTATTAATACTCTTTCCTTTATACCCCTCTCAGAAGCTCATTTCCGAGTTCTACCACAATGTATGTCATATGTAAGGGACATCGCCTGAGAGCCGGTCCAAGAAAAAAAAATAGACAAAATTTACATGAATTTAAATGATTTTATTTTGGGAATATCTTTATAAATATATATGATTCTAATATGATTCTAATTGAAAATTTTACTTTTTCCGTAATAATACATTTCATATATTTTTTTCTTCAAAATAACTAATGTTTCAACGCGTTAATCTTGGTGGAAATAGTAGTAGGCGTATAACAGTTTGTCACCATAAAAACGATTATATCAGAAGAATTTAGAAAAGAGGAGAGTCGAAACTAAATATTTATACCTTTTGACAAATTTAGTATAACACTTTTAAAGTGTTATACACTTTATTCTTAACCGGTCTCATTGACTTTGAAAGTACCAGCAATTTTTTTCTCTCAGTTCATAGAATTAATTTTGCGAAGGCGAGTTTGGTGTTTCTTTCCACACTTTCTTGTTGCTCTGCAAATAGATGCAGTTACTTTTGTTCTGCACAACTTTGTCAGCATGTTTTCAATTTCCTTTTTTTGTTATTGAGGAAAAAATTTAAATTCTATTTTTTTAACTGTCATCAGCAGCATGTGCGGTTTGGCACCATTATTAATCCACCATCACTAGAATGGTATCTGGTATATTGGCATTTTGTGTTTGCCTAATTATTTCCAAAATATAAATGAAATACAAATCGGCAATAACAAGCAAAAAGAAAGGAATAAACTTCCTTATTTGTTCAATGGACTAGTTTTAAATTTTATTTTTTATTTGAAAAATCGATTTACTTTAGCATTTAATAAATCTCGCACTGAAACGACTTAAGTAAATTTTTAAAAATAAAATAAACCTCCTTAAATGACACTTCAAGGGTATGTAGGAGATGTGAAAAGGGTTTATCATTCATTGTTCAGTTGAGTTCTTGGAAAAAGGACTACTACTCACAAAAGATCCTTTTTATGCACGCACGAGTTGTGAAATAAATTGTATTTTTAATGTCATTGTTCATTTGCTCATCTCGAATTTCAATTAATGTGATACTTGAAAATACTAAAATTATTGTCTGGAACATCAATCAGTGTGAAGAGGGTCGCAAACACAATATAAGTATGTGTACATTCACATGTACTATGTGTATGTACGGGACAATAATAAAAAAGGATATTTCCGGAATTTTCATTCATTCACATTTAATAATGAGAACTTAAAAAAAAAAACTTATTAAAATGCCCAGGCTGTCAAAATTAATATGCAGGCCTACTTCACAAATAGATTTCCTTTGTTGTTGTATTTGAACTAGACTAGAACTAAAGCGTGTTTTTTTTTGTCAGGTTCACAACTTTGAGCAAGACTGTTTTCTTTTTTTTTGGACCGGCACATGCGATAAATTGTGCCGGAAGTAGGAAATTGTCTTTTGGGGTAGAAGGAGTAGTGTTTATGGCCATTCGATTTGAATTTTCCCAATTCAAAAGTGACAGGAAAGACCTCTGCGGGTAGTCCATTCCACATACGTGCTGTTCGGCCAAAAAACGAATTTTGTCTGCAATGCGGAGTGTTATTCGCTGCCAAGTCGACCGTAAATACTTGAGCTCTTCATGATGAACGCGTTGTGCGAATGAATGACCGGGTTTCGAGAACAAGTTCGCTGATTTCATCAAACACCGTTACATTCACAGAAAATTACTGTTCGGTACACTTTATGCAGTGGCGGAGTCATTGACGCATATGCCTTCCAAAACTATGATGGTCAGAATTTTACTGTCAATGGTGAACGGCACAGGGACACGATAAGAAATTTTTTCGTACCTCAATTAGGTGGCATTAATTTTACTGACATGTGGTCCCAACAGAACCGGACTACATGAAGGTTAAACCGTGTAGTAGGTTTCACCAGATATTTAATTTCACTCCCACTAAAGGTCACAACGCCATTTCTGTCGCTGTTATTTACAGCACATTCAAATTAGTTAATATTCTTACGGAAATACATTTGTTGACGGCAATTTGTGTATCACCCTCGTATAAACGTATTTCATTAGACCGTTCGGAATTTGCATCGACTGACAACACAATAAACAAACACATACAACGCCCATACTAAACTTACGCAAAGCGAAACGACAAACAATTCCATAGACTGACAAACGTACATTATTACTAAACCAACAATAGTAACATAACATAAGCAAAAGATAAATTTAATTAACGGACGAATACACACGTAAATTCAAATTGACCAATCTCTGGAATATTCTACACAAATGTCAAAGTTGCTAGACAAATAAATAGAACATTCTACCAGGATCTAGTGGCAAATGTCTGGAGTATAAATAAGGCTGATTGTGAGCAATCGTTATGCAGTTGAAAAAACACTCTTGAAGCAAACGTTTAAATTAAGTATCTGAAAGTAAACTTGTAGAGTGTGAACATTATTAAATTAAATTGTAAATTGTAGTTAAAAAGACTACACGTTTTAAAAAGTAAAACGTAACAATTCGTTGTGTTATTTAGCAATCACGAATTCAAGCAAAATGTACGTTTTAAAAGGTAAAACGTAAGAATATCTAACGCCAAATAACGCAAGTTTGTTCACTCGAGTTATAACGAACAAAATTGCCCGTTTCGCAGGGTTCGTTATAACCAAACTACATTGCATTTAAATTTAAATTGTAGGTATCCAATGTTGGCCGACAAAGTACAAAGGGATTTGTGTAGAGAAATGTCCCCTATCACGGATAGGGGATGCATCAACAGAGCGAGCTGGAGTGAGTTTTTCGCCATTTGAAAGATTCCATTTAAGGACATCCTTCTACACAAATCCAATTTTTTGTTTTTATAAACAATTTTTTCTTATCCCTCTTGTTCTTGAGGTATTTTTTAATTATATTTAAAACGTAGAGGAATTCAATTTAAATTAATTCTTCTAGCAAATAATTCACTGTTATCTTCGCAATGATACAGTTCGTTGCTAACAATTATCGCGTAATTAAACTAGTAAATAGCCCAGTGTCAACAACGATAGCAAACGAATGAGTGAATCTTCAGTCAACATTTTAAGCTTGAGTTATTTTCTACAAAAAAAAAAAAAAACAAAAACAAAACAAAGATAAAGAGAAAAAACGAATAAGCTGAGCACGACAACATTTTCATTTGCGCCTCCATAATTGGTCATCATTACACAAATTACATAAACTTTGCAATTGCAACTAAAAAAAAAAAAAAGATACCGCGTAAAAGACCTCTAAATGGTTGTTGGTCTTTAACCAAAGCCCAGAGTATTAATTGTTAACAAACAAAAAAAAAAGTCTGAAATTTTTGTTTCACCGAGATGTTGGGCTCAGTTGTTTTAGCCGGTTGCTGCAAAGAAAAAAATTAATTTTTTTTTGTGCTTAAAATAACTAGAAACACACTTACTCACTCACTTTGACAGGTAGATAGACAGAGTGACTAAGTGCTACACAGTGATATTTTTATAAAAAAATTTTAAAGATTTTTCCGTGACATTTGAACATTTTAAGATTTTTTTTTTTGAGAAAAAATCTAAATGAACCCGTTGTGGGAATTTACAAACTTTAAAGCGCTGGAGTGAAACAAACGAAAGGCAAAGTATATTTTTTGTTTGTGTACAATTCCAGACATTTAATTGAATTTCATATCAGTAATTTTCTATAGAATTTTAATAAATGAGAACGAAAAAACGTTCATTTAAATTACACGTTAGAGTAGACCAGTGTTGCCATTTTCTTTTTTGCAAAAATCTTCAAAACACAAAAAAAAATCTTTTTTTGTTAAAAATCCTTTTCTGAATTTTTTCAGTAAAAATTCATTTTCTTTAAAGTAGTACAGTAAAACGTGTTCTTTTTAATATAATGTGCACAGTCTTAATTTTATTCAATATAATATGAATTAAACAAAAATATTCTCTTTTTATTAGATGCAAGTATTGCATAATTAAATTAGAAACTTCATTTTTTTCAATATTTTAATTTTTTATTGTTATATATATTATTAATATATATTAAATTAATTGTTATAATATGAGAAATAAAAAATCATTAATTAATTATAAAAGTTAAAGAAAATAATTGATAAAGTAATACATATGTATGTATAAGTGTGAAATTTTGACAAAACACTTTAATTCAAATTTCCAAACTTTTCAAGAGAGCAAAATTAGAACAAAATGTTGAAAATTCAAATTATACTAAACGAAGCGTCTTTAAAATTTGTATTTATGATATGTAGATTATTTCGTTTTTCTCCATTTTTCTATTGTACGAAAGTTTGCGGAAGTGCCTGGCTTTATGCACTTTGAAACAGTGTCTAATGTTTGTTCGGTAATCTTTTTCATTTGATCCTTCGCCCTTGGCAGCTTCTGAATTAAAGGATAGAGAATAAATAAATAACATTGTTTAGTATGACAATTTATTGTAAATATAATATTGTGAATTTACCAAAAATGGCCATATTTAAAAGTTTAAAATCTTTAAATGCTTTCTTATTTTGCGTCCCGTCATAATTATACGCTAATATAATAGGCATGTCAACACTTAAATTTTAAAAGCACTTATGAACTTTATACAAATTTTACTTTGGAATAATAATAAAAATGAATAAGAAAGAAAATGAAAAGAATTAAAACGAAATGACAATATGATACATTACAAAGCCATCCAAATCAGATGGTAATGCGATGCAAAATTTTTATTTGTGTTTGTTTTGATCTTCATTTCTAATAAACATTTAATTTTACAATTGGATGGGAAAAAGACAAATCCTAATCAGATGCGAGTTGTAAGGGCTTAACTATTTTCGTTTTATTTTCCCTATTGACATAATAATATTATACAATCGGATGGCTTTCAATTTGTAATGAGTAACCGGACTGCTGGGGAGTGAAATTGTTAATTGCGCGCTCTCTCAAATTAAACAAATGAATAATAATGATATTGGGGCGTATAAAATGTAAACAAATTTTGACATTTACGATGAGTAAAACATAAACGAGCAAAAAACAGTCACTTTATGAGTTGATTTTACTTGATAAATATACTTTGGGTATGTACAGTCGAACTTCTCTATAGCGAACTTCTCTATAACGAAATCTTCTCTATAACAAATAAAATTCGTGAACACAACATTTTTGTGAGTATTTTCATACATTTTGATCTCCCTATAACGAACTTCCCTATAGCGAAGTTCTCTCTAAATAGAATTTTTCACACTAAATAATCTCTCTATTGCGAAGTTTTTAGCAATCGATTTTTTGCATCAATTTAGTCATAATAATAATAATAATAATAATAATAAAAAAAAAATTAATGTGTTCATGTAAAAACAATTTTTTTTGTCTTAATAAATATATTTTCTACATAAAAAAAATGTAGTCAAAATTTTCTTCAGTTTCTCTATAACGAATTTTCTCTATAACATAGAAATTTGACGGTCCCCAACTGCTACGTTATAGAGAAGTTCGACTGTACATCTAATTTGTTTGTTGTTTTCTGCTTATTGATATTGCTTTGGGAAAAATTTTATACGCGATAGCTGCTTTACAATTTCAATGTTTTTATACTATCATTAAGGACTCGCACAATGGTTAGTGCAAGGAAACTGGAATGTCGACAAATTTAACAATTGTCGAATCGTCAAAAGATACTGAATCGCACTACAGTTTTAGTTAACAGGCACTTCAGTAAATAGTCAAATGTCCATATTCACAGTCTGCAGTTAACTGAAAAATTCCCCAATAATATACTGTATTAAAAAAAAAAAATTATAATAATCGCATAGATAAAAAAGTTATAAAAAGTTATATAAAAGATCATTCTGTGCCACCCTGTAGCTTAGAATATGCCACAAACACATCGGAGGCTCCAACAAAAGCTAAAACAAATGGAGATCTGCTCAAAATCGTGGGAAGAATTGTTGTTGTTTAACTTTTTTTGTTTGTTTTGTTTCTTATTTCGAATAAAAATTAATTCAAAATACATATTTTAATTATATTATTAATTGACCTTTTTTTATTATATTTTTTGAAATATAAAAATATTTTCAATTATAATTTCCTATTATTGCTGATGATGTTAACAAGCTGTTAACGAAATATCGAATAATAAAACCACATAAAATAAAAAGACTTCAAGCTTAATAAATATATTTCAAAAAATATAATAAAAAAAAAGGTCAATTAATAATAAAATTAAAAAAAAAAAATCTAAATACATATTTTTGTGCTTTTTTTCATTATTTGGACACTTTGTGGAAAAAAGTTTTTAATTGAAAAATTATGTTTTTTTTTATTAAAAAAGTTTTTCTTAAAAAATGTATGGTAACGCTGCATTGATATGTTTTTTTTGGAAGTTTTCAAGAAACATAACCCGCTCTTTCTCTGTCCCGCGCTCTCGTAACGTTTTGTTGCTTCGCTGATCGTTAAAGGTTTCCATCATTTGTTTGCCGGCAATTGCCAAACACACCTTAAAAATCTGTTGTAGCCGAAAGATTGCGATTTTATTTTATAGTTTTGCCGATCGTCGTCGTCATCATTGCAATTCACTGTTGCGTGACTTGCCACAACAAATCGTTTTTAATTTAAATGCGTTTAGTAGGTCAAAACTTGCAACACAACACGAAATTAAAAGTTTTTTGTTTTTGGTTTTTTAATAATCCTACAAATATCTGCTACACCACATTTGGCGCTTCTTTATTTTTTTGAGTCACAAGCAACTAGTGACTCTCACAATTACGAATACTACAGTACTTAAGTAATCGTTAATAAAATTATTCTACAAGTATTGTGAAATAATACCAATATAAGAGTTCTTATAAGAAATACAAAGAATGGTGAAAATAGAGAATAATGACATATAAAATAAGTAGAAAATGTCACGGAAAAGCAGTGATAAGTATATGGCTACATTTCACAGAGGACGGAGCACTCGTTTAGCGAATGTTAGAGAACATTAAAATTGTTTTCACTTCATTGTCAAAAATATCTGCATTTCCTATTACTTTCGTTTCTTTTCGTCACTTGTCATTTATTAAAGTAACCATTGTTCTAATCGATTGATTGATATTTGAAATTTACCCATCACTATTGGCAGCAAAACATGAAATTGGTTTATTGTGCCAGTAGCTTGTAAATTCAAGTTTTATGCGACTTTTTTTTTAAATGATAAATTCTCCCTTCTTAATTTATACTTCTGTATGCCCCCTGAAGATATTCGTAGAAATTTATTTTAAATAAAGTGCTTTGTAAGGATTTAATGTGGCCACTTAATCATGGTGTTGTTAATTGCACAAAGGACTTGTTTGCGTAAATTATGTTATGATCATGTCTGTCTATTTGGCAGCTGAGCTGGTGAACATCGGTCTGGCAGTGGTATTGAAGTTTTCGATTTCTTTGCGAGATAATTTATTTCGTAATGACACGCAAAGAGAAAAAAAAATATAAATAAAGAGGCTGAAGAATCTGTGAAACTAAATGCAGTAGCATAATTTATTAAGATAATTTGTTGTTGTGTATTTCTACAATTAATAAATTTGATGAATGTTGAAAATTTCCTAAACAGTATCGTAATTGCAAATCAAAAGGCTTTACGAATAATCGACCAAAAAAGAAAGAACTGAGGAATCGCAAAATTGAATAGGCGATTATTCATTTGGAATTTGAGTGAATTTTCAAAGAGCTGTTAGGCAAGATATGATTCGTGAGTGAACACGCTATTCGACATAGGCGGAGGAGAAAATTTTTCAAACGGGAAGTTGCATTTTTTTTAAGAGAAGTAATACTCAGGCAATGATTGCCTACTACTAGGCGTTACCTTCCATAAGAAAGCGATTTACAAAAGATGACAGGAGATGAAGTGATAAACAGAGGAAAGCTTCACTATACTCGTATTACAACTCTGCTTTGGGACGTTCTTTGTTTATGGCAGTGTTTATGGCAACACCTCTGATGTCAAGGAAATGTATTCAATTTTGAAGCTGTATTTTAGTAACCATTGTGATTAATTATTCTACTTCGCAGATGTACCTGTGGATTGGTATCATCTGTTCCGTACTATTCCGTACATACTGTTCCATGACCAGTGTTCAATGTTCCAAAGTAGGAGAGACAGAACGACCTCCCGCGAGCTACCACCTTTGGAAGTCCGTACCAGAGGTAGAGTGGATGTAATCACACCGGTATGTCAGAAATATATAAAAGTGTGAACTCTACTTAGCACTTTTTTATGCTCAAATAAAGGAAAAGTAGCGGCAGCTTATAAATTTTATGGCCGGTTCGACTAAAGAATTTCAGCCATTCGACAATGGGGGCATTCATAAGACGTAACTGTTGAGTGTTTGTCTTAGAAACGCATAGTTGAGTATTCCTGTCAGCTCAACAGTTCAGTTATTTGTAACATTTAATCCAACTTAAAATTTTTTCGGTACATTAAATCAACATTATGTGCTCAGGCTAAACAACTTGATTGAAGAAAGTTTTAAATTTTTTTTAAATTAAAAATTATAACATTATAAAAAATAGTTTTTATCACACAACATTCACTGTCTATGGTTTTTATTTTGATTTTTATTTTATTATATTTGTTCATCATCAAAGCTTTTTCTAACACTGAGTTTAGACGAGAAAACGTTGGGAAGAAAAATTTTGAATTATTTTTTGTTCTTTTGTCAGAGAGACGAAAATGCTGCCGCCGACATTCCCTTATTATTGTTAATATTGTTCCACTGTTATTGTTAATTTTGTAAGCAACGAAAATGAGAACAGAGTAGCTCTACTCACAATCTTGTGCATTTGAGATTGTAAATATATGCAATAGCAAATTTGTGCTATCAACTGTGAATGACATTTTTAATTTATTATGCACTACTCATTGCAAGAACAAAATTCACAGCTGATTGAAAAAACAAACAAATTTGCCAAAAAAAAATATGTCCAATAAAAGTTAATGAATCGCACTACTGGTTTTTTTGGAGGAAAATAAGCAGCGGCAAGTATGCGGCGATTACGATTTGATTGGCTTGGATTATTGTTAGTCAGCTGTTTATTTGCAATTAGGTGTTGCATACTCATAGCAAATAAATCCTATTGGTTTTAAGTGTTGCATATAAATTTAAGTCTCGCATGTGCATTGCTGTGTATTTTGTTACTGTAGAGCAAAAATATGCTATACCTTTTTGCAAATGCAATGATGCAACACCATATGCACAAGATTGTGAGTTGGGCTAGTATGTTGCCGAGTACCGAACACAAAAACGATGCTCTCTTCCCCAACCCTAATTTCCTACCAAATTAAATGTTTGCCTTCCAAATGTTTACTCATCTAAACTCAGTCTAGGACGTAACTTTTAATTTCAACAGTTTGGTAGCAGTTGAGCTCAATAGTTGCGTCTTATAAACGCGCCTAAAATGATTTAATAGCACAACGTTTGAATAGCCCAAATAATAGTTGTGCCTTAAATGTCTTAAAAAGTTTGTGATCCAAAAATATCCAATGGCTTTTCAATTAAAATTTTTATGTAATTATTTTAATGCAGATATTTTCAAGCCACCGATAAGCGTAGCACAAATTATTTTCTTTATTTCAAAACTGTAGTGCCTCAAAAATTGTTCTAAAAATACGTTAATACAAAATTTGGCGGCCAGAAGCTTGGGAACAGACACTTAAAATTTTTTACTCCCAAAGGAAGTATGCACGCAGACATTTTCAAATAGAGTGATAAACGAAGAATTAAATTGATTCTGTTTACAAGGCTATAACGACATTTTAAATTAATTCTTCGGGAAAAGAAAACCTTTTAAAATTAATTTGTTTTGAAATGTAGTGATGAAACCATCAGGCCATTAAGCCAAGCAAACAGTAGCCATTAGGCTGGAAGGTTTCAAACAATTACATGCGAGTACTTGCCCTCCGTTCTGGAACAGCTTAAAGAATTCTTCTTCTTCTTCTTATTTATTTATATACATATTTATGTGTTTCTTGTTGTTCACTTCACAACAATGTAAACACAGTTTGCGTAGGAGTAAACGATGGCAGAGGATTCAGGCAAACGTGCTTGCATTGGGAGGTTGCTTATACCGCATTGCATCATGTGCTTGAATTATCGTTGCTGCAAAGAATGGAAAGCAAAGAACAAAGCAAAGCAACCGGTAGCAAAGCAGAAGAACATGAATTCGTTGCAACATATCGTACTGCTAAAATAATACGTATACGAAATGCCTACTGAAGACAGTAGCAGTGGTATGTTGAGGTTTGTTGTGTTGCTGGTTGATTTTGTTGGCAAATAGATATAATGCACGCACTTTTCGTACAGCTTAATGTTGTGCAACCACTTTGTAACGCACAAATGGAAAAAAAATATGTATATCGTCACCTGAAGTGCAAAAGGCCCTAACAAACAAACAACTCAAAATTGAGTTTTTAATGTATATTGGTACAGTGCAACAAGGCACGCGTCTTCACAAAATTTTTAGCTATCTATTTTTAAAAATAACTAATTTATTAAAGAAATTCAAAAAGCTTTCAAAATCAATCACCGCTATCATGAATACTTTTACATGTGAAATATTGCCCCATTTCCTTAAATTTGCAATCGTGAAAAAATTCACCGTGAATAATTTCATAACAAAATAAAATTTCACCTATCGAGATTGATTTTTTTCACGTGAGCGTTTTCACTTTTCATTTAAATTTATTCACTTGATTTTTGCTGGGGAATTGCATACAAAATGTTAGTAAGTTCTTCCTTTATTTATATATTTTGATAAATTTAATTTTTTTTTTATAGTGGAAACATGCATAAATAATAAATAAAATGCAAACCAACAGTTCTGTTACGGATTAACTTAAACTGCCACTACATTCCAAGTCTAAACATTTTATTGAAATTGTTGTAGTACTCCAATTTTTATTTATTTTATTCTTTAAATTCTTTAATTTTCACACTATTGTAAATTCTTGCATTCAGCAACTTTTATTGTTCAAATACAATACTTTTTATGCGGTTGACTGGCCCCTGAATATTTAAAACCACAACTTAACACTTAAATGTACGACTTTTAATTTCTTTATAAAATTTAAATTGGTTTGCTTTTTAATTTCTATTTTTTAAATAATTTTAAATTTTAAATAAAAAAGACCATCGCTCAAAAATAAATATAATTGAAAAATTTTAATAAAGGTCAAAATAGAAATAGAAGTGAGACTAATTAAATTTTTTTTTTTATTTTAATTTTTATATTTTTGAAATCTTCTTCCCTTTTCTATATTCACTAAGAATGATAAGGGGGAAAAATTTTACATAAAATTCATGATACCAATTCGCAACTCAAGGTGAACGAAAATTCTACTTGTTATTCACCTTATTCACCATGTACTTCTTGCTGTTGAGAAATAATGAAACAATGGAAAAATGTTACCAGCTTACTTTTTCTGAGCTATATATTTTTAACGCTGTAAATACGTTCATTCTTTTACATTGATATTGCGAAAAAAAATTATATTTGTAACCACCACGCTTTTCATTTTATTAAGTTTTTAGTCCCTCCTGTAAAATTTTTAAAAATGACGATAGGCGCTTTTGCATTTTAGGTGACGATATGCACTTCAAGGCATAGCAAAACCGTGCCGTCTAGAACTGCGCTGGTAAAGGTGGCGTATCCAGTCTCTTTAGTAAAAGTGCAAAACATGTAGTTGTCGTTTGTCTGGCCATCATCATGGCTATCGTATGCACATATTGCGTGCCGCATTGAACCACGTCTAGAAGATTCTTTTTTTTTCCATCAAAATACATATTTTTGCTTTTCTTTCCTTCTCTTTCTCGAGAAATGCCTCTTTGCGTACTAGTCGAATCCCGAGGATGGAAAAAAACTACCTTAAAGGTCTCATAAATTATTAAGACAGACATTCAACTCTAAACATTTGTTTATTATTATAATTCCTTATGTTTTGTTGTACTTCTGCTTCAATAAGTCAAGTACAACAAAAGTCAATGTTAACATGAAATAATGAAATATTACTAGACAACCCATGGTGCTCAGGAATGTTTAAAAAATTAAAGATGAAATATTTAATAAAAATGCACGGTGCATTGTTTTAATTAAAAGTCACTGAAGTTAACTAAAATGTTCTACTTATTTTGGAATAAAAAAAATACTTCTACTATACATAAGTATGTATGTATGTATGCCTGTATGTATATAAAAAGTACTTTATTGGGAGGAGGTATTTTTTAAAAGGATGCAGGTAAGTTTTTAAAAACCAACTAAAGAGTAAATTTTTTAATAAATTACTTTTTCATAAAGAAACTTTAATAATAAGATACTTGACGCCAAATATTGGAGACTTCTAGAAGTCGTCCTAATAATTTTTTTTATTCTATTTTTGCGTTTTAATACGTTTATTTTTAAATTTTAAAGTAAAAATCGTTTTTACTTGTTTAACATTGCTCTGTTAAGGCCTTAACAGAGCTCTGTTCAACTCACTGGTATGTGTCTAGGGTTATAAATTTTAAAATTTGACTTCACGCACATATATGATGTCAACAAATAGCACCCAACAAATACCACATCAACAATAGAGGATTTTATTCGTCAAGGTTTGGGGATGTATGGCGACATCAGGTCGACCATCGTCGCAATGCCTCTTTCGTGTCACTTTTGACGTGGGAAAATTCAAATCGAATGTTCACAAACACTACTCCCTCTACCCTCTCTCCCAAAACCTTATTTCGTAGTTCTTTTACAAGGTATCGCATATATAGGGATCATCCCCTGATTGGCGGTCCAAGGAAAAAAAATCATCATTCAAATGAGTAAAATACGAATGTGGTGAAATAACGATATTTCAATGGTCGTCAGAATGTTTAAACGAGCGTGGTGTGAAAGGAAAACACACTCGTAGAACAATCATCAAAATTAATGACAACAATAACATTTGGAAGACTCGAATACCATTGTTGGCTACCAATACCTTTGAAATGCTCGCCAAAGTGCATAAACGACGATTCAAACGTCCAACAATCGTCTGCACGATTAAAAAATTATCTTGAAATGATTGCCGTCGTCAAACAGCATCAATCATATGCCAGCTGGGGTGATTCCTTCTTATTGTACTTGTTATAAATTTCCTACTTTCTTTGACATTTTAAGTTGGAACCTGTCTTACGAAATCTCACTGTAGTTTGTAAGTGCCCTTATTCAGCTCACGTCTTTGTAAATGTTTACGATTTTGACACATTTTCATTTAGAGGAGCAAAATATGTCATTTACTGTAAAGTAATAAGTATTTTTAGCTTGCAAGTTAACTGTAAAAAAAAAACAGCAACAACAAACCTTTCCAATTTGTGTTCTTAAATAATTTGCAGAATTTTTAAAATTTTCATAACAATTTTTTTCCTTTTTTTCTTTTTCGATGCAGCATGAAGGCAACGACGAATCTGTGGAATCATCCATTTAAGGTGCTCATTAGTTTGTCCACAAATAACATCATTGGGCCCGAATGGCATAATAAAAACAACTTTTTCCACATTCCCAGTATTGATTGTCAGGCTCAGGAATAAAAGCGACAAACAAAATAATAATAATAAAAAGGGACTTTGTTTTCCAGCCAAAAATGGTTAAAAAATCTCATCAATTTTGCCATTTTTGTAAAAATTTATATAATGATGTGTGTTCGCGATTTGTGTATGTAGATGAATCTGTTGTCTTGCTTTCTTCTTGACTCCTTTCTTTGACTCTGAATAATGATTTTTATGAAGCAAAAAGAAAGATGCATTTTATGTTGGCAAACGCCTACAAGAAAAGTAGTGTAACAAGTTCAACTTATAAATTCTGCTTGAGTGTTTTCTTTTCCTTTTTTTTTCTTTTCTTTATTATTTTTAGCATTTTATTTAAAAGGAAAGTGAAGACATGCACCCATTAACGATCGCAGAATTGATGGCAGCATGAGTATAGTCAGGCAGCGTTTAATGCTGCCAGAGAAAGTGGGGTCAAAAAATTATATATTTCTTGATAATAATGGGAATTTTTCCCGAATATTAGGCGCTGGAATTACGTTACGCTTTTCATGCGCAAGTTTAAATTATATAGTTTAATTTTAACATTTGCAAAAGATATTTTTCAAAAAAAGAAAGATATTTTTAAAGAAAAATTCCTTTAAAAAAAATTATTTTTTAACAAATACTTTTAGGCTTAAAAATTATTTATAATAAAAAGTCTCTTTTTACCAAAAATTTACTTTGCTATAATAAAAATGTGCTTTTTAAAGAAAAACGTATTTTTAAGCAAAAATATATTTTTTAACAGAAGCATAACTTTTTAACAAAAATTTAACTTTTCAACAAAAAAAATACTTTGTACTTTTTTTAACACAAATGTATCATTTTAACAAAAACGCAAATAAATACTTTTGTACTTTTTAACAAAAAAATATTTAGTACTTTTTAACAAAAAAGTGCATTGAACTTTTTAACACAAATGATTTGAAAAAAAGACGTATGTTTTTTGGTGATGATTTTTCAACAAAGTTTTATGTAACAAAACAAAGTTTTTACCAAAAACGGTACCTTTTAGCAAAAATTTACTTTTATTTTCAGCCGGGCCCACGATGTCGAAAGAATTTTTTCATTCGAACAATTATATTTAAAATAAAAACAAATTCTAAAATATTGTTTTTGTTTTGAGTGCAGTTGAACGGCTGAAAAAATTGTTTCGATATCGTGGCCCTGGCAGTTATTTATGTTTGTTGTTTGGTTAAGCTAGTCTATATCGTCACCTAAAATGCAAAAGGCCTATTGTCACTTTTAAAAATTTTACAGGAGAGACAAAAAAACTAAAGAAAACCATCAAGACTTATATTTACAAATATTATTTTTTCGCAATATCATCAGAATAAAATTATGAGTTTATTTTTCTACACAAAAAATAAGGGAAATATTTTAGAAAAGTTCTGCATGCCTAACATTTTTTTATAATTTTTGACACATTTTTGAATTGTGAAAAACAATCATTTGTTGTTGCAAACTTTTGAATTTCTTTAATAAAGTCGTATTTTTTAAAAATAGAAAACTAAAATTTTATATATCTCTCATTATCCCTTCCCTCTAGTTCCAGCGCAATGCAACGCATGTGTAGGCCGCATCCCCTGAATGCTGGTCCAAGATAAAAAAAAACGAAACACAAAAGCAACATTTTCAATTTTGTTTCTGTTTTGAATATAATTAGGCGATCGAACGATATCGTGGGCCAGGCAGTTAAAGAGAACATGTTTATATCTCGATTTGAAAAGGTTTAATACATTGGAAAAGACTATCGCTTCTGACTTGAATTTGGAAATACTTATTAGTTCATTTTATTTTCCATATTTGTACCTTCACAGCTTCCGCAGAGATCTTTAGATGTGTCTTTATGTGCGTGTGTGTGTTCTTGTCCACTTAGAGAAAGTTTGCTTCAGCTTATATTTATTTATAGTTTTTAAATTGATCATTTAGCTTCAACTGTAATTCTGTAACCCCGCAATTAAACTCAATAACCTTTAACCAATTTTATGGTAAACAGTTTAACACCTTCTTCTTCTTTTTATTTTTATTTTTTATCACCAACATGTTCATCAGCCACAATATCATTCCCAAATAATACTTGCACTACAACAAAAAAAAAAAAACAAACGTGAATACATAAAGGGACAAAAGTTTACCGACAGCATTAAGTGTCATTATTTAATGTTCAACATGCCATAAAAGTTTTCAACAACAACAACAGATAAAAAAAAATTAACGGGAAAGAGACGATGACTACAAATCAGCCGTAAACAAATTTCAAATATAAATAAAAACCAGCTCAAGAGTAACTTGAAGAAAATCCTCCCGAAACTGGTTCCGAGGGATTTTTGCTACTAATGACCTTAAGCCATTAAACAGCTGAAAATCACTGAAAACCAGGCAAACAAAAACAAATTTTAGTTTTAGTGGGAATATAACAGTAACAACAACAACAACAACAGCAAAACACAGTAAAATATAAATATAAAGCAACACATTCAAATAACTATTGACAAGATTTTGTTTATGGCCTGCCGTTGCATGCGAAAGAGGAGTGAGCAAAACTATTCGTTCGTACCGTACGTTTACTTGTTTATGGATTTAAAAGATTGTCTGCCAGCACTCGTATTTGTAATTCAAACAGCCAGCGGCATATTGTAAAAACGATGCAGAAACATGTCGGAGGAGCAACAAGCGACCATAATTTGTTGTTACTTATCATCGGCATTACTATTATTACAACGAGTCGTGGTAACACTCCAGCGTTATTGCTGGGAATTACAATTTAAATGCAATGTTAAAGATCGTTTTACCACTAATACGAGCAAATGACTAGATTCAGGTTAATTAGAAGGGTATTAAAATGCATGCATGCATTTAACATAAAAAAAAAAGTGATGAAAGTTTATCAGGAGATGCATACTACGTAACGTAACGTAACGTAACATAGAATATCATTTAGAGAATTGAATAATACTCTCATTAATCACTGAAATATGGATTTTAAAACAAAACAAAGAATTCTAAAGTTTTAAACAATTAAGAAAAAAAAGCTAAAATTTATTAGCATAAATAGTTTTGGAAACAATGCATAAATTATCGTTCTTAGACAGCTTGAAGCTTTGTTTTAATAGCCATTTTTATAATTATTTTACTTTGCTGGTGCTACATAATACCGATCAGTGACCAGTGATTTCACCACTGAAATCTATTGACAGCAACTGACGCAAAGACACACTAATGCACATCAGAAAAAATGGTCTTTAACGGCAACATTGTCATAAAATGTAATGTTCGTGCATTGTACGACAATAATATTGTCACACTTCTGACAAAAATCGAGAGGAACAACCATGGCCATTGACAGGTAATTGCCACATATTGTACGGTGATTTGTTATTCTCCGATGTGCTTAATTTAGTGCACCGTAAAATAACACCCTTGTCAGATAAATAGTATATCGATTGGCAACGCTGCCCATAAATATGAAGGGACAATGTTTAACATCGGATCTGGCAACGTTTGCCAACAATAATCTGACTACGTGTGAACAGACAATTTTTGTTTGGCAAATAAATTTATTGTCGGACAACTGTGTGACAATAAAATTGTCAGGATTTCTTACAATAGTCTGAACTGACAATTTGCATTTAGGTGACAATTTTTAGTTGTGATGGTGTTAGAAAAGGAAGTAAGGCAATTCCGCGACCTATTCCCTAACTTCTTCAGAAATACACGGCCGCCACGCTTTCCAGTATGACGAACGTGGAATTCCACAGAGATACTCGGTATCCGCCTCCTTAAGCATCGTCCCTCATTGTGTGTGACACTCGCCAGCACCTTGCCATCAACGTTCCCTTGTCGCCACACCCGTCTTGGGTGACAAAATAGTATCGCGCCACCAGACTATTGAACGACGCAGATCACATGCGGCCGAGGTCCGAGGTTTTTTGGAAAAATTACTTAGAAAACTTTTTAATTTTACCAATTTCATTTACAACGTGAACTACAATTTTGAACAAAATCTGTTTTGTTACTTAAAAAATTTGCAAAAAACAACGTCATATAAGAATGTGCATGTAAACAAAACAATTTTAATCACGTGTCCATCTTTAGTTCATCTGATCTTGAGTGTTAACAATTTTCAAAACTATCGATGGAAAATTGTCTATTAAAATGGCTTATAAAACCAGTAATACCAACCCTACAGCAATAGAGAGACAAAGAATAATTTACGTTACATAAATTACACGCACCCAGGGTGGTCTTTGTAGTATAAGAAAAATTGAAGACATTAAAGCAAAGCACCTCGCTGAAAGGTAGAAGACAACAAGTGTTTTCACACGCACTTTACTAACAGTCAAATAAAAATCAACATGCTCTTGTTCTGAACAAAAAGCTGGAACAACATCTCAGTTTTACTAATTTGTATGCGTTTGTTTGTTGGAAGACATTGTTTCTTGTGTGGACATTGTGATTCACTTAAGAGGGGGCAGGCGAGTGAAGGAAAGAGCGTCATTTCGAATGATGAAGAAATTTTTGTTTAACATAAAACTAGAGGAATGTATAGTAAATATCGCAACGCGATGGGTAATTGGAATTTTAAGTAGTTTCGAAGGTAAAAAAAAGGGTTTCACTAACAAATGTAGGAAGGAAGGTCAGGTTAGGTTAGAAAAATATTATTTTAATTTCAAAGCTAATAAAATTCATTTCTTTCTTTATTTTCAGGTATTTAAGCAAGGCTTTGTAGAAAACTAATAAATTTCAAAAAGGCTGAATAATTTTTTTATTTTCTTTTTTGTGAAAGAGTCAATAAATATTTAGAGAATTTTCCTTCCAATCTTAACCACTAATAATTAAAGTCTAGTCCCCTTTAATTACATTCTATTGCAAATTAGATTGTTCATTTTCCATTGCACTATTCACATTCTGCTGCTGTCGACCATTCACTTACTTGCTGCCTGTGAATGTTGTTTATGATTTTTGAAAGACTCTTTGAGAGTGGCCAACATACTGTATAATTTAAGATCAAATATAAAATAACATAATTTGCATAGAAAATTAACTGCAATCAAGAAAATGTCCATCAAGCGACTGCCAAGTGTTGGAAAAGTAACAGCCATTGTAACGCGCATAAGGTTGATGAAAGACTTGTGCTTCACATGTGGAAAATATACAAAAATATATGTTTTTGGTTTTTAGTCCCGAGAAATAAGTTAATAAAAATATGTATCTCAAGATATCAAGGTATCTCGGACTGAGTTTAGACAGGCAAACATTTGGAAGAACAATAGCTGAAATACTCTTCGCGTTCACACAGCCAAAAAAGTTGCCGGCGACATTCCATTATTATTGTTATTAATTGCTATGTACACACGATTGTCAGATATTACAATATTGTAAGATATGGCAATGTTGGGGCAATGTACTGAGAATGAAAAATTGTCACCAAAAGGTATGTATATTGTCAGTTGAAATTATTCTAAGAAAACCTGACAATTTCATTGTCACAAAGATGTGCCACATATGTCACACGGTTGTCAGATTATTGCATAGCAAAAGTTACCAGATTCGATATTGGGTAGGAAAATATTTTTTCAGTGGCAACGCTGATGGATTTATTCATCTCTTAATCAGGGATGGATATCCGCAGACTCAAACTCGTACTTAAATGCATCTTATTGACTGCTATTTTTGTGTTTTCTAATCTAAGAATGTTACATATATTTCGAATTTTAATTCCTGGTCTACTTTCCCCTAAACATTTATTGAAGACTGCATTGCGTTGAAGCATTACTGGCCTCTTATTCGCGTTAGACAACATATTGTAAGCATTTTTAAATTTTAAATTAAAAAGATCTGTAAGACTTAAAGTCCATAATAATAATAATAATGCGATGTTTACGAGCTTTGTTCATTTGATTACATTTTTTCTTAACCCAAAACTTATTATATTACACACGCACTAGGGAAATCAGAAAGTCAGTCAACTAGACAAACTATGTTTACAAAGATTTTAATTTTTTTTTTTTTACAACATTATCATCTTTAGGAGATGAGAAAATACAGTATGACCTCGGTTACTGCAACGAATGAAAGCGAAGAGAAAATCAAAAGAATTTTGATCCTATTATTTATATAAAATTATATATTATATTATATAATATTATATTATTATAATATTATATTATATAAAAATACATTCCAAAGATAATAATCATTATCCAAATTTTAAAAATGCACTCATTTTAGATAGAGAAAATAACTATAGACGTAGATACATACTCGAGATTGTAGAGATTATAAAAGTACCATATACATAGCGAATTAACTATTAGAAAGATTAAATGTTGCTATAACATATAGAAATTCAGTTAAAAGATAATGGAAATTAAAATAATTTTACATTGGAAACATTTTTTAAAATAATTGTTATTTGAGTTATAATATTTTTAGTATTTTACAGAAGTCAATTTTATTAATATTTGAGTTTATAAATTTTTTTTTTTTCTTGGACCGGCACTCAGGGGATGACTCGTACATATGCAATGCATTGTGCTGGAACTAGGAAATTAGGTTATGGGAAGGAGGATAGAGGGAGTAGTGTTTAGTAGTATTTGGAATACTGAATTTAAATCTGCACTCCGTTTTTTTCCATTAGCTCTAGTTTTCGAGATATTACAGTTTGTAACAAAGAAATGCACTTTCAAAACATGTAGTGCCGTAATTTGGGGAGAGCTTTTCACTATTCTATAAAGAAAAAAAACCGAAATTCGACCACAAAATAATCTTTATTGTTTCTTAGTTTGCTCAGTAGTTAGTTTAGGAGATATCATAAAATTGTAAACCAAAAAAAATAAATTTTATAAAAAATTTAGAAATTTCTGTTTTCAAGAATGCATAAAAAATAAAACTACAACAATAAGTTTATTTTTGGTTCAGCATCCTGCAGATTCCATTGTATTCCAAAGAAATTGACCCCTATTCCGAGCAGTACAGTATTTTATATATTATTATAGTGCTTTAATGAAATAAAGGAACTACAGTAATCCCTCTAACCTTTGAATTGGCAAACTATCGATAGTCTGCATATACGCATTAATATCGTATTATTTTAGGAATTATTAAATTTAATTTTTATGTGTATTGTATAATTAATTGCTGTTTTATTTTATAGAAGAAAAAAACAGCATAACAAACTTACTTTTAGATCAAATATTTTGAAACAAAAATATTTTTTAAAAATACAGTGAACTTGCAATAGTAAGATCTAATTAAAAAAAAAACAGTTTACTTTTGAGAGATTGACATCTAATTTACCTTTAGAAACGTTTTTCCCATAATAATAAAAGTTTCTTGTGTTAAATTTTTTATTTATTGCTTATTGGATTTAAGAAACCAACAATTTAACTTTGAAAAACTTGAAATTATTAAGTGTATGTTAGAAGTTTTGATTGACAGCTGAAAAGAATTTAAAAGCCAACAGCTAAGGAAATCCCCAAACTATTATGCAGTTGCGCAGAAAGAACAAAAGAACTCTATTTGCTAGTTCCGGCGCAATGCACCGGATGTGTAGGGGTCATCCCCTGACTACCGGTCCAAGAAAAAAAAAATTAATTAATTTTATAAAATATGTCTTACTTCTTGGTTTAGTACAATATTCTAATCAGGTTATTGTTCGTAAAGATTTTAGTCAGAATGGATTACACGTGAGACCAGATTCCAAGGGAATAAGGGAAAAAGAACACTAATCGATACCAATTTACAGTGGCTAAACAGAACGCCTTCCAAGGGGAAGACGAACGTCCATTAATACCAAAAAAAAGCAATATTGGTGTGTTTTTTATGCTACTAAATATGTATGTTGTGATGCTTTCACAAAGATTTTGCAGAAGCAGAACTTCTTCTAAGCCAACAATATTTAAAAGTTGCATTTAAATATTCAAAAATGTTTGCGAAGTTGCATGCACTGAGTATAGAATGTAAATATTTCAGTCGTTGCAATAATTGAGGACCTGCGCTCACAGCAACCGAGGTAATACTGTAATGCATTATTTCGCTGTTGAACTCTGTAGAATTTTGTTGTAGTTTTTTTTTAATTATGCCAATATCATATAAAGACATTACAAAGTAGTATTTTGTACGCAGTTTGCCCTCTAGTGTTAATTACTCAGACCTATTCATAAATATTAATTCGCTTGAACATGTAATAGGAGACTTTTTTCACAACCTAAAGACGACTATTGTTGGCCAGCTGAATACTGAAGTTATTACAGATTTGTGATGCATACTTTGAAAATATGCTTATTAAAAGATTTAATTAAAATATTATAAATACGCGATCACTATTAAAGTTGATTTTACATAAATATGCGAATAAACTAAGAAAAAAAAACTGAAATATTTAAAAAAAAACATAAGTAAATAAATGTTTTTTAATTATATTTCTTTTTTGAGCGATGGTCTTTTTTAAGACAGGGTTTTTTTTTAATTTTTTTTATTTTCAATATTTCGCTACCAAATAGGTAGCATCGTCAGGAAATAATATTTGGTAGCGAAATATTGAAAATAAATAATTTAAGAAAAAAAGAAATAAAAAAAACCTTTTCATAAAAAAGATCATCGCTTAAAAAAGGAAAAATATTAATTAAAAATTTTAATACATGTCAAATAAAAATAGAAGTGATATTAAAATAAATAAACAAAAAAAAATTTTATAAAAAATAATAAAAATTTCCTGAAGACAAAATAGAAAAATAAAAACAAACTTTTAAGCTTAAAAGATAAAATATAAATTGTTATTAAACTTTTATTTGTTTTAATTTGGTTACTTTAATAGAATTTAAGTTGCATTTGAAAAACTTTAACAAAATTCTTATAATTTTTATTTCATAGTCAAATATGACCTGATAAACATTGTTTTTAAATACATAAAAAAACCATGTTTACATTCTGCATACATTCATGCTGAAGCCGAGTTCAACTACTTCCTTTTTTGCATACCACGTCTTTATTTCGTGTTCTGACAACTTAATTGTTATAAACTGTCATTTAGAATAACTCAGGGAAGAGCATACGAATAACAAAAAAAAAAAAAAAAAAAAAAAAAAAAAAACAATATTTTTAATTCATTCATTTCTTCCTTCTCCCATTCAAATTAACTTGAAGACTGGTGCACTTCAGTGCAAGCTGCTGTTGCAGCAAACAATTTAACCCACTTAAATATGCAAGACATGTGCCTGCATTTAAAAGTCAATTGCTATATAATGACTATTCAAGTGAATATGCCAGACCAGCTACCAAACCACAACAATAACAATAATAAAGTAAGAAACAAACCTATTAACTATAAACTATTTCATTATTAAGTTAGACTTGGTGTTAAAAAAAAAATTGAAGAAAGCCTTTCGACTGGTTGGCTGGCGGGCTCTGTGCTTGAACAGAGCATTGAATTGTAAGTAAAATCGAGCATAAGAGGAGTAATCAAACAGTGAACATAATTGACAACCTATTCAATTTATAATTTTTTTAACATGCATGTAAGCATAACTTGCGTTTATATTAAAGTGCTACAGAATTTTGTATTACATAAGGGTAAATAACTGGAAGTTGTTAAAAATCACGTTAAACAGTTTTTCTTAATTCCCGTCCATACTGGCAATTTTTGTTGCAGCAATTCTTGAGTTTGTTGACGAGAGAAGTGAGAAGATTGGGGAGGTGTACATGGTTACATGTGTTGAGCAATTCTCTTTTGTTTTATTCTGGTCACCCACGTTGCCATTTTTAAGGAAACAATTTGGGCATCCTTCAGAGAATCAAAATTTTTCAAAATTTCAAGTATGGAAAATTGTCAAAAACTAACTTCAACTCGATCTAAATATTCCGTTAATGCAGCATAAATCCCTCTATATAAATCCCATTTTAGCCTGGTCGTTGGTTACTTTCCTAAAAATTGTCATTTTAGGAACCACAACAAAATTTTTTAATTCCTAACAGGTGTAGTTAATACGTTAACTCAGCACTGTTAAGTGGTGAGGTTTGTCTCTGGGTAATGCATATATTTTAAAATTTATCTTCAAAGTCATGTTCAAAAATACTTTATTTTAAGGGCTGTACGGGGATTTTTGTTTTAGGTACGGTCTGGTCTAGTATGGGCTGGGGAGAATATCGCCGATGTAAAGGAAAGTGTGGAAAAATAGTCAAATTTATTCATTCGTCTTCGATCGCTAGAATTTGACCTCTGTCGAATTGAAAGTCAAGAATGCAGTTCCTAAATAACCATAATCATGGATATATGGCCGAAATTATTTTAATAAATTTTAATTTATTTTATTATAAACAAAATCACAATTTCCTGTAGAAGCTACACAAAGGAGCAGCGAAATATTAAAATAAAAATAAATATTATTTATATACAAAAGACCTTCAGTTTAATAATTAGTTTTGTTAAATTTTAATTTCTTTATTTTTATATTACTTTTTTAGAATTTCAGTTCTGTCGGACTTTCAAAAATCCACATTCTATCGACAGACATTCTAAAGACAGTAGAAAGATTATTACATTGCGAAATTAATAACGTTTGCCCTGCCGCACATTACGCTGAAATATTTATTCCATTTTTTTAACAAATTAATTTACAATTTTAAATTTTCAATTAAGATTATGGAAAACACAACTTTTTAACCTGCTCTGTAGAAAAAACATACAGAAGTGCATACTTTACATGTAATAAATAAATTCCCCAAAGGAATAAAGTCTTACATGGCTGAGGATGATGACTGAAACGATATATTCCACATACAACTATAATCACTATTTCCAACTGCTCACACAGAAAGCGTTCTGGAATTAGCAATTATAACTCTCGAGAAGATACTGTGTAATTTTAAAACACTTAAATCCAGATAAGGAATATGTTCTGTTTGAGTGTCCATTTTATTTTTTTTTTTTTTTTCGTTTTTCTGTTTGGAAAGTGTCTGTCAATATCAATTACGTAATATTATGCTCGTAAAAAAATTAATAAAGCTTAATATTATTTTATCGTGAAACAAAAGCAATACATACTCGTATTATAGAAAGAAAATTATGAAGAGAAAACTCGTTGAAAACTTGCACAAGAATTCACTAAAAAGAGAAATAGAGGAAAACATGTTTAGAGCTCCTGGCTGTTTGTTGGTACAATTTCAATTTAATAGATACGAATGTTAAGTTACAACCAAAAGATTGAAGAATGTAACGCATACGTGTTGTTAATGTTAGTTAAACTGTTGCCATAAAATTAGTTTTAAAGATAAGGTTTGGTTTGGTTTTGTTTTGTTTTCTTTTGTAATTATAGTACTTCTAACCGTTAATATATCATTCAATCCTTAAATAAGAGCAATTAAAAAAAGGTGTTTTCAAAACATCAACGGCTTAGTATTAATTACAGTCATATGACCACAAATTAAATTAAATTTTATTGAGGCGGATATAGGCGATTGTAAGTCAGAATATCATTATAAAGAGTATTTTATTAACTGGAGTAAATGTGACAATTTAGCCAATTATGCAGCTAAGCTTAGAATTATTAATGCATATATATTGGAATATGTCCATAAACAAAAACAAGAAACGGCAAAAGAGATTAACTTACTTATTATTTTATAATCGCTCAAGTAGTGACAAAGTAGGGTTATAGTATTCGATATAATATATCGTCGTAATGTCTAGGGTGAAATTTTTTTCACCTAAGAGAGTTTTAATTTTGGTAACTATTTTACTTCGCTGTTGCTCCACAATACCCACGAAGGTAGGAACTCTGATGAGCCTGTGATTGATCAGCTGAAGCCGGTACTGTTCAGTGGCCAGTAAAAAAAAATTAAAATATTCAAAGGGTAAAACGGAACGTTTTAAAAAATAGGACAATAAAGTGTGTAATTGAAACTTTAGAGTCCTTTAAATTTAAATATTTTCAATTTCTCGGCAGAATGCCATTAAAACATGGGATCGGATTACCGACGACAACAGAAAGGATATGAAAAGTCTTGTAATAAAAAAGTTTGGTAAAGATTGCAGTGAAAACCTAGCATTACTTTGGTACAAGAATACGAGTATTTTGTATAACCAAATGAAAATATGAAGGATAAATCCTGCTTACAAAAATATGTTGGAAAGTAAGTTTAACTGTTTAAAAAGTGTTATATTCAATTTAAATTATAAAAAAGAAATGTTTAAGTTGCAATAGATTTGGTAATAAAATATTTGAGTTTTTATTTAAATTTTTTTCTTGCGAGTTAAAATTGACTTTAAGTTTACAAAAACTTATCATTGAATTACAGTTTATTTAAATGAACTTGAGATCTTTTATTATTTTTAATTTTAAATTTAATTTTTCCAATATTTCGGTTTTACAATGTAAAACTTCTTCAGGGATAATAATTTATAATTTTTATAATGTGTATATAATATTTTATAAAATAATTATATTATAAAATATTTTCATTAAAGAAGTTTTAGATTGTAACAACGAAATATTTGAAAAAAATTAAATTTAAAACTAAAAATAATATAAGGTCTCAAGCTCATTTAAATAAACTATAATTCAACGAGATAAAAGATGCAAGAAATTTAAAGAATATAAAAACTTACCCTCAAATTCACAAAAATTATTGAAGGGCTTATTTGACAAATATTCCATAGAAATTTGTCAAATAAGACCTTATTAAACATTCAATATTTTTTATGAATTTGAGGGTTATTATCAAAAAGCATACAAAAATGTATTTTTTTTTAAAAAACCGTTTTTTTACAAAACGTCGCTTTTAGAAATTAAAAGTTCCCTAAGTAACTTCATATCTCTTCTATGTTCCTGCTATAAAATAATAGGGTGGGAACAAAATAATATTGCATTTCTTAACATTTCCAAATAATCAAAAATAATACCCAAACATATTTTAAAAATACTAGAAAAATTCCCCAAATCATTTTACACACCAAACGGGCCCTCCTTTAAACAAATAGTTAAGAACAAAGAATTAGTTACAAAACATCAATTCCACCAGGAAAACATACATCACCACATACAAATGCAGAAATACCTTTTAAAATTTGATGATGATGAAATAGAATAAAAGACAGCATCACCTGACATTAAAATTACACTCGTCGCACACATGCTCTTTAATTGCCAAGTTCATGCAGCATACATTTTTTTGTATTCTTGATCTTTTTCCATAAAGTTCTTTGAAATTGTTTATTATTTCTGGTTTAACATTATATTATTTGCATTATTTAACACTAGGTCTTTGAGAAACACAGAATTGCACATATGGAAGTATGTATGCATGCACATACATATATATACATATATATGTATGTTGTATGTAGTATGAATAAGCAGCCATATTCTTTAATAAATTACCGGCCAAACGGCAACGAGCATCTTAAATCGCTTTCAATTCAATTATATAGAAACCTTAATTTATTACAAATACACTTATTATACTTAAAAAATACACTTTTATTAACTAACGCTTGCATTTAGACACATTAAGTAATTATATTTTATCTTTTTCACTTGATTTAATCATAAATTGATCTATATTGGGTGAAAATTCGCGATTAACTAAAAAGAGAAAAAAACAAGGATGTCTATTTACTAAATAGAGCAAAAAAAGCTGATTTACAGCAAAGAGAGTTTTTAAAAACGCTTATATCCACAATAAGTGCTAAAATAAAAGAAAATTTGGAGAAGTTGGCATTAAGGAAATTCAGTAGAGAATTATTTGGCGGTATTTTTTATAGAGAGCATGAAAGAGATGTAAAGCAAAAGAACACATAAAGCATTTGTAACGGGACCACACGTTTTTTCTTAACAGAACTGTTTTATATATAGTACAATGTTGTATTGGAATTAGCAAATTATAAATGTGTCATTAATTTTTCATAAGAAAATAATTCTTTAAACGTTATATAAATTACAAATATTTCTATGAATAAAACTTTGTATAAATTTTTTAATTAAAATGTTTTTTATCTTGGACCAGCACTCAGGGAAAGACCGCTGAAATTACATTATGCTAGGTGTGATAGAGGGACTACTGTTTATGGACATTTCATTTGAATTTTCCACGTCAAAAATTGCTCTCCAAGAAGTGTATCCCACACCATCTCTTCGGCAGAAAGAAAGAGTTATAAAATGATTTCACCAAAGCATTTGGCATAAAATCGAGGAGTCATTAATTTATTCCTATTTTTAACCATATTATATTTCTGTGAACTTTTGACAAAAGATCATAAGTCGAGTTAAAAAAATTTCTTAGTATTTTGATGGCAAAGAAAGCTTCACAAGACGCTTGGTTTACACTAATCAGCGTCTTTCTATGAATTTTATTTTTTGAGTTATCACATAAAAAGTAATTACTTATATGAACTTGTTGTTGATTTTAATATTGATCTTAGTAGAAATTAAAATATACGTAATACAATATATACTTATAAACTTTATCAAGCACACCTTTTTATACAAGAATCTTTAATAAAAACATCCACAAAATTCAAAACACAACTAAAATTTGTTATTTGTATTTAGGTTAGGACCTCCCCGAAGGAAAACACACCCTTAAGTCCATTGTGATATCACGGGCGGCATAGGCGGGAATCGAACTCATACCTCCAGATTGGTAAAACTAATGCTCATGTACTACGCTACGGACGCAGCATTTAGAAATTAAAATAAAATAATTTAAAAGGTACAAAAGTAGTATACGGAATCAGCTATTAATGGTAGTGTTTAAAGTGGAATGTGTGGTTACGTTAAGCTTGTGTTTGCATTGTGTGTTCCCTTATTTTCGTGTCTTTACAACAACTGAAGTGGGTGCCAATGGAAAAAAATTTTGCAATTTTATATTAAGAGTTTAAAAGCATATGTACACATTTAATTCGTAGGAATGTATGTATGGGTGTACGAATGATTACATATATATGTAATATCATCATGTATTTTTTAATGTAATCAAAAATAATTATTTAGCTTATTGTATAACTTTTGAGGGACAAAGATATCATAAACATTGTATGTATGTACTTATATTTATAATTACCTTCTAAAAAATACTTTAATAAATATGCACCGTAATGCATCATATATATACATATGTACATATATGTATTTATAATCATCTCACACATGCACTGCAATTGCTGACCGGCGGACAAAGAGCTCTTTGAAGTTTTACACTAGAAAATATACACTTTATTGTACTTTAAACATTCACCTTTATTAACTACAGCCTGCTTTTAATATTGTAAAGTAAAATTATATACACTTCAAATTAATAATTTCGGCAGCTATTAACTGATAAATTAAACCATATTGTGTGAAAAATCGCGTTTAACTAAAGAAAGAAAAAAACAAGGATGTCTATTTAACAGACAGAGCAAATAAATCTACTTTACAGCAAAGAGGGTGTTTAAAAGCGCTTATATGCACAACAAGTTCTAATATAAAACAAAATTTTAAGAAGTTGGCATTAAGGAATGCTAGTGGGGAATTATTTGGCGGTTTTTTATTTATAATATGCAAAAGCAAAACCAATAAAAGAACTACATAACATAATAGGTATGCATAACGTAACCACATTTTCCTTTTTTTTTATAAAATGCTGTTTACGATAAAGTTAGGTAGGAAATATTTATAAGAAAACGGTATGAGGAGGGAATTTATGTTTCTTCATAGATATTAATAAAAAAGATAATATAATCGAAAAGTTTCATAGATACTCATGATTCACACACATCAAGTTTAACTCGTCAAGTCTCGAGATTTTGGAGGAACGGAGAAGAGAGAATGGAAAGGGGTACAGACCTGACGGTACTCGTCAAGTTTTGTAAAACAAGCGAAACTTGACGGCAAAATGTTTTCGTGTATGAACGTAAATGCAGGTTCAAAGGAAATTTAACAAAAACTGATCAGGTAAACTTGATGTGTGTGAATCAGGAGTTTTTTACCGTCGAACTTTATTATGCTTAGAAATTCGAAATACGAAGTTATGTAAAACAAGAAGTGGTTTCGGCTTTTTGTGACCGAATTAGTCCTAGTCAAAAGCAGTACGTATGGCCACGTTAAGCATGTGCTGCCCTTATTAAAAAGATTAAATAATTTTTTTCGCTTCTTTTCTTTTGTTTACAATCGTCTGAATACCTTTGGGGTGTCATCGAAAAATTTTCAATCTCATGAATTCATAAATTATTTTAACAGTTTTAAAATTAAATTTTTATTTTAAATTTCATTATTCAATTCACTGCTTGAAATACGCAGGAAACACTAAATTAAACATCTTTATGTTAACAAAAAAAATGGGAGTTACAATTTTTATGCTTGGAATTACAAAATAGGTACGTTATTAATCCAAAAGTTAAATTCCTGATCTTTGTTTTACTTGAAGGCTATAAGTCAATGGGGGGTTACATTTCATGTACATGCAGAAGTAGTGCTATTACAGGTCTGCAGTAGTGTACTGTGAGATTAAATTTTGCCTACTCCAGTAAAGAAACCAACGACATTACGCCGACTACACATGCTTATACAACATAGTACATATGCATGTATGCATGTACATATCGTTACCTTAATGTAGATAGGCCTTAACTAATAATTTACTTTAAAGCAATAGGAAAAATGTTTTCATAACAATTTCAGTATTTTATTAGAGATTATTTTTTTAAGTCAAGTTTTTTTTATTAAATTCTTTAAGCAATTCGCTGTTGGAACACACCAACTCTTATTTTAAAGTGTTATCCATATGAAAGTATAAAAAACAACCCGATTAAAAATTAAAAAATAAATTAGTTAGGGCCTTCCTATATTAAGGTAACAATATGCATGTATGGATGTATTTTACTGTATACAACTGTGTTTATTATGAATGATGTTGTATGAGCGACAATTATCGAGATCGTATCGATGAGATTAAATTGCGAAAACGTAAAAATTTAAATAGTGATATAATTTTGCCAGATATTTTCTCATTACATGTCGAAATGACTAATGACAAGCATATTTATAAAACGACAGAAAGCGAAACTTTTAAAGACATTGTTGGCAAAATACTGAAAAAGGGATACAAGAGTTTTTTTTACTGAGTTGCATAAACATTTTTATATTTTATACTCGAGTCATCTTTGTACTTCATTAGACATACTTATGTAGTTTGCAAATTACACCGCAAAGCTAATCAGTGTCATTTGCCATCAAAATTTTAATGAATTATCGCTACTTGTGAAGTGTTATAAATACCACTACCAAATTTATATTCAGATTACTTCTCAACTCTTTATTTAAAAGAAGTAATTTCTACACTACCAGTGAAAAAGAAGATAAAAAATTTTATGTATGAAGTAAAATTTAAAACATTGTTTAGATTCTTATCATTTTGTTGTGAACTTACAAATTGTCTTGTTTGTTAAAACTACTGTGAATTCTCAGCCAATTTACATAATTTACTTTGGCATATTATTAGTCGTGTATACACTTAGGCAAACAAGGAACCAAATGTAAAAAAAAAGAATAAAAAATGTTTGAGTAGCACCTAAAAGTCCCACTGCAAGTCTCGTTACTAAATTCCAGCAAAACGAAACCAAACCAGAAATGTTCATATATTTTTGTTGTTGATGCCGTTTCGTTTCGAAAACTTCTTCACAGATTAGCGGCAGTTATTGGTAGAACTTATTTGCCAGCCATCTTCATGACCATGTTATAAACGAGTCTGTCCTAAGAGTGTGGTGTTGCTTTCTCAATTTCATCGTTAGCGGTAACTCCTTCTCCAATATCTGCACATCACCTTCTGTTTATGGTAATTGTAACATGATCAGTTATTTTCGGCTAAATTCAATGTCTGCCTATTGATAAGTGTGGTCAAAATAAAAAAAAAAAAAAAGAATTTGAGAAGAAAAAAAAATTACATAAAAAGTGATTCTTGTTTGTATTTTTTTTTTGTCTTACGGTTGCAATGGTTACATGCATCGTGTTATTTTCTTTCACAGATAATTGACATTTTGACTCACTACTTGTGGTTGGGTTATGTTTTTTCTTCTCTTTTTTTCTTAAGGATTTTTTTTTTGGCAAAAAAGAATATTAAAACTTGTGGCTGCAGTATCAGAATTTGCATAAACTTTTTAAATTGGCTTCAATGTTCATTGATGTTTTACAGTTTGAGCTACATGTTGTTGCTGTTGTATTTTATTTTTTTGTTTTTGTTTTTGTTTGTTGCTGGTTAAGTTGCATTGTTAAATTCACGTTCATGAATTATTTTGCGCTGTTGTGCTTTTCTGATGCTGTGATTTTTTCAGATCAAAAATTGACAGTTTATTTAAAAATAAAATGAATAATAACATGATGGATGGATGGGTGAGAAGGTACGCATCAACGGTATATGGTTTGTGTGGGAGTCAAGTAAAGGAAGTGAAAAATATTTTACATATTAAGATTGAATACGTTCACACAAAACAAAAGGTCAATGTGAAAAAATCCATCAGCTTATTGATGACATAGATGTGATAAAAAATCAATACAATATGTATGTATGTATGCATATGTATATACATACATATGTATGTATGTATATCAGATATTAGTGTAGTAATTAATATTGTTCTTTCCCATACAAAATTTATTTCGCCCTTACAGCACTACTTTTATAAAGCGGTCGTTTAATTTCGAACAGATATACATATGTGATATATATGTGATAAACATACATTCGTGTTTGTATTTATTTTGTATATGTACATATACTTATGTATGGAATTCTTGGTTTTCTATTACAAAAAGAAAGATATATATGTATGTAAGTATATATTCTATTATCGATAATACTTAATTTAAATCATAAACATACATATATTAACATATCTCGCGAGTTAAATAATATAAATAATAAGATAAATTATAAAAAGGTCAAATAAAGTATGACATTAAGATATAAATATTTAAATATATTAATTTATAAAATTTTAAATTATCAAAACTGTTATTGTTTTTACATAATTACTTTTGAAGGTTTAGGATTCATTGGAACAAAATTATGCCTCCTTAAAATCTGCAACAGTTTAAAAATATGTACTTTTTGTAATTAACTAAAGAGTTGCCGTAAGCTTTAAAAATGCCTTGTTTAAATATAAATGTTTCTAAAAAATAAAAGAAAACAAAACTAAAGTACCTTTGTCGGGGACAAAATAATTTACTATTTAATCGATCTGATGCCCTGACATATTTCTACTACAGAGCAAAGAAGTATTATTTAAACAAATGTAATATTGATTTTGGCAACTCATGTTTGCAACAGTTGCCAGCTGTCTGAACATTACAGTGCATTTTCAACTATAACACATTTCCCCCCAAATTGCCAAACAGCTGTATCGTTAAACATTGTTGCTGTTGATTTTGTTATTGTTTTGCTCCACTCTATCTCTCTACTTGAAAAGCTTTTAATATTGAGAGCCAGCAAATAATAAAAGAAACACCAAAAATACATCAGTATCTTCGGGTTTGTGAGACCAAACGGTGCGGTTCGGCGGAAAGAAAATATACACGCATTTGGATAATTTTCCAAGAATAATAAAATTAAATTAAGCAAAGTGTATAAAATTAAATATTCAATTAATAGTAAAAGAAATGTGCTAAAAAGTTAAAAATTCATGTTAAGTGCAGTGTATTTTATGAAGTGAATGTTGAAAAATTTATTAACAAGATTTTTCTTAGTCTTTGCATTTGCTTTCATGTTCATGTTAAAAGTAATATAAAAAAGTAACAATAGCTCATTAATATCCCGTACTTGTTTGTATCCAGTAAAACAAGAACACGAAAAAAGGTAAAAAAAAAAATTGCCGATTGTCTAGCAAAAAAAAAAAAAAATTGAAAAAAAGTACTAGTATTAAAGAAAACGGGAATGAAATAATTGTCGCGTGACTTAGTGAATAATAATATAATTTAATGATGGATTCGGTCAGTGCTAATTACGAAGAATTACAACATAATGAAGTTACCGCCATACCGCAATATGGTTTGAAGATCAAATTCGATCATGTTTGGCCCGAAAAACGTCATCAAAACTTGCGACCATCTATTAAACAAACATTGCCGTTGGTTCCGTTGGCCTGTAGGTAAGTTAATTATGCGAATCTAGTTAATTTTATCGTTTATATAACTGTTTATGTGTGCACATTGTTCCGAATCTCCAATCTATCTGCACAAAAGTGGTAAATGTTAACGTTTCAAACAAAAAACAAAAAAAGTGCATTTCTATATAGACTGAGTTTAGACGAGGAAACATTTAGTTTGTAGGCATATTACGGGTGGGGAAGAGAATATCGTTTTTGTGTTCGGTACTCGGCGATACTCTTTGTTCATATATTCTTTGCTTACAAAAATAACAATAACTATGGAAAAATATTAACAATAATAATAGAAGGTCGCTGGCAACATTTTCATCTGTTTGACGGCGAATGAAAAACCGAAAGAGAATTTCAGATGATTTTCTTCGAAATGTAAACTCAGTCAAAGATAGCTAAAATTAGCTCTAAAATTATTAATAATTTTTTTTTTTATCTAAGGTTTTAATGCATCGTGTCAAGAAAAACAGAGTGTATTGGAGCAACTTGTATGTATAGCCCAGTGATAAATTTTACACCTGCTTGATTTGTTTATAAAAATTAAGTTACTGTTGCTTTGATATCGAGAATTATAAGATATTTAAGTAGAAATGCTAAAATATTTTAGCAATGTGTATTTATTTTAATTTGATAAGATTAACTACTTTTTTTTCCCTCTGAAATTTCCTCCAAAACAGTGAGTGCTTCTAAAATATTTACATACATATACTATACTACTATAATTCTATAACTACATGTTAGAAAATTTATCAGAATAATTTTATGTAGCAGAGCATGATGATGATTGTAAAAGTGATTAGAAAAGCATTTCGTACAATAACAACCATTATTAGACATTATAATATTACTTATTTCAATTACGTATATATGTTATTTCATTTTCATAAAATTACTTATCAAGTTATTTAATAAAAGTTGATTTCTTTTTTAATTCTCTATTCGTTAAAGCTTAACTGTACTGTAAATCATCAATACCTTACACTTTAAAAGATTTCTGTTTTTTAGACAAAAAATATATACATTATTTATTTACCAAAAAAAATTCTAATATAAAGTTTGCAATACTTGAACTTCAGGGCTTTTAAAAGAAATTTTTAGAAAATTTTCCAAATTCAAAAATCACTCAAACATTAAAATCTAATGCGAATTTGTTCACATTATATGAAGTTCGTAATAGCGAAACTCTGTAGTATTTCCTTAAAAAATTTAGCTGGAATTTTTTATCTATTTTTTTCGAATTCAGCAGCTGCAAAACCATATAGATGAACCATCAAATAATTTTGTACAGCAAGATTCGGGATTCGTCCCTGAGCGCCGTTACAACTTAGCTAACAACCAAGTTGTATGCAATTTAGTGTGCAATCTCATGCACAACATAATTTTTTAATGTCGAGTGGCGGTAAATTTCAGATTGAGTAGTTCGTATTCGGGGCAGGTATTTGAATTCCCGAATATTTAAAATTGATAGTGGAAACACCACACTAATAACCACTCAGTCAGGACCAGGACCTGTTAAAATCCAAAACAATATAAAATGTAACTGGAACAAAAAACTAGTATTTATTTCGAAGCAATTGAATTGTTTCCGAGTTTTATGTTATTTTTTTATAAAAAAAAAAAAAAGAAACAAAACAGCACGTTTTTATAAAAAATTTTTCAACTAAAAAAACTAACGGCAGACCTGTCCCAATGATTGACTGATAGGGTTTTTATGATTATTTCTGACATCAGATATCTCGGCTGAATTTGTTGACTGGGTGCTTTTGATGTTAAAAAAGTTTCCCCATTTGAGTGTAAAAAAAAGCATTGTTTAAAATTTTAAATAGATTTACAGATTCTAAACACGATTAAAAAATGTTTTAATATATTGTTTTTTTTTTCAGTAATGAGATTTTTTGCACGATATTGAATAAACAATGTTGTCGAAAATAAACTTCTCCTGTTTTTATACGAACAAAATTGTATTGGAGGAATTTGCAGTCGGTGCAAAATCTGACAACAAGTAAAAACTTTAATATTTCTGAGAAAATATATACATATGTATGTGCATATACATATGTATCTACTCTATATGCATACATACTAAAGTGTGGCACAAACACCACAAAAATATCTTACAAGCATTTCATGAAATTGCAATCAGTGTGTATGTATTACTTGCTCATTGCAAAACACATACTTCCAAAAATATTTCTTTTGTTCCACGATCAAAACATTGAAGATGAGAACACAAGTACAACAAAACAATGTTAAAATAAAACAACGCTGAAGTAGAAGAAAAATGAAGTAGAAGATCAAAACTATTTTGGAACATTCAAAACATGTTTGAATAACTCGTAGACAAACTTGCAAAGAAACTATTGCATTTTTTATGAACACAAAAAATCGAATGTATACAAATAAAATAAAAATATCACAATTCATATTAGGTTTGAGGTTCGTTTGTAAGGTTTTTTAAAGAAAAATATTTAAAATTTCGCAAAAAATTTTAAAAATTTTTAATTTCGCCTACATTTAATGCATCCATTTCAATATACATATGTATATTTACGATTACTAAAATTTAGAAAAATCACGAAAATCAGAAAGTTGAAATTATGAAAAAAAATTTGGTGTAATTTACCGTTTTTTTATTTCTTTGTATGTTTTTGTTTTGATGTGCTGCTTCATTTGAACTCACAAGCACAAACAAAACTATAGAGAGAAACTTTTCAAATGGTGCTTGTTTTGTTTCAATGAGAGTCATGTTTTGTTATGTTTGTTTTGTTGAGAATGTTTACACTGGAATACACGGCTTGGAAGTAGTGTGCTTTAGAATGCAAAACTTTCAATACATTTTGTACAGCTCTTTAATACATACATCCTCTTCCATACATATTTATGTATGTATGCGTTTTTAGCATTTTGCTTATGCAGCAATTTATTTAAGTTTCTTAGAAATTTTATTTCCACAAAAATTGTATAATTTTTATGCGTGTGTTTGTTCATTTCATTTGTTGCATTTCATTGTTTCATTTTATGGCCACGAATTTTATATCTACAGGGCAAGGCAAATTCATTATCTGGTAAACTAACTAGCTAATTCGCCCTAATTCGTAGGAAAAATTACAGACTATCTTACAACACTGCTTTTTGCACGTTATTTGTTTTTATAGCAGTGTTGTAGCACCTCAGAGCGCGTTCTGATGTGCCTGTGGTTTGGATACAGCTGAAGCCGTTACTGTTCACCAGTGACTATGCCCACGCCACTAAAACCTTCCGACAACAACTGACACAAAGATACACAAATGTACACCAGAAAAAAAGCGAGATGTTTTTATGAGTTTAAAACTGGGGAAACCCAAGAAAATTTTTCGTTTTTTTAGTCAACGTGCAGACTACTTCGACTATCGCCAATGCGCAATGTCGCCAATTTTGAGCTTAATTTTTGACCGTATATTTTTCTTTAGGTTTTTTTTTAAATAAAAACAAGGACAACAACACTTAAAAAATGTAAATAAAGGGTCTCCCAACAAGAACGCAAGATTTAAATTTGGCCCCATTCGAAGTGTCATTGTTTGACATGTGAAGAATTGTTATTGTTTGCTAGTAGAAGGTACGAGGTTAGTAAAAATGGAGCGAAGGGAGTTCGTTAATTAGGTATTGGAGAGACAACATGAAAATGCTTATTTTGCCGATAAAATCATCTTCAGTGACGAGGCCCATTTCCATCTTGATGACTTCGTCCTTAGGCAGAATTGTCGCATTTGGGGTGAGGAAAATCCTCGAGTGATTCACGAGAAGCAAATGCATCATCAACGTGTCACTGTGTGGTGTGGATTTAGGGATGGAGGAATCATTGGACCTTTTTTTTATGAAAATGAGGCAGGTCAAGCGCAAACACTCAATGGTGTTCGGTATCGTGAAATGATAACCAGTTTTTTCGTCCCTAGAATTGAAGAAATGAATGTGGAGGGCATGTGGTTTCATTTTTAAATATCACATATAGAAGATATGCATGTGTTCGCAAAAGAATTTATGTAGGTTTGTCTCACCAACATTTACCAGTGACCTATTTATCATACAAGAAACAACCACAATATCATTTCAATTCATTTAAAGTTGTGCTGGAACAAGTACTAAAATTCTCAAAAAAAAAACTTTTTATTTTATGATGTTTTTTCCTTAAAAAGTTTGTTATACAAAAATAAAAAAAAAGTGTAAATAAAGTGCTATAAAAATAGCAAGAACACTATAAAAATGTAGGTAAGTTTCGCATGCATATTGTGTGTGTATGTAAGCACACAGCAGTCAGAAGAATGAGTACGACTGACCACATTCCGTAATACGCAAGCATTTCTAAGTTCTTCGGTATTTGAGCAATAAAGCGTCGGCAAAGGAAAATAATACAGAAATAAAATGGGTCTGCTTTAGCTTAAAAATTAATGAGACGCCGACTTCTTATCACTTAACCACCTGTAGCTCCTCTACACTATACCTTTCCGACTTGTTGAGGTGTAATGCATTGCCTGAGCACTGGTCCCAGAAAAGTCTGGAATACGCAATCTGAAGAATTGTTAATTATGCTATTTCTAGATGGGCTATCGCGTTTTTAGAAACAATGACTTAGTACTTAGCCCACAAACGGTAATCCAGAGGTGTTAAATCGCACATACGAGGGGCCAGTGACCACGCAGTAATGTTGTTGATTTTGCACTAAATCGATTGTTAAGCGTGCTGAACGAAGTGCTCTATGAACTTCGCAAACAGATTTATGATTTTTTTTCAAAGTAAATTACTACAATTTGGGAGCCATACCTTACTGAACAGAAATGTCAAGACAGTTTGACACTCCCAGTTGTAAAACCATATTTATCGATATCGATGGTTCTTAGAGCTGATTCACATTTATCAAATATACCTGATCAGTTTTTGTTAAATTTTCTTTGAACCTGCAAATACGTTCATACACGAAAACATTTTTCCATCAAGTTTCGATTGCTTTACATTACTACGGTTAAGAAACGAAGAGAGAAAGCCACAAAAAAAAAGAAGAGGGAAAGAAACAAACTCACTTTGATTAATAAAAAACTTTAAATAGAACTAAGAAATAGATATAAATCACTAAATTGACCTGAAAACAATTAAATTGTCATTACTTTTCAACAATTTAATTTTTTTTGCAGCCAACTTCACTTCCTCACGCGCTGTCAAAATTGCATTTTCCATTTGCAAAGCATTAACCCCGCTTTATTTAGGTTGGTTTGATATATGTATTTTGTATGGCGATGAGAAATTTTGATGTTTTTTTAATGTTTTCGATAACACAATAGAGGCGAATTCATTACACAAAATATAAAAGGAGTTACAACAAATGCGATCTCTTTCCTATGTTTACTATATTTTTAATCGATTTTCAGTCACGAGTCATGCCATGTCGAATTGTCAAACAGTAGGCAATACATGTAACACTAGTTCCATGCAATCCGTGAAAAAAAGGAAAGTTATAATTTCAGAAGGAATTTGCATAATTTGGCAGTTAGAATTGCCAGATGGGACAAAAATACAACAGTTTAATTCGGGTGCGAACTTCAAGCAATATGCCTTTCTATATACAATATGGAAAATGTTTCGTTTCTAACCTTAAAAATGTTATTGAGACAAATCTTTTATTTTTATGTGTGACTTGACCAATTTTATTGCCGACCATTCCTATTATTCGTATTAATTTTTTAAAAAGTGTGAAGGAATTTTATGACAATGAAAAAGAATTGTTATTTCGAAAGAATTATTTTTAATCAGGCTTACATTTTTATGCGTGATTAATTTTTATTTTTATCAGAATAACATGAGAAAATCACGACATGCGCACAAAACCTATTTTTTGCTTCCTTTTTTATTAAAGATAAAGTAAGGATATGGGTATTACAAAAAAATTGTTGACGCCACGAAAATATTTTTACAGTGAAAGCATCTTTCGTGGCCTTTACTTCTATTATGTTTATGAATCAATTGTGTGTTTTTTTTTGTACTTTTTCTCTTTGAAGGGAAACATGCAGTGTGTCCGCTTGTAGGAGCTTTTACTCTATTTAACTTGTACAATGTAAGATGTCGTCAGTCTGGTCATGTCTGCTGCAAAAGGGACATACATTTACAATGGTATATGACTAGTTTGCAAAGGCTTGCCACTACAGCCGACTTTATGGACTTAAAAAATTGGTTTACTGGTTGTAGAACAGACGAATTTCAAGTGCACTCTATAAAATAATTATAGCACTATCTGTTCGCATGCACTCATTGTGAATATATTGGACTACATGCTCCATTTTACTCGTTGAGGTGCTCCATGGAGTAATAACATGGAGTTTTTTTTTCGGATAGTCCGAATGGGTTATATGGTCCACCCCTAGGACAACATAATGTTAAGTATATCATATTTTCTCCATACAATTTAGTTTGTCTTGGACCAGTCCTAGTCCTCTGCAGACATATTTGGAAAGTAACTGTAATAAAGTCACATATTTTGTCCTGAAATATTTCAGGGAAGTTTATTATTTTGCCATTTAAACTCAATTCTCTCACAGTAGTTGTGGTATCAAAAACATATTCGCGTTTCGCGTGTTGTTGTCGCATTCATCTGAATGAAAACCAATTCATATGGTGAATATGTGAGTTGAGGCGGTGTAAAGGCCTGGATTGAAATTGGCACCGAAAATTCTGTCTCTTTTTGTAAACACATTTATACGACTTACAAACCCTGTATTCACAAAAGCAAACATAAATCTTTATAAAATATTTCTCTAACAAAATAAATCGATATTTTTATTGTAAAATTCTTATACTGATTGCAAATAACTAGAGTATACTCGTATAGATATAAAATCGCAATGCTTCCTTACACACATATAAATTAGTATACGGGTATTATTAATAAATGAAGTTATTAAAAAATCATTAAAGTGTCATTTATATATGTTGTTGTTGCACCTTCCAATTTTCTCCGGGGAAACGTTTATTTTTTTTTACAGTGGTGATTGATCAGGCATAAACCAAAACCATGACCTGCCTTTCAAACACTTTTACTTAAATTGTTATCAAGGGAAGGTAAATAATATAAGCAATGAAATCCATATCGTCACCGAAAATGCAAAAGGGCCAAACATCACTTTTAAAAATTTTACAGGAGGGACTAAAGACAAAAAATCAATAAATTAAATTAATTGTGGATTTAGGTAATAGAAAAAAAAATTATTCCCCAGTTTCAGACTCATAAAAAACATCTCGCATTTTGTGTGCATTTGTGTGTCTTTGTGTCAGTTGTTGTCGGAAGGTTTCAGTGGCGAAGGCATAGGCACTGGTCACTGAACAGTGACGGCTTCAACTGTATCCAATCCACATGCACATAACAACGCCCTCCTTCGTCGGTATTGCGTAGCACTTTTTTCTTTTTGTTTTCAATGTAATTAAGCGAACGAACGATATCGTGTGACATCGTGGGCCAAACAGTAAATTCCGAAATTTAAACCCTAGACACAAACCAATTGATAACAGAATTCTGTTAAATATGAAAAATCGAGGTGTACCTATGCCCAATAGAACCGTGCTTGTATTTTTGGACGAAATTGGCTTAAACTAAAGCAACAAATCACAAACATATAAAATTGTATCTCCAAAAATGTATAGGAATCTTGTTATTTTTACAAATAAAAACTGCCAAATTCTTTGGAAGATGCATGGTATTCCAGGAAAACGCAGAAAGAGGGCGATTGGAAATTTATGGCTGTTGTTGCCCTTTATGATATCCAGTGGCGAAAGCCTTTAACAGAAGGATTTTTCACAAAAAAAAATCATTTTTACTGAAATTTCAAATTTGGAATTTCTGTAGAAGATGAATTTGAGGAAAACGGACAAAGATGGATAGATGGAAATTTATGGAATTTATGGCGGCTCTGGGCCTTGATGAGCATTTGCTCTAGACTCTACACACGAATAAAATTTCTATAGTTTTGTACACCAATCATCTGCTTACTTGGTGGCAGCTTGCATAAATAAATTCAGACGGACGAAAATGTTGCATAACTTTCTTTGATCTCCTATTATGTGTATTGTTGACAAAACTCTCTCGATGTTGTTTATAAAACTCTCTACTGCGTTTTCTTTTTTAGGGCATTTATCAATGGTCTATTATTTTATTATTATATATTAGCCCCTAGGTCTCTTCGTGGTCCTATTTTTGAAAAAACATACAGTCTATGTGTCCTTCTAGACGCAGATCTATCTAAATTGCATTAAAACCGGTGAGATAGTTTCCAACACGCATAAATTTATTAAAATCAAATTTTTTTTTAACATCGGAATTAGGCGAAACTTCAAAAGAACACGACCATGGTTCATAGATATGTGTTAATTTTTAACAAAATTCGGGCAGTAGTTTACTAGTTTATTATTTACAGAGAAACATGTCTGTTTTATATACATATATGTATGTATGTATATATAAAGATTTGAGATTGTCATAAGCAGCATTTTTAACGAAAGTATTATTAAGACGTCACTTAAGTAATTATCCATAAGCAAATAATTTCTTTTCTTGTTGTATTTCAAATTATTTCTAAATAGCTTGTTATCTTTTTAACAGCAATTTAAATAGTAACAACAAAAGCAATAAAAAAAATCGTATACAGTCGAACTTCTCTATAAAAAAAAATTCGTTATAGAGAAACTGCAGAAAATTTTGACTACATTTTTTTATGTAGAAAATATATTTATTAAGACAAAAAAAATTGTTTTTACATGAACACATTAATTTTTTTTTATGAATACATACATACATATGTGACTAAATTGATGCAAAAAATCGATTGCTAAAAACTTCGCAATAGAGAGATTATTTAGTGTGAAAAATTCTATTTAGGTCTTAAAAAATTGTACGTTACAGAGAGAACTTCGCTATAGGGAAGTTCGTTATAGGGAGATCAAAATGTATAAAAATTCTCATAAAAATGTTGTGTTCACGAATTTTATTTGTTATAGAGAAGATTTCGTTATAGAGAAGTTCGACTGTACTTCATCACCATGGCAAAGAAAGCACAATTAAGATGACTAACGAAAAAGCGTAGTTAGAAAAATATATGTACTTATTTCCATCAGCTGTGCACAATAAGGATAATTTCTTAATTTGCATAATTTTTAAGTGGTTAATTTGGATAAAATATATATTGTATATATATTACAATATCTACAATTTCATTATATTATTAACATAAACTTATTACAATATACATATGTATAACAATGAAACATTCAAATCATCTGCGAAGGTTTCAGGTTATTTTTTTTTGTTCCGATTTGTTTTTTGTATTTGTTTCATGAAGCACATGAGAAACTAGAACAATAGTTATGATAAGGAGCTATTGCTCGTTGAACATGTGTATAGCACAAATTATCACATACATACATACATACTTATGTACATACATGAAGAATAATTGTTAACCCTCTAAATAATTAAGTAGTTGCAATACAGCAATTCTGCTCATTGAGAACTTTTATCAGATTTATCGACTTTTTCTTTCAAACGGAAGGCGACTTAAAAGTATTTGGAAAAGAACAAAGAAGAAATAAAAAAAGCTTAGCTGTCGTATTCACAAATATTTTTTAGATTTATACCGGGTGGGCCAAAATCACCATGCGGTTGAGAATTTGAATATAACTTTTTCATTTACATATTCATTTTTTTTCTGTTTATAAAATATACAAAATAGAAATTTCTATACAAAATTACATTATTATACCTTTTGGAAATCAAAAAAATTTTTTCTGAAGAAAAGTTAGAACTATTTGGAGAACGAAAGTTCTAAAAGAGGGATACTATTTATATTTCGGCAGCTGGCAATACTAATGTCAATAACTAATCTGGCAACTCCAGAATAAAATGTGACATTTTTTAGCATAAACGTACTCACAACGTTTTGTTTTGTTTACAGTGACTTAAGAATTTATCTATAAAAAAATTTTAACAAACTTTTTGTATGAAAATAATTAAAGAACGAAATTATTCAAAAAAAAAATTGTATCTATAAATACAAATTTTAACGATATTTTACTATGAAAAAAAAATACCAAACGAAATATATCTATACAAAAACTACCGAACGAAACTTCTCTATAAAAAAATTACCGAACGCAATTTCTCTATAAAAAAATTACCCAACGCAATTTATCTATTCAAAAAAAATTACCGTAAGCAATTTTTCCATAAAAGAAAATTACTAAAGGAAATTAACTATAAAAAACTTATCGAAAGAATTTTGGCCTATAATAAACTTACCGAACAAAAGTTTTCTATAGAAAAATTACCGAAGGCAACTTATCTATAAAAAAATTTTAACGAAATTTTTCTATGAAAAAATCTATAAAAAAATTATCAAACGAGATATGTATTTCAATCGAATGCTCCTAAAATTGCAAAGTACATATACAAGTCTATAGTATCAAAAAAATATTGGTGTGAAAATATTTCGAATAAAATTTTTTATAAATAAAAATAATTTATAATTTGTTCGTAACCAAGAATTTAATTTACGACTTTCGTATTGCTAGAATTCAGACATGAATATGTACAGAAGTATATTGACATGATGAATAAAATAAATTAATACTTAACATTTCAACTGCTTTTGAAGTAAGAAATAAATATTTATGAAGTAAGAAATACTTTGAATATTGGAAACACATCTCCATTATTACAATTTATTTTTAGTATGTTGTCAGAAGAAGTTTACATATTTGAAGTTACAATGAACTCTTGCACTAGATTCATTTATTCATGTCTATGTGTGTTAGGCTAATGCAACTTTTAAAATTTAAATGCAGCACACTAGAACTCACGCAACCTTACTTGTTTGTAGTCAACTATGAAAATATGAAACAAACTAAATTTAGCTTCTATTGCCTTTAATTTTGAATAGAGTATGAAAGAAAAGAAAACGTCTAAAATGACATGCATACTTTTCTATGTAGAAACTTCTTGTGGACATAAAATGAGTTTTTTTTGTTGTTGTGGACATACATATAGTTTGGAGTTGAAACAGCCAGGAGAAAAATATTCATATCTAAACTTTAAAAAAGATTTCATCTAGACTACGTTGCAAAATATGTATATTGGCAAACCGTGAATAATGTGCTCGTAAACGAGTATGTATTCCTCTCTATTCAACGTTTCTGTATCTCAAATATTTACTTAGTATCGTATGTTTACAATTGCAATATTAATGCTTCTCCATCGGTATGTCTGTAAACACTGTTATATACAGTGCCGGTAAAAGCAATAGCAGCGTTACACCATATTTCCATAATGTAGTCGATATTTCCACCGAAGAAATTTGAACGTCATAAAAACGTAAACGCTTCTTCATATGGCGCAATCGAACCAAAACAAACATTCATACATATACTTATAAAGACAAACTTTAACTTCAGTGCTATTTTTTTAACTCCAACTGTACTCTGTATATGTATGTATATGTACATATATCTACAATATGTATCCATCTGTATACGAAAATTTTATGAAGTACAAATTGAGTTTTGTTTTTTTATTCTTTTGATTGCGAGTATTATAAAAGCAGTAGGAAGTTAAGTCAACGACTTGTCACTGAATAGCTAATTTGGTGACAAATTAATTTTGCGGTGCACAATAATTTCAAAGACATGATATCTATACATACATATGTACATGTGACAGTACATACTATACTTGTGACCGTGCATGAAGAGAAAAAGTATTTCAGTTTAGTCCATGGCAATTTCGAACACATTAAGCATGAAGAATTTGTTGCTAAACTCCTAAAATCTGTTTTGTAAAACATGATCGTAAGATTTGCTAGCTGTTGCTGTCAAATTTCATATTTAATTTAGTTATTTTTGTCTCCTCTTCTTGTATTTTCATCTAGAGGTGCATAAGTAGACCAACTAGTATAGCCAACTTCCAAATCGATACAATAGTGAAACAATCATTGAAATTCCTTTTATCGTTAACAAGTTAGAGAACATTTTAGGTGTTTTAAAATAATTAGCTACTACTGCGCGTTTCTGATAATATACAAGGGAAAATAGTATAAATATATTGCAATGCCATACCAAGTCTTCGGTTCACAGTAGAGTATGTTAAAAAAAAATTGGCGGATAAGCTGTAAAAAAACATCTATAGTATATCTCGCTCATATACTCGGAAATTATCTACTGGCATACTGATGACGTCTTGCACCTTTTTGGTACGTTCACTCACCTTGGAGCGATAGTGTCCCAGTAGCGAAATTTTTGTTCACTTTGTTTTTTTCTACGAGAAGTAATACTCGGGAAATTAAGATGCCTACCGACATTATGATAATGTGCAGGAGTTGGTGAACTGAAAGAATAGCTCATAAATTGTTTTTGTGTGAAGTACGCGTATTAGTTTTTAAGGCAAAGGAGATTAACTTTTTTAAAATTTTTTTTTCTCGCTCAAATATTCACAAAGAAGTGTCATATCGTTCGATAATTCATCTGTATTAAGTGTGTTCTGGGCCCTGGGCCAAAAACATATGAGTAAAGTTTTTCATTTAATTTTTTGTATGTTAGTGCATATGTATATTTTTTATATGGTCAGCATATTTAAAATGAAAATAAATTCCCTTTTGAAATACCATAACTAAATGACGTTTGCTACAAGCAAATGTTCTTGACTTTGAAGCATTATTGAACTTTAAAAATGAGGAGGAAGAAGAATTGTGATAGAGAACCCCTACTGCAACAACTTTTCTAGTGTGTTAATATTGTGGGTATCAATGCTGTGTCGTGAAATGTGATACTCATTGTAACATAAACACCGACTTCTTTGTATAAAAGAGCGCGTAAACATTTTAGCATAAACAATTCGTTAATAATAGTATTTTAATTTTTGCCAACAATAGGAATGACATCATCTCTTATAATTTCGCCATACAAATATGGTGGAAATATTTGATTTTCTTTCCCAATGTGTCTACACATACAACACTGATACACAGACGGACATGTGTTTGCCATTTAAAACCCCATTTTCATTTGTTTTTTTTTTTTTCAGATATGCTGCCTACTATTGGAAAGTTTCCCGTGAAGGTCGCCGCTGTTATATGGACTATTATTACATGGAGCATGCCAAACAAATGTATGGTGTTCCGTTGGGTGGCATTGGTAGTGGTACTATTGGTCGTGGCTATGCCGGCGAATTTTGTCGCTTTCAAATGCGTCCTGGCATTTATGAATACAACACTGTACAGGCCAATCAATTTATAGTGACAATTAAAAATCAAAAGGATGAGACCATTTTTCAAAGTCTACTATCGAAATCAAATGCCGGGTAAGTAAATAAATAACTACTCTGAAGGTATGGTCGGATTAGGCAAATATTTCACAATATACATATAATTAGCAAAGTGTTGTAAAATTGTTTATGAGTTATACCAGGTAAAATCAAGTTATATATTGAAAATATACTAGCCTAACTCACAATCATATGCAAATAACTGAGTAGTTACCTTGTTGGCTTTGCAACCAGCATGAGTTGGGTTCGATTCCCGCCCCATTGAAGGTGAAATTTTATTCTGATTTTTCTGCGCTGTAGCACCGCCCTCCGTCGGCATTTGAGCAATAAAACGTTGGCTAAAATCGCTATAAATAGTTTCAAAATAATACGGCAAACTTAACATAAGAGATCAATCTCACCACCTGTCTATTCTATACACTATCCCTCTCTCTATCTGATTTTAGTGCAATGCATTGCATATGTAGGGAGGTTCACACAGAGCACAAGAAACGACAAAAATTGTCAAACATTATTGCATTTGCAAAGTTGTATAATCAATTTTTACTCTACACTAACAATATAACCTGATATGCAACTGATATACTGGTGTAAATAAACTACAGTGCGTACTATACCTTTGCAACACTTATTTGCAAAATAATAGCAATGAAAAACAATTTAAAAAAATTATTTTTAAATCTAAAAATTTAAAAAACGTATAAAAAGAGAAAAATCAAAAAAAAATTAACCGGAGAAGATATAGCGAAAATTTTAACACTCCAAGAAGCTCATATGAAGTTGCGTAGCAAAAAATCTGCTATAAGTGCTGCTCTTGCAAACTAAACAAAAATATCCGTTCACAGTTGGTGGGAAATTTCCACAATTGTAAAGAAATTGTAAGTTGGGCTACTGTTTTATTTTAGATACGATCCTATTTCCATTTATTAAAATTTCTACAACAACAAAACTGTACAATATTTAATGCTAATTTTTATATAATGAAATATTGGCCCAATCTGACCGTAAAATAAGTTTCTAAGATGTGTTTGCCAATTTATTGTTTGTACGATTCGTTAATTACTGACTTATCTATTAAATTTTGATTTTGGTTATGCACTGTGAGAAATTGCTTTTTAAAATGTTTTTTTTTTTGTTAATTTGTGTTCGTAGTTTGAGCAAATGGTTTCCTTGTCTTTAATATCAAATAATAATTGACATTTGTGGTTTGTTAATTTCATATTTTACATGTAAACATTCTTCAGTGATGAGATATTTTTTATTACAATTTTTTCCGTTAGAATAAATTATATTTTGTTTTATTACATTTTTATTTCGTGACTTATTGTATGTTGATTTTTTACCTTTTTTTTTTCTTCAAAAAACATATTTTTCTGAATCAAGTAACAGATATAGTAAATCGTTGGTAGCGCACCCGGTCATATTAAGGTATCTGTGATAAAATCTTATGCAACAATGTGGGATAACATGCAAGTGCATATCGTCATATGACATCAAAAAAACTGTAAGCTAGAAAAACATGTGCTTGGAAAAGTTACACTGCTATAATTAGAAATAATGTTATTATCAACAAAATTCTAAGAGGCGTAACTCTTGCTGTGTGCACAGAATTTAATTAGAATATTTATTGCATCTTCTGAGAAATGTTTGCTATGTGGCTTAGGGCGTTTTTGATTTTATACGACGATATATATTTACACCGCACTGCTCTACCAAAAGTTTATTCAAGCACAAAAAAAAACAATGAGAATTGATTGACCTTGCAATCCATCCCTGTAACCCACTCAAAGCAGCATTCGACACAGTTTTTAAGTCCAGAAAAATTAATGCGTATCGGAAATTGATTTGACGAAAATTACAAAGTAACTAAAACCAAACACCTTTTTTTCGCAAATGTTCGACATCGATATCCTTCCAACAAGTTGACCAATTTTGATGAAATTTGTGGCAGCCGATAAATTTTTCAAATCTATAAAGTTCAGTGAATATATAAAATTGATTTGACGAAGACTTTTGAAGTTATTAGCAAAAAAAAATTATTTTTTCGAAATTTTTCCCCATCGATATCTCTCGAATCAGTCAAATTACAGTCAAATTGACAGAAATCGACGTTTGCTTTTGAAGCTAACAGCTAAGAGTTAGGTTTGGAACTTGGTCGATTTAGTAGTTTAAAAACAAAAGTATTTTTCGAACATTTTATTTTCGGAAATTTTCGAAATCTACCGAACCAAATCAGACATCTAAGTTAACTAGATATCTTTCGTATGCGGCACATTTCGCCCCGTTCCGTTCACGCGTTCTTAAGTTCCCATCTAGCATTTTCAATCGTTGAGTATTCTTCTGGAAGAGTATATTTATCGTCGACGAGAGCAGTTTTTAATCGTAGAAGATTTCTGGCGCCGAAGAAACTGTTACAAGAGCTGATTTTGTAAAAAAAAAAAAAAAACGAATAATTAAGAGAAAGAAACATAGATTTTCATTACTCGTCGAACCACTTCAGCACATTGTTTTAGATTGTTTATTTGAATACAAGAAGTCAATGTTAGCTGGGTTACTAGATTACATTAATACACACGCACATATACATAGTATATATACATACATACATACATCCATGCTGACACCATCGGTAATAGAGTCAGAACCGACTCCCAGGACCTCAAACCGTCGAAATATAATGAAAACACGATTTTCGAAAATTAGGGTAACATCAGTAACTTCCTATGGCGGTAGGTTAAAAACAATTAACGTGCCAACAGTATCAAATATATTCTATCTATTAACTGTGGTGTTATAACTTTGTAATTTCTAACAATTCTAATGTCCAAAAATATATGTAGTAAAAGATTTCAATGTTTTTGATCCAATTATAAATATTTGTGTTTTGTAGCATAATACATTTGGATGTGTGTATGTGTTCAACATAATGTTAATTTTTTGTTAATAAAAACTCTTTCAAAAATGTAAAATTGCTATTGAAAAAAGTTCTCGTAAAAAATTGTTAACAATGAAACATTAAACGCATTTCCCATCACTGCTTCAAACTAATACTCTCCGTTGGCTATTTAACCTCATTAATGGTTGGTGTATAAGCTAAGTAACAAAGTCACAAACCCAACCCATTATTTGAATTTTTTAATTTACTTCATAATTTTCTTACTTTTTTCTCTTTTTTTCTTTTAACTTTTAACAAACAAAATATTTAATATAATTTACAAATTGCTTAAAAAATAAACTATTGGACTAATTGGAATTCGGCTGTGATAATGGAAAACTGGCGTAATCTTTCATACGCACATACCAATACATATGTACATAACAACATTGGCTTTGATGAACAAATTTTAAATACACTTTACTTGAGTAATTCTGTATAAAATGTTTATACACTTATTTTCACTAAATTTAAAACCAACTAGCTGCTATGTAAAATGTAATTTACCCTATTGCAGTAACAATCGCGCTAAGCAACCTCTAGCTAACTGGCAATCGCAATTAGATGATGCCAAATGTTTTTATACTGGATTATATCCCAGATCTTGGACAGAATATGATCTTTCCGAATATGGTGTACGTTTGGTCTGCCGTCAAATATCACCAGTTATGCCACATGACTACAAGGATTCTTCATTACCCTGCGCAGTATTTGTTTGGTCGATGGAGAACATATGCGAAGAGGATAGAACAGTTTCCATAACATTTACATTCAAAAATGGTACTGGCACTAAGAAACAAGATGCTGAGGGTTGTGCTTCGTCGACACTATTTTCAGAAGGTAATGCCAAAGGTGTAACTATAAATCAAAAGATAGCGGAAATGCCCTGTGCTTATAATTTGGCCTGTCGCATATTACCGGAAATCAAAATTACCAGATGTTTACAGTTCGATCCTAATGGTACGGGCGAACAATTGTGGCAGCAATTGAAAGACCAGTGCGAACTAAATGAGGAAACCGCCGATGAGACTCTCAAAGGTAAGTGTTTTATGTTTATAGCAGATATAAACTTTTAAGATGCTTTCTAACATGCAGGCAAAGATTTGGGTGTGGCTTTATGCGCCCGAGTTTCTGTAAAACCTAAAACTTGCCATGATTTAGAATTTGCTTTGACTTGGGATATGCCCGGTATTCACTTTCCCAAAAAGCTTAAAGCTCACACACGTTATTATACGAAATATTTTAATGCTTGTGGCGATTCGGGACCAAAAATTTGTGACTATGCTTTAAAACACTACTCCAGCTGGGAGAAAGCTATAGATAATTGGCAGAAACCAATACTAAACGATGAGTAAGCTTGGAGCCATTTTTTTTAATTAAAAAAAAATAAAAAAATAAATAAGAAATATGTACTGCAACACATTTAATTGCAATAATTTTAAATTCTTAGTGGACTGCCCAGTTGGTACAAGAATGCAATCTTTAATCAACTTTATTATATATCTGATGGCGGTTCCTTGTGGTTATTGTGCGATTCCTCCTTAGGTCAAGATTTAGATAGCAATGATCCCAGGTATGTATGTAGGCTAAATCATTTAATAAAAAAAGAAAACAATGTTAGCTGTGTATTTTACACTCCAAGGCAAGCCTACGGACGTTTTGGTTATTTGGAAGGCCATGAATATCGCATGTATAATACATATGATGTACACTTTTATGCATCACCAGCCATAGCCCATTTATGGCCTAATTTACAGGTTTTATAAACTAGTTTTTATCATTTTATACTTTATCAACTATATACATATGTATAAACATATTATTTGTATATCAATTGTAGGTTAGTTTACAGTATGATTTCAAAGATGCTATTGCCGCCAATTTAACAGATACCCGTAAAATGCTTTACGATGGAAAAATTTTGCCGCGAAAGGTAAAGAATTGTGTACCACATGATTTGGGTGATCCGGATGAGGAACCATTTACCTTGATTAATTGTTATAATATACACGATGTCAATGATTGGAAAGATTTGAATACAAAATTTGTATTGCAAGTTTATAGAGACTATTATGTTTTGAATGAATTAGCGCAGACCCAAGCGGATAATGGCAGTAAATTTAGCTCTATTGAATTTATTGATAAAGACAGCTTGTATGAAATGTATACGCAGGATAACAAGCGCAAGAATTCTGTAGAGGATAAGAAAGGTAAGAATTTAAGTTTAATTAGTTGCAGCTTCACTAAAGGTTTCAGTGGCGAAGGCATATTCACTGGTCACTGAACAATACCGGCTTCAGCTGATAGCAATCCTCAATCACATCAGAACGCCCTCCTTCGTTGCTATTGTGTAGCAACGGCGAAGTAAAATAATAATAATAAAAATGGCTACTAAACCGAAGCTTCCAGCAGAGCTGTAAAATAATTAATCAAGCTTCACCTCCTGTCGTTTCTCTTACTGTCCCTTTCCTATAGTTCCAGCACAATGCTTCGTATATGTAGGAATCATCTCCTGAGTGCTGGTCCCAGATAAAAAAAATATATATATTGTTTAGAAGGCGAGTTCTGTTTTTTTTTTGCCAATAATTCAAAATTTTGTTGCTTGTGTGGAGTTGTGAAATTCTTGTTATGGATTACAACTCAACTCAACTTTAAAACAGCTGTTCACTTGTCTTCGTTAAGTTTTTACTAACATTACGATAAAGGTCTATTTATTAGGTCTATGCAGCTCTACAACAGTGAAAAAGACAAAAAACAAAAGGCATTTTGTTTGTTTAAATTAACTTTGGGATGTCAAAAAAAGAGACTACTACTCTCTCTCAATATAAAAACACACAGGCTACAATAGCAAGAAAAACATTAATTTCATTTATGTATGGCGTAATTGCCTTTGGATACCTTCTCTCAAAATAAAGAAATGATTAAAAGTGTTAATTGGGCGCTCTCTCGAATTAAACAAACGCGTAAAATGTACACAAATTGTTACAGTCAAGTATAAAATACTTCTAAAACACATGGCGAGTTGCACAGACCTAATAAATAGACCTTGATTTTGACTTGATAAAAACTTAACGAAGACAACTGAAATTGGTTGTGAATTGCAATACGCAAAATTAATTGAGTTGAAGAACCGAACTTAGTTGAGTGGAGAAAATATAAATGGGGCATTATAGTCTTGAAAAATTTTTTTTTTAATATTTCACATGCATATTTAAAAATTGCAAATTATTCGAGTTTAATTGTGCATTGCCGAAAAATATATACATATGTACATACAAATACATATTTATTTCAAATTATTTTATGATATTGTCACAAAATTTTTGAATAATAATATACGTACTTACATATTCAATCATTTTGTATTTACGGGCCGGGGCCATGGTGCCGGCTACGAACTTGGCGGACCCAGACGTGAATGAGTAAGGGCGGTCCTTATTGGTACGCCGCTCTGCGCCTTCCCGAAGTAATGCGGAAAGCGGTCCCGGGAAGGAATCTACCCAGAGAAGGGAATTGTTTAGTGGTAACACCACTAGACGCAGATGACGACGGTCTCTGTAAGTGGTGAGGGTGGCGATGGCACGATGGATGGTAGTCTGCACGTTGACTACACAACCAACTGGTTCAACCCCAGTTTCAGACAAATAAAAAAATTTTTAAATAAAAATAAACATCTCGCATTTTTCTGATGTGCATTAGTGTGTTTTTGTGTGTCAGTTGTTGTCGGACGGTTTCAGTGGCGAAGGCATAGTCACTGAACAATACCGGCTTCAGCTGATAGCAATCCACAATCACATCAGAACGCCCTCCTTCGTCGGTATTGTGTAGCACCGGCGAAGTAAAATAATAATAAAAATAGCTACTAAAGCGAAGCTTCAGCACTGCTACGAGAATAAAAACAGAAGAACGTGCGAAAGCAGAGCTGCAAAATAATTAATTAAGCTTCACCTCCTGTCGTTTCTTCTACTATCCCTTTCCTATAGTTCCCAGCACAATGCTTCGCATGTGTAGGAGTCATCTCCTGAGTGCTGGTCCTAGATAAAAAAAAAAAAAAAAAAAAAAAGTGCGAAAGCATTTTCAATCCTACCTCACACGCAAAAAAAAAAAAAATTATTTTCTATTCAGGGTAAAACGTTTCCTGATTAAACTTTGATTAAAATGATACTTGTATCGTTTCCCAAGCAATTAACTCAATAAAAATAGTGATAATTTAATTTCAGAAAATCGTAAATCGGCATCCATGTATATTAACGAAACCAATGGTAAAGTCTATTTAATGGATGCCTTGACCTACTTAAAGGCAATGTATCCTTCTTGCAAGGCCATAATGGAAAGAACCATCGAATATGACAGAGATAATGATGGTCTTATTGAGAATACTAAAATGCCCGATCAAACTTATGATTCTTGGGTAATGGAGGGACCCAGGTAAAATAAATAATAACAATGATGTACTCATAGCTGAAAAAAATAAACTAACATTGATCTATATTAGCTCTTACTGTGCGGGACTTTGGTTGGCTGCCCTACAAAGTATGTCTGTTATGTCGAATATATTAGATCAACCCAACGATTGCTTACGCTATCAGGATATACTCGAAAAAGGTAAACATTCCTTAGAAGAAAAACTATGGAATGGCAGTTATTATCGTTTCGATACCTCCACCAGTCACAAGGATACTATAATGGCTGATCAATTGTGTGGCCATTGGTATTTGAAAAGCAGCGGTTTCAACTATGAGGTAACTTCAAATCACATTGTTGCTAGTTTGCACAAAAACTGAAATCTGCCCAATTTTGTGTTACAGATATATCCAAAGGAAAATGTGCGTTCGGCTTTAAAGCGTATATATGAAAATAATGTTATGGGTTTTCATGAGGGTAATATTGGTGCTGCGAATGGCTTTATAGCCAATACAGATCCTGAAAAGTCTGGTCATGTTGATACCAGCAGTATTCAGGCTGAAGAAGTGTGGCCAGGTGTTACATTCGCCTTAGCAGCTACAATGATACAGGAGGGTATGTTCGAAGAGGGTTTTAAAACTGCTGGCGGTCTTTATGAAACTATTTCGGAAAGATGTGGCATGAATTTTGAAATTCCAGAGGCTTTGTATGGCGAGAAACGTTATCGTTCTATAGGCTACATGAGGCCCTTAAGCATTTGGTCCATGCAGGTAGCATGGGAGAGACGTAAAGCTCTCAGAGATTAAACTTAAGCCAGTAAAAAACTAAGTCAATAGTAATTTTAATTACATATATAAAATAGGAGCTTTTCTTGAAAGTACGTTAAGGTGCAGTTAAAGTACAATGTCTATTTTTTATTTAAACTCTTTATACATATTTATACATACTTATATATTACAAAAAAAAAAACAATTCAAAACCAAAGAGAACAGTATAAACTATGCTATAAAGTGAAATTTAATAGCTTGTTTGGTGAAGGCCTCAGCTACCATGGTTTTTATAAAGCAAACATGAGCACAAATTAAGATTAAGTTTTAGAGAGAAAATTTTAAAAAGGAATGTTATTAACTAAGCCGAGTTCACTCACTACATGCATACATACATACATATATATACGGGGGTGTCACAGAAACAAAGTTCACACGAAAGTGAAAATGAAAACGTTTTTAGCTTCTCCAGAAAACGAAAAACAACAAAATCTTTCGTTTTAAATACACTTAAAAATTTACAAGTGAAAGTGATAATTTGAGAGTATTCACATAAAAAAAACATTCAAAGCAGAATTTAAATTATAGAAAATATCAATTTTACTTAAGTTGTGACTTAAAATACAAGTAAAATTAATTTAGTTAACAAATTTTACGAATTTTATAAAAATTATGAAATCAAGAAAAAAAACGTGGAAGTGAACAAAAATATGCTTTGCCATATTTTTCTGTAAAGTTACCATATCTGTTTTAAAGTAAATTGCCAGATATGCAGCTTGGCATCCCAAGTAGCATAAAAGAAATTAGATAAGAATTAGGAAAAAAAACCGATTAGTTTATTATTTAAATAATTATATTGCCATTTATATTTTGAACAAGTAAATCAATTTGACAATTTTACAATTTTACAAACCAGCGGTTGAAGAGATACCATACTTATTAATAGAGAAACCATATTTATTAATAGAGATAGAGATACCATATTTATTCACAAAAAAACAATGTTTTAATTTTTTTCGTATTTATGAAAACGTATGAAAGCTAAAACATCAAAACAAAAACGTTACGTTTTCAAAAATATGAATATTTTCTGTGACACCACCGATCGTTTTTAAGAGAAATTTATTTAATATTAATATAGTGTTACTATTAAGTTGCAGCTTAAATTACTTCATTTGCTGTATATTTTTTAATAATTTAGAACAGCAATTTGTTCTATCCCTTCAAATTCCTTAAGTATTTTAATATTAATTTATGTATGTTCAAACAATTTGTATCTTCCCAGTGGCGAATGTCATGATGATTCATTGTGAAAAATGTTGATTGTCCAAAACATCCTAGATGACTCGAATTAATTTTGTTCGGTAAGCGCCCGAGTATTAACGAGCCCTAATAGGCAATATCATCGATATTCATATATGACTTTTTATGTAATTCGTGACCATCCTAAAGATTCGTAACAGATAAACTCAGCTGTCTGTACATCCACTCACAACAGACAATGTAGCTAAGTTTCAATATTCTTCAATGCGATAACAAACTAGTTACAAACAAATATTTAATAATCCATTACTTTTTTTTCTCTTTCAACCATTGACGAATACTTCTAACCGTCAAAATCCAGCAGAATTCTTCTTTGTAGCGAATAATAACAGACAATGTCGATAACTTTCAACTTTCTTTCATACGGTGAATCTATAGTGAATTTCTCATAGAAACTACACCTTGATCTCAAGGTTTATAAATGACAATATTATTTTTTTTTTGTTTAAGACAATAAAAACTCTACGAAGCTCTTAAGCTTGTCTGTAGAAACACCCAGGGTCTAAGCGGGAATCGATCCCGCACCACCATATTGATAAGACTAATGCTCATGCACTAGACTACGGAGGCATATCAACATGATAAAGTCGCTCAAAAGACGCCACAGGGTTCTTCAGTTTCTACTTGTGTTCGCTTTAGCTAATTATAATTAAGTTTTGTTTTTTTTTTTTTAATTCTGAGGAAAATTTGGTTCGAACGCATAAACTGAATCGTTAAGACTTAACAGTTATGCTCAAATGCACAGTCATTAGTTACCTAATAGCAATAGTTTCACCAATAATATTTGATTCACAGCTTTTTGTTCACTATTAGTTAAACCGCCAAATGTCAATGGTTAACAAATAGTTGCAGAACAGCTGATTAGTAAATTATTCAGGTATGTGATGAAAATCGTTTTCGGCATTAAAACGTTTTGAAATCGACAAATAGTGTGATGAATTTGTATGTGACGATTTGTTGTGACGATTTCATATTCCATCTTGTTTCATTGAAAAAAAGGCGTTTTTAACATGTGACGCATTTCGATAATGCCAGTTAAAATTCGTTTTCAAATTGTTTAATTTTACTTGAACAAAATGTAAGGAAATATACAAACAAAGTAAAAAAATAAATGAAAAATGATTATAAATTCGTTCTTATTTAAACGAAAATATTCAACAAATATATTTAAATAAATACTAGTTAATATAGAAGTGAAATTTAAAAATTTAAATACCCACATTTCATCTGGCAAATTTAAGGGATCCGATTTATCTCTTAAACGTTTTCTTAGGATATTTTCGCTATTCATCCTATTATTTTCTTCCAAGAGAATTAGCGAAACCGCAGCAAAAAAAAAAGCATTTTATAAATAAAAATGATAAAATATGTTGATACAAATTTTATTTTGTTATTTTGTTTAAATATTTTATAAATATCACTCACATACACATATCGAGCCTTGGGTGCAATACCGCAATAACTAAAAATTTTAATTTTTTTGTGCTGGGTATGCAGAAATTATCTTTGGGGAAATATATATCTAAAGGAAAAACAATTATGGTTCTATCTCTAACTGTTCAGATTCTACAGCTACAAATGTCTTTATTGCCTCCAGCTATTTGCAATAATGAAATATTTCCTTTATGACAAGAAACTTACAAACATAAAACATTACAAAACATGCCTCTTTATTTAAAAACTTTAATAAACGAAAATACTATCAAAAAGATGGCTCAAAACTTCAAATGCATTTTTCTCAGTTCATGAAATTTTGAATTACGACGGTCGATATGTTTACATATTTTACAATTGTATTATTAGATTTTATACAGTTGTATTTAGAGAAGATACATATGTGGAAACGAAACAAATATGGTATATGAGATCGATCGAAATTCATCACACTACTGTCGATTTCAAAAGACGATTTACTTTTCAAATCGATCGATTTCCATCACATACCTCATTATTAGTATTTTTGTTTTGATATCATCTATCATAATATAATATATATATATATATATATGTATATAATACTATCAGTTTTTTTTTTTATTTTCGATAATATTTTGGTTTTCCCGAACCAATTTCAGCAGCAATATAATATCTTGCGTGGTAAAGTTCGATGAACGCGCGCTTGTTTTATCCATTTTTAAAAAACAATAGTATAACAAATGGAAACAAAAAGCAGTGCAGCCAATATTGAAAATTAAAAGATTGTCAGGGTTGCCAATCTTTGCTTATACTGAGAATGTTAGTTAAACAATATACACTGTGAATATGAAGTATTAGTTAGACAATAGTTTACTAATAATTAACTAATGACTGTGAATTTGGGCCTTAGTGTTTGTTTCGAAAATATTGTTCATTGATGGTAACTAAAAATTAAATGCTGTTATATTTAAATAAACATGAGAACTACATACATAAGTGTATGAAAATTAAATTCAATGAATCAATTATATGAATGTATTATGTATTATATGTTAACAATGTCAAAAAATAAAAGAAAAATATTTAATCAGAAAAACACACTGCTTCGTATTTGGCAAGTACTGCCTTTTTTTTAATTACTAGATTAACCCAGTGCGCTTCGCTACCGCAGATCAAGTTATCTAATCTCGCCCACTTCTATATATATATTGTTACATTAACCAAGCCATCTGCAACAAATTTGGTTACTTCTATTGTTTTATCATCAGTCTCTATTCTAAAAAAATTAAAAAGATACATTTTTCAAAACGCAGGTTTTCCAAAAACTACCCATTACACTTTACTTAAAGTTTTCTTCTCAAAACTCAAAAAATATGGGTATCGAAATATCATGACGGTGTATACAAATAGCGTGTTAAATGTACATCATCAGTACTATTTAAATGGCATAAAAGTACCAAAGTACTATTATATCCCAATATATCGACCCCTGTGCGCGAAATTATCGTATGTTACACTTTTTTCGAAATAGACTTTTTTATGCAAAATGGTTCTAAATCAATTAATTCATCTGCAGAGAAAGTATTATAGCGATAATTGTTATAGTTATGGAGATAACACTATGTACATTTTATCGTATGTGACAGTTACTGCTGTCAGGCAAATGAAAAAAGACGAATAAAAACGCTCTCCTGTGAAATTTAGTTTTTGTAACATACGATAATTTCGCGCACAGGGGTCGATATGTATGTTCGAAATTCGAAAAAGTAAGAAACCATATTCGAGATTTCTTCTAGAAGAAAAGAGGACGGTTGTTGTATGTGCGATAGTTTTGGGAATATCTACGTAGCAAATTTCAGTTTTTGCCCGTTTTACGCATTAAGATTGCATATCGGCCATTTACTTCAACGCCATAATTAAAAAAAAAAACTAGTTTTTTGAAAAACGTACTTCAAAAGTTTTGAATTTACAGACCACCTAATGGGGAAATGAAACAATATTCTTCTGTCACGAGATGAGTTCTGAAGCTATTTGCATGAATTTTTTACACAAGATAAAGGCCAATATGAAGAATTATTCTGCATTATTAACTCAAAAAGTGTAAGACGTTATTGAAGTAAATTAGCGATATCGTCATATGATTTCAAAAAATTTACAAAAAATTCAAAACCGACTTGTTAATTGATTATTACACACCAGCAAAATTTGTAAACACCTACAATTAGAAATAACGTTGTTACTAACAAAATTCTAAAAGGGCTAAGGGGAAGCGTAACAGTTACTTTGAAAGTGTTTTGCCTCTTTAAAATATTTGCAATGCAATTTATGGATTTTATAAAACAGACAAGATATGAAAAAAGTTTCGAACATGTGTCCACTTATTTTTCAGCAGCATTTTAAAAACTTTCAAATGAGACCAATATTGGCTATATACTACATACGTTCAGAACTATAGCAGAGAATAGCATTTCTATATGAAAACTGCGGAGGTCCATAAACCGGAACTTTTCTAACTTAGTTTTAAATTTTTGTATCGCCCTATCTATTCCTTTTTTTCATTTCATGCAGCGTCCCTAAACTAGATTTCTTAGCAATCAATGGAAGTAAACACAGATTATGATGAAGTTTACGTTTCATTTATAGATTGTTAATATTTTATATAACTCGTAAACTATGCGTTGCCGAGACTTTTTTCATTTTATATTTTCTTTCTAACTTTTAATTTCCGACAACGCTATACAATTTTTTTTATTTGGCGAAACATAATTAAATTACAATTAAGCCGAAAATTCTACCCACTGACAAACTTAATTTTTATAAGAATATGAAGTGGCAACTGCTGCATTTTGAAACAAATAATAAAAATCGGTAACAAGCTTTAAGCTTAAAGAATGTAATTATAACGTAGGTCTAAAAGCCTACAGCCGTATACATAATTTTTTTTGATTAATAGAAAGTATATCGATAGAATTTTGTATGGCAATTTGCCTATTATATTAAAAATATTCGTTACGGATACGGCAATTAGTCTTTAGTACGTTTTTTTTTCATAGAAATTTATAATTTATTATGTTTCTAAACAATAATAAATAAAATTAAACAATCCATTATTTTAGGACAAAATAGGAAAAATCTTACCTTAACACAGATGATGCTTCAAATCAATTGTATAGAATTTCTCTTGTATGCATTTTTTTCAACACACTTGCACACTAAAACTCTTACTTAAAAACGTTATTAATTTTTCTCCCCTTGAGGCACTTTATTATATTTTGCTAGCCATCCTCGCACAAATTTTTCATATTCTCGCTTACTGCGGCAAACTATACTCAAAGTAGCAGGCCTGCAACCATACCTTTCCAATTCTTCAATCCGTTGTTTCGTTGTCTCTAAACTATGGCAAAAAATTCGTGGCGCTTGGGCGATTTCAAAACGCGTAAATTTAGCCTCATTTAAAAGATAGTCTAACACTTCTTTGAGTTTAGTAGCGCTAACCTTATTGGCTAGTGGATGCTTGTTCATAATTGCTTGACTTTGCTCCGGAGAGAAACCTAAACGTTCGCCTACATATTCGGCAACAGAGGTCTTACCATCCAAAACTTTTAATTCATTCAAAGTAAGTTGTAAAGAGCTGTAATAAAGAATTATGATCAAACCATATATATTTTTTTTTACTTTATACTTTTCGTAGATTCGGTCAGGACATCTAACCATCCAGGGCATTATTTTTTCTTTTTTTGCTTGTACAGCTCTTCTTAACCGTTCCTCCACTGCGGAAGTTCCATATCGGAATCCCCACAAATCTTTTAATATAGATATAGGTTCAACATTGTAGATAATCATATTCTGAAGATTTGTATTAATCATTTCGAAAGGCTTTTCTAAAATAAATAAACGTTTGGCCAAATATTTTGAGACTATGCCAGGTGATAAATTGAGTTTCTCTGATATATAATAAAATCTATTCCCATTATTGAAATTATAACACTCAATATTTAATGCGCATACTAATTTACGCAATCTCGGCAACTGTAATCGTAGAAAAGGTACAAAATCGTTAATATCTCGAATACCGTTCACAGACTTCAATAAACCTATTTTGGGCATTAATGTTTCTAAAATTTTCAAAAATATATAAGAACTTTAAATAAGAGCAATTCTTGTTAAGGAATACTTACTGCCGTTTAATGCTACTATCCAAGGATTTGCAATAAAACTTTCTCTATTGACTCCTGCCAAACACAACGTTTTCATGTTAGCAATCAGACATTGTTCGCGGGATTTTTTAACTATTACTTTCTCGTTCATAAAAATCCCTATCTCCGTCTTGTTCAAGATAAATTTTGTCCGTAAAGCTTCTATTATACTTTTGAAATTAGGGACCTTTTTCAATTCATCTTCATAAGGTATTATACGCATATCATCGTCATCGTCATCCTCCTCCTCTTCAACTAATACTTTCCTTGTTACCTCTGTTCCTGTGCCATATTTTACAGCAGAGCACGTTAACAATCGTTGATGTTTTCCATTCGGAGCAAATGTCACAACACTATTTTTATAAATAAATTTAGGCAAGTTCAAAATTACACCCCGTTCTATGGTTTTTACTATATTACTCCACATTTTATCTAATTTTAACAAAACGCGGAATTTCTTCTTCTATCACCCAATCATATGGCAAATTTTAGAATATAGTTGCCATATCAAATATCTGTGAATTCGTCAAATTTTGAGCAAAAACTGTAAAAATCGTCAAAATAATTTTGGGAAGTCGTCAAAAAAAAACTTCAAAGTAAATGTTTTATTTTATTTGACATAAACAAATTCGTAGGTTTTACATAAAATAAACTAAATTCCTATAACTAAAGAAATCAAATGTTTACAAATATTTGTTTTATTTAAGATAAAATGAACTAAATTCAAATTTATACCGATTTATTAACACGGATATCCCATTTTCAACCCGGAGCAACTTGTATAAAGTGTAGTTTTGGGTGAATAATTTAAAAAGTGAAGAAAAAGAACTAAGTACGAAGCAAAATAGGCAAATTTGCTTGCGTATACCTTTTAGCAAAGGCAAATTCATTACCAGGTAAACTCCCTAGCCAATTCGCCCGTCAGCTGATTCAGATTTTTGTAACATATTTCAACATCGAACTTCAAAGTTTGTTTACTTTTGTGCAAAAGTTAAGAAAAGAGGTTGTAAATAAATAATTTAATATTTATAATAATTTATTATTATAATTTTTTCTTTTTTAAATATATTTATTAAGCTTGAGGTCTTTTTTTATTTTATTTGTTTTATTATTCGATATTTCGTTAACAGCTTGTTAACATCATCAGGAATAATAGGAAAAAAAAACCTCAAGCTTAATGAATATATTTCAAAAATTATAATAAAAAAGGTAAATTAATAATATAATATAATATAATATAATAAAATATAATATAATAAAATATAATATAATTGACATTCGGTTGCAAAGCGAATTGACGAATTTGCCTTGCGACTTTTTTGTATTTCCAAACCCTGAACTATTTTCTTAATTTTGTTGCCACATTTATTAAACTTGTTACCCTGACAGTAATTAACATCATTCCTCTCCAAAAATCTGTCTTCCAAGCCGTATCTAATTAGTTACACGGTTAACGTTTTTAACATAAATTGAAGTAGTGCAGTTATAATTCGGTTTCCTTTCCATTAAGAGATAATAAATTACATATTTCAGATAATATGTCTTTTGATTTGTTTACACCATATAATTGTAATGTTTGTTTTGTGCTGAAAATTCTGCAACAATACGACGAAGAATATTTGCCGTCTAACAAAACATATACTGAGTATTTAGTGTGCCGTGGCTGCCTAATGGTCAGATATTGCAGTGTTCAACATCAAGAAATTGACTGGATCCTACATCAAGAATTTTGTGAGGCCGTACAAGAAATTAAGAAAAGATTTGGTGTATATTGTCCTCTTCCTACTTGCGATGCGCCACAAAGTATAGAAGACTTGGAAGAAGCTATTATAAAATTTAAATATATGTTGAAAGTAGTGTTGGACAGAAGTTTGAACAGTTATGAGGAAGAGCTAAGTTCATTCTTCCCATTTTGTAGACATTGCTTTAAATGTACTGATCTTAATGTTGTTTGCATGAAATGTAAGAGCCAGGCATATTGCACTGAAGAGCACAGAGAATTACACAAGGACAAACATGATGAAGTTTGTGAACTACTTCAAATATATTATTGTCCTTACAAGGTTATAGCTATAAAAATTGAATTATCTGTGGAGTTTGGAAACAGAATCCAGAATATGCCTAATATGAACTTAGTGCAATGTATAGAAGAAGTATTTTCTCTTAAAGTGTCCGCAAAGCCTTATGAAAGCGTAAAAGATTATCAAACATTTTCATGGGCTGCTGATTTTAGCTGTATTATGACAATTTGCTATGCACTAGAAGTACTGAATTTCAAAAATAATGTTGAAGAGATGAACATTTTTATATTAGGAGCCACTAGTGAGGCAAATTCATGGTTCCTCGAAATACATTGCAAGTTATTCTTTTTACAATATCCTCGAATTCAGAAGGTTGTACTGAATTTTATAGGCCCAGAAGTAGTGGAGCCTTGTTGTGAGCAACTTGAATTTTCGTTCCTGGTAAGTTTTTTAGTAAAAAATTTAGCGTCTGCTGTAAATGCGCACACAAATATTTTTCCAAAATGTAAATTTAAAATTACAATAAATTTTATAGCTAATACCACTAAAACAAACGCAAATTTCTTGGAGCAGTATTGAAACAAAAACAAGAATGTCGAAAGAAATTTTTACATGCTCTTAGTGGTACAGGTCAATAATTTATTGTTATTACTTTCAGTACATGGTCAGTACTGTCGAAATAAAGTGACAATTATGTATTTTGATAATTAAAATAATTTTTCTTTAAGGGCTTAACACGTTCAGTTAAATTCGAAATCTACAAGGGTCTGTATCAAGATTACTGTAAGGATAGAGATTTGCAACCCTCGTTAATAGTGGCATTTAATTGTGGATTTTCGGAATTTTCTCGATACAAGAATCGGCTACCGACCTTAAACTTAGATGACATCGAATCATTAACTGTTACTGATGAAAATGATACTTGGCATCAGGGACTTAAATATATGGCACGATCTGTAAAAGTACCAATTGTGTTCACTTCATTTACTGAACAAGAATCACAATTTGATTTTGGCGCTTTCCAATACGCAATCAGTAGTCCGTCATTAAATTTTAAAATTAATAGAATGATTAATATTATTAAAAATCCATTCCACGATCTGCGTCCATTCAGACAATGGTATCCCTGTGACGAAGAAGAGTTTTATTATCGCAACGGTTATATTCAGATCATAAGTTCTAGCCTGCGGCTGTAAGTTACAAATTATTTTTACTTTTTTATTCTTAAAAGCCGTGTTTTTGCATTATTTAAAAAGTGTTAATAATTTTGTTTTCTGTTTTCTTTACGATGTTATACACACATGTAATAATTATGGAAATGGTATAGTACAAATTTTTAATTATGTAATCCAATTTGGTTCTAAATATACAAATGTGGAACTCAAGATTAATCAAAAGAATCCGTGATTGTAATTAAAAATCCTCTGAGAAAAGTTTCGTTCACAATGGCAGAATTTTATTTCCTATTCTGTTATTCGTTCGAATGATATCGTTGGGCATAATTTCGCATACTTATTAAATTTTTCTAATAACTCGGAAAGTTTACGTGAAAGCTATTTCTATAGACTTACAAAATGTACGGAATATCACAAACTTCATATCGAATGATCGATGTTGAAAATTTGCGAAAAAAAAGTGTTTGTTTTTAATTGCCGTATAATTTTTGTCAAATCGATTTTCACTACGCATTGGGGTTAAGCTTACTGGGCAGTTTCAGCAATAACCTGCAAGCTTTACTGCATCCCATATTTTTGTTTACAAAATACGCAGATATTTGTTTTTCACATTTTATCAATTTTTTTTTCCCATCAGAATTCTATCGAATATAATTTAAAAACCATAATTACATTTATTATGCTTTTCTTTTGTTAAAATCTGTAGGTATTTCAGCATTTGTTTTTCTTTGATACGTAATTTATTTCACATTAACATCCTTAGTTACCTTGCGCACCCAAAAAGTAGCAAAATTTTTGACAACTGTGGCCACGAATTTCACATTTCCTTTGTAATCGGTGGGCGCCAACCACTCAAACTCTACACTGTAAATAGGGTTTTTATCTAACTGAATATGGGTTAAAGTATCCTAGTTAAAGAATAAAATTTTTAATAATTAATTTTCATATTTGAATATGATCGAACTTACTCCTTCAGCCGAACAAGTTAAAAGTTGAGATTTGTTGGGCTCAACAATTTTAAAGGTACCCACAGGTTCTTCTTTAGCATTTTGAGCTTGTAAAACGTATCCCAAGAAATCATCGCCACTCAATGTGATTGTGATTTTTTCACCCGATTTCACTGAATCTTTACCCGAAAAGTTATAAGGTGCTTCAGACGTTTGCGGCTGAGAATTATGGCCAGGTGAAAGGCCATTTGTACAAACTTCCTTTGGAGCTCCAGCAGAATAACTGATGACTGGAGCAGCGAAATAAATAGCAATTAAAATAAAACGAAACATATTACCAATCAGTTCAAATGATGTTACAATAATAAATAAATCAATGCAATCATCTCTAATTTATTTAATTTTTTGTTTTTCTTTTATAAATTTTATTTTTTATTGCTAATTTGCAGTTTTTTTTAGAAAAACTACAGATAGTAAATTGTTTATCTCGAAATGGGGTTTTCCATGTATACATGAGATTATTTAATTGCTTAGAAGTGAAACATTAAATAGTGCAATAAATTCTGACACAGCAAAAATCAATATCAAGATCCCATTAAAAAAAATTAAATTAAATTCATAATTAGATTTCAAACTCTCAAGAAAATTGTAACATCAGGTTGCTGGATGTAAAGGTAAAGAAAGGTCGCAGCCCACTCGGGTCGTCCCATTGTAATACTTGTTGTGAAAAACATTTAACGTGTTATACTAATGCAGACCAGAGTCTCTGCAAGGAAGGAAATCTACAACCCCCAAAACTGATAAACTAGCGCACTAGGAAAGGAAATTTATTAAAAATTGTTAAAAAATCAATTGAAAACTTTTCGATTACCCAATTTTTGTGTAAGAAAACGCTTTCTGGTAAGATATGGGATCCCGCGGGTGCACAATTTAGTGTATAAAAACAAACTTATTATCTCAGGAAAACTTCCTTCGTTGAATGGATAAATAAAAATACGTACGAACTTCTTCTTTCGTTTTCTAAAAACAAGCAGTATGTTCATTGAAAAGTGAAAAAAATTTTTTTTTTGTTTTATTTGACAATATATAAAATAATATATATTTGTTAATTATATTTATTTTTGAGCGATGGTCTTTTTTATGAAAAGTTTTTTAATTATTATTTATTTCTCAATATTTCGCTACCAAATTAGCATCGTCAGGAAATAATAATTATTAATTCATAAAAAAGACCATCGCTCAAAAATAAATATAATTAAAAAATTTTAATAAAGGTCAAATAAAAATAGAAGTGATACAAATATATATTTATTTTACATAATTTTTATTTTCGGATAAGTAAATGCCTTGTTATTTTTTCTCATTCTCTTTTTCGGTATTATTTTGTACGAAAAGGGATAAACAGAAAAACTCAAGATTCCAATATGTTTAGCAAGATTCTCGTCAGTTATAAAAAATTTGCAAACACAAAATGGGGTAAGTGATATTTATAGTATCTATTATATTTCATTTATATATGTACATGCATTATATACTAGACGTTATGTAGAAATTAATTAATCCAGAATTTATATGAAAACTAATGTCGGACGACAACACAGTTAGTTGTTAGGCATGTTATGAATACCCAGCAAAAAATACATGCAAAAGAAAGAGTTAATTCACGTGTTCTATTGCAGATGAACTGGTTCAACTTAGCTGAAGAAGGCAAGATTTTAGCACATTGGTGTCATGGTCGAGCATGTGTTCACATTTAACAAAACAGGTCGTCATTAAATGCGTCCTTGAAAACAAATGACTGTGCCATTACGTTACAACTGTGCGCAGTTGTTCATACTTATGAATTAATCGGCAGAGTTGAAAAACAGATTTTGAAAAACAGTTTTCGTAATATGGTTTTTTTTTCGAAATAAATTCAGCAATCTAAAATCGGGTGAATTGTTCTAGATATATCGTTGACGAGAAATTTTTCTAATAACCCCTAAAAGTCTTCGTCAAAGCGGGTTTAGAATTTCAGCTATTTTTATAGACTTAAAAAATGTCTCGCATGCCGCAAATTTGCCAAAACTCTGTAAAATAGTGCGAAAGAAATTCATATAGAAGGTTTTTTTTTTTTTTCGTTTTTAATTACTCCATAATTTCTTGTCAAATTGATAGTCGATAAGCGTTAATTTTTCTAGCCTTAAAAAGTGTGCCGAATGCTGCAAATTGTCTTTGAGAAAGATTGAAAAAGATTTTTTCTAAAAAAAAAAATTAAAATTTCCGGAATATGTTAACCGATTAACAAAATAGAAAAATAAAAACAAACCTTTAGGCTTAAAAGATAATATATAAATTGTTATTAAAAGGAATAATAGGTTAAAAAATTGAAAGAATAGTTGCATAAGTTTATTTTCACAGTTGAGTGAAAATTTCAGTTTCAGAACTTGATTTTATTTCCAAAATGTTTGCACTGCCAAAGTCTTTTTATTTTTTCTATAAAAAAAATACTTTATTTAAAAATTATCACATAAATTTCGAAACACAAAACAAAAACAATATACATACATACATATAATTGGGTTTATGTGTTTAAAAATCAAAATTAAAAAAATATTTATTACAATTATTGAACTTTTACTTCCTTGATGACCTTACGAATCCAATAAGTACCGCCATTCTTTGCAACAGTACCTACAAATTTCACAGCCCCTTTATAATTGGCTGGGGCAATCCATTGAAACTCAACGCTGGTGATGGGTTTCCCGTTCAGCTGAACGTGTGTCAGAGTATCCTGAAAATAAATGCACAACACAGTGAATAAAAATAATATTTTGTGTAAGACTTTTTCTCAATTCACCCCGTTGGCCGAGCAGCTTAAAAGTTGCGACTTATTAGACTCGATAACCTTAAAAGTGCCTACTGGCTGTCCTCTGGCATCCTGAGCCTGTAAAGCAAAACCTAAAAATTCACCACCACCCAAAGACAACGTGATTTTATCGCCAGCCTTAACACCATTGCCGCCAGAAAAACTATAAGGTACTTGACTCGCTTGTGGCTCAACATGATGTTCTGGTGTTAGACCGTTTTTACAAATCGCTGGCGGAGCACCAGCTGAATTAGCAAATACAGGAACAGCCAAACACAAGGCGACAATCGCATAGCGAAACATGTTTCTTGACTGCAATGAATAAAACAATAAATTTGAATATGTACATAAATAGCAACGCAACTATTATTTAAATGTAAATCTACATACATACTTATGTAAATTCGAAATAAATAAGAAACAAGTTTTTATATTTGAATCCCAAACTATTAGCATACGTATTGACTTGTACATTAGAATGTATATATGAACATAGAAATTGTTATTTTTTATTTTTTGAATTGCATGGCATTAATTATTGTGAAAAATATGATTTTATTTCTAATTGTTACCACTGGTCGTTGACTGTGTGCATGTTTAGTTCTTGATAGAAAAAAAAAATTTTTAGTGTTAATTTTTTTATGTTTAAAAATCAACAACCTTGGCTTAAAAATATTTTATAAAATAATATTATTTTGTCATTTAAATCAATTGGCATGTCTCTATCTATACAGTACACGATGCACAGTGAAGCAAAATATATAAAATCTAAATCAAATTGTTAATATTGTTCCCAATTTAATTTGTTCCGATTTTCGCTTTCGTTCTTTAATATTTCTCGTTTCGGATTACGTTTTAGTTTTAAATTTTTTTTTTATACTTTTGGATTGGTGATTTTCTGAAATTTTGCGTCTTAGACTGTACATATAAAAAAAAAAACGAAAAAAACTTATATTTTTTATAACGCCTACTCACGCACACGTCTTTAATAGAAAACACTTCAGAATGTAAAATGTTTAATGGCTTTTTTAAACTTTAATCACATGCTAAAATCAAAATCATGGTGTTTAGAAGGCGGTTTAAGATTATAAGTCTAGCAAAACTTTAATTTAAATAATCAATTGATTTCCTATAAGGAAATCGAATTTTAGTAAATTTAAACAAACAAGAAAACTACACACACACACACACTTTTAATTGTTTCAATTACATATTAATGTTGTTAAGAAGTACTTGGAAACAGTAAACTGAATTATATTATAAATTATAGAGCACAATACAAAAATTTTAAAAGTTGGCAAACAATAATGTCAAGCAAATATATATGTATGTGCATCCATACATATGTACAATCTGCACATACCGGTTTAAGTAGCAGAAAAAGTGTGTAAAAAAAATACGCTTAATTAATGGGCAATAAAACGTGACTTTTATTTATTTTGTTTTTTTTTTTCTTTTAATTTCATTGTTTATTTATTGGTTCAAATGAATTAATGTTTGTTAAATTCTAAAAAAAAAACTACAATAACAATTAGAAACATTAGAATGGCTTTGAGCATATGAATGGTGTGATTATGTCGTCGTAATGTCATTCTGAATCTTTTGTTTTAATAGTGGAAAACAAAATCTAGTTTTCTTATTAAAAAAAAAAAAAAACTTACAACAAATAAAAAAACCTTGATTATTTTATTAATTTTTGCAATTGTCATGCGGTATGTTGGGGAAAAATAAAGAAATACAAAAATGCTGATACCAGATAAATAATTAAATAAAAAAAAATAATAATCAGAAAAAACAGTGGAACAAAAAATAAACAAATAATTAAAAAAAAAAATTTTTTTTTAATAAATTTCTTTTATCGAGCTTGAGATCTTAGATTATTTTGTGCTTTAAATTTAATAAAAGATCTTATCGGGACGACGATAAACTTAACTTAAATATTTATTTTAAATATCAAATAACACATAATACAGTGAAACCTCTCATAATCGGACACTCACTGCCTCAGTATTTGTGTCCAGTTATGACAGGTGTCCGGTTATAAGCGGTACACATTTATTATTTTTAATATTTTCTTGCTATAATGCTAGACTAGTGATTTGTGGTTGAACAAAATTATTCAGAATAGATTGCTTTGAGTTCCGAAATGATTTTAAATGCGGCGAATTCGTTTCTGGTAAAATACTTCAAACCGGTCATTTCGTTTAATGCTTCATCTCAAGTATTTAAGGAATCAAGTACATGTAATTGTGAGTCTCAAGGTGACAACACGAGCTAAGCCAATAATTTTTTAAAATAAACAGCAATTTCTATGCAATCTCCAACACATGAGTATGTACATTCGTCTTTACACGGGAATCACAATTTTCAATGGCATTAACACTTCAGGTTTATGAGTTGCAAAATGAAGAAACTACTACTAGTGTTGGTGAGTTTCAATGAACGCGAATTAATTAAAATTAACGCTTATGAGAGGCTTTTTGCGCACAATTTTTTTACAATTTACTGTCCTCGTCCGGTTAATAGAGTGTCCGGTTATGAGAATACATTTTGTACTGAAAAACCGATGAAAATCTCGGTTCCACAAAGTTTGTCCGCAAGGAGAGGTTTCACTCTACTTAAAAAACTAAAACTAATACTGCTACTTACATATTCTTTTCTTCGATTTAACTTTTGATGCTGAACTGGCATTTCTTTTCATTTCTACATCTACAAAGGGTTTATCAAAAGTTTAAATTTGAAACTAATTTATGACAAAACTAATGCGATTAGAAAGCTGCATTAGAAAGAAGGTGTTGTCTACTATAAGAATAATCAAAAAAGTAAAAACCTATTTCTTCGACCCATAGGTCCCTTTTAACTTTCCGTGTCACATATGTATGTATGTATTTATAAGTTTTAATAAAGATGAAATTACAAATCAAAAACCAATCGAAATGTCTTTCGTGGTTGGGCACAGTGGCACGAATGCAAGCGTTTAATTTTACTGGTTTACAATAAATGACATAATAAATCTTAATAATTGCAAAATCAATTTCTTGTCGTAATTGTCAATGTTAACGGTCAAAGTGTGTCCGATTCAATGTGATTGTGTTTTTTATTTTTATGACAAAAATGGCTCACTATTCTATATCTACTCCAAGTTATAAACACAATTTGTTTGTATGAAAAAGCGTTGCACACTAAGAATTATGCTTATTATTGGCCTATAACAAAGCTATTTGGTTATTCACATGATCGTCCATGTTGGCCTTGCTTTGGACTAATGATTTATGATCAGTTATCTGACTACATGATTTTTTCTTCTTCTCTATGTCATCCATGCGTTATTGAATAACGTCATGTTGTTTCTAAAAATCTATAAAAATATTTATATTTGAAAATTTTACATAAAAACATAAAGAGATACATTAATTTAAATATTCATAAGTGCAAATTAAAAAAAAAATATTTCTGTGTTTTTAAGATCCCACAAAAAAAATATAAAACTTGTTCAATCGGAATAGTAATAAAAATCTAACTAATCATTAGCAATAGCCAGAAAATTAGCCAAAAAAAAAGCTTTAAAATTTGGTTAAAAGGTTGCTTGTAGTCTAAATCTTGCCTGACAAGGTTTAAGTTTAACATACAAAAAAAAAAAAATTCTCTGAGTTAATAATTCTTTCATTTCTGCAAACAGTTTGTACATATCAAATTATAGTTTGAAATTCGGCACTATTTGCTGGTTTAGGGAGTTCATAGCAAAGATAGTTAAATATGAAATTGAGCGATTAATTATTTACGGCATTCGATTCGAATCGAAATTTCAAAGTAAGTTTTGCACAATTCAGCAATAATCTGCAGAAAGGTTTTTATAACTTTTTTTTAAGCTTGCTGAGTTTTTTAACCTTTATTAAAATAGCTGAGCATTAATATAATTCAACAAGCCTGTTTTTCGCCATAATTTATTACTACACTCATACCTCGAAACTTGGCCGCAAAACGAAAAGCCGTATAAGGAATCAATTATTCTAATTCAATGGGATCGGTTCCAAATTTGTTAAATATGTACCATGGTTTATCATTTAAAGAGGAGTGGTCCGATGCCAAAGGCACGGCTCGGTTGTAACTTTTAGCCTAGCCCATACACGCTGTCACTGTATGGGTCTCCGTGCGAGAAAAACAAACCAAAAACAAAACCACACCAGCCAGTGTGGTTTTCGAAACCCCTAGTTCACCCTCTGTGGGTGGTAAATTTGTAAAAGTAAAACGTATTAATTTATTTTATGAAGATATTGTTCTGCTGAATTAATTGACTATATATACCAATTGTGTTTGGTTCTTTTAATTCTTTTAAATAAAAAAACATATTTAAATTGTTTTTAATAATCGATATATTTCGAACTTATTTAGTTCATTTTCTACAATGAATCTACAATTTACAAATTTATGTTTTTTATTTTCAATTAGAATTCTTCTAGTTTTTTTTTACCTCTTTTTATATTAATTTTTTTTTTCTTGGACCGGCACTCAGGGGATGACCCCTACACATGCGATGCATTGTGCTGGAACTAGGAAATTAGGTTATGGGAAGGAGGATGTATTAATTACACTAATAATTTAATTTATTTATAAACAAAAACCAATTTTCCTGAAGAAGCTACACAAAGGAGTAGCGAAATATCGCATAAAAATAAATATTACATATATAAAAAGGACCTGCAACTTAAATAATTAGTGTAATTTTTTATTATATAATTTTTTTTTTTAATTATATTACCTGTGTTTATGTGTAGCTCTAATATAAATTTAGGATAAAAAAACAATTTAACATTTCAAAAATAACATATAATGCCAACCATTCCGTATTCATATAAATAATTTTTGATTTATAAAAGGTTTAATAGACAAATTTGCATACAAAAATCCAATCAATATACTTTCTATAATTTAAAAAATTATGAATACGGCAGTAAATGTGTAAAATTTTATAATAACGTAGAAATTAAAAAATAAACTTTTAAAACGACTTACTGCCGTATTCATAAATAATTGATGTTATTTATAAAAGGTTTATTATACAATTTTCCATACAAAATTCAATCAATATACCTTCTATAAATCAAAAATTTTTTATGAATACGGCAGTTAAACTACATGAATATGATTGTAAGAAATTAAATACAAGACGTAATTTATAAGCATTGGCCAAACATACAAAATTAAATACACATCAATTTAATTTTGAAAATTCTAAAGTACTTAAATATGAAATTAAAAAAAATTGTAAAACATTAAAAATACACATGTAATGAAATACTCGTATATAAGTGATAAAAAAAATTACATTAATACATACTGTAATGTAATTTCGAACTTATTATACATATGTACATATGTAATTAATATACATATGGTTTGAAGTATGTGCATGTTATTTTTGAAATTTGAAATGGTTTTTTGTCTTAAATTTATATAGGAGCTACACATATACTGCCGTATTCATAATAATTTTTCGGATTTATAGAAGGTATATTGCTGGAATTTTGTATGGAAATTTTTATTTTAAAAATCCAAAAAAAAAAATTGCCAGATACACAAGTAATATAATTTTGGAAAATTGTATATAATTAAAAATAAAAAAAAAAAAGATAAATTTGTAAATTGTAGAAGTTGAACTAAATAAATTCGAAATATGTGGATTAAGAAAAACAATTGCAATATGATTTTTATTTAAAAGAATTAAAAAAAGCACTACAAAATTGGTAAAGTTTTAATTTATAAAATTTTTCTATATATTTTCCTTGAAAATCTATGCTGTTTTTCTTATTTTTTATTAGCCTGGTCATGGAATTTATAATTAAAATGAACATAATTAAAGTGTTCTATTCTTTTTCACACCGACAAATTGGAGGAGTTCTTTGGTTTTCAAAAGGTTTTTACTAAATAATAAATGCAATTTTTTTTTTGACCGAAAAACAATTAAATTTGAATTGTTAAATAGCAACGAAATTTGTGCCGTTAGACTTGAGTGCACAGGAAAAATAACACACTAGTAACTAAACAAAATTTATTCAAATTTTAAGCACTTTATTAATTATTATTACATATTTAAAAATTTCTCAGTATTTATTTAATTGCTATTTGGTTTTGTTATTTAATATCTTTTGTATGCATATTCTTGAATTTACCTTTTTTTAACAATCTTTGGACACAACTTTTATAAAACTAAATTTTTATTTTAGTACGAGCGTTTATTTATACAGACTTCTCAATACACTAACGATATTTATAACATTTAGACCATTCATGTTTTTATACCTACATACATATGGACATATCTATATACATATACATATAGTATATATATATATATATTTACATACATCCATTCAACATATAAAGCTTTCATTTTATAAAAAAAAAACCGGCTGTTAAGAAAGCTTTTTTTGTTGATGTACAAATGCAGCGTTGCCAGAGTGAAACTGATATTATATATAGAAGGAAAAATATTGCTTTTAAGCATTTTACTTAAAAAATCTCAAAACCATTTTTGAATAACTGTTATTTTCTGGTGAAAAGAGAGAATATTAAAAATAGCGTTATAAAAAACACAGTGCTGGAAACTACTAGCAAGATTGCCAATTTTAAAAAATTAGAGCTAAACACATATCGTCACCTGAAATGCAAAATGGCGTAATAAGCAAAAAAACTCGAAATTTAGTTATTACAGGGCATCAAGAAACACGTCTTCATAAATGTTTAGCTTTCTATTTTTAAAAATGACGACTTTGTTAAAGAAATTCAAAATGTCGTAAAAATGATAAAAAAAAGTGTTAGGTAGCACTACTTTTCTAATATATTTCGCTTATTTTTTGTGTAGAAAAATAAACTCATCTTTAGATTTGGGTGATATTGCGAAATAATCATATTTGTAACCACACCTTTTATTTTATTAAGAATTTTTTCTTTCCTGCAAAATTTTTAAAAGTATGATAGGCTCTTTTGCATTTTAGGCGACGATATGTACATGAATCTCTGTTTCCAACTGACATTATTCAACTCTCCGTTAAAAGCTCTGTATTTTATAGACAAATGTAAGCGATATTTTAAAAACATGTATAAGGCTTATTTTAGAAAGCGCTGTCTGTCCTGCATAACATTTACGAACAAGCGATATTTTTTTTCACTTCTTGTAACAATTGATTATTTTTTTAAGAATTAAAAAGTTTTTGTATTTTCGAAAAATACAATACATTTAAAGGTTACAAGAATTCGAAAAAAAACGAAGTATTTTGTAAGGTGGAAAAAATTGTTCATGAAGGTCTGAAAACAAATCTAAAAAAGGAAGGAATAAAATTTGTTTTAATGGTAGTTTGTTAATACAAGATTCTTTGAAGAGTGTATTATGTTTTATTAAAATTGGCACTCTATACTACGCAATACGGGTTCATGTTGATAAAACGATGAAAAATTTCTTGGATTAGCTTTCGCTTGAAGATCCTAAAATTGAAAATACATTTTAGTAAGAATTTCATTATTCTTTAACCCGAAAATCATACTCACCATGACCATCTGTAATGGCAAAAAACTTTCCAAACTCAATTGACATTTAGATGACATTCCATCCTGCAGCCATTGATTGATTGACTGTTTATCTTCTTTCTTGGGGCAACCATAGACTTTTATCAACTTCAAGTTTCCATTAATCAAGCTTAAATGTTTGATTTGTTCATAATCCAACAAGCGGCAATAGTAAAAAGAGAGTGTAAGTAAATTTTTAAATGTGTGAAAATTTCTAGAAATTTTATCGAATACAATCGTATCCCAGTGCCATAACTGACCGTTTATACAAACATTTTCTCTCATTATGGCATATTTCTGGGGAGTCAATTGCAGCAAGGATTCATCTTTTATATAATAACGGTCATTTTCAAATTTTATATGCTTCAATTGCAAAGATTTTTTTTCATTTAAAGCTAATTGTAAGAAAAAGTTGTCCTCAAAATGTATGGGCATCCAATCAATACAATAAAATTGTAAAGTTTTCAAAGCAGGCAGATTTATAATAGTTTTCAAGAACAGTTCATCTTGAGAAAAAGCTGCCAATCTTAAAGTTTCTAAATTATGCCAGTGGTCACATAATTTCATTATTTTGGGTATAGGTATATCACTCAAATAATCACATTCTACTATATTTAAGCACTTTAATTGTCGTCTTTGGCTAACCGCCAATAAATGATTAGGATTAAAATTGGGGCAAAATTTTAAATCCAAATTCTCTATACTTTCTAAATCTTGCAAGTGTTTACCCCACAAGCTAAAATTATTAGTATCCATTAAGCATAATGTCTTTAGTTTTTTACAGTGCTTAGCTAACGCCAATATCGTTTCGCCTTGTATTAAACTGCCTTGAACATTTAGTTCTTTGAGATTTGTAAAATACTTAACATTTTGTATGAAATTATCATTTATGAAATATTTCACATTCTCCATAGGATTCGCACGTATGCCGTTGCAACCAATATGTTTCAATAGATCCTTATTAAAACTTGTGCTAAAACGTGCCCGTTCCACCGCTGTGCCACACAAACAGCATAACTCCGATATTTCATAGTTTTGCAGCTGCAGCGAATATTTGAATGTCAAGTAATTGTAATTGAAATATTTATATTTTCGTCGAAAAATATCCCGTATAATTTGACGTAACAATTTACTAACTTTCGCCAAAACCAATTGATCGCGCAAGGGACATAATTCAAATATATTGCAGAGTATTTCTGTTGGCAGTGTCGATAAGAAGTTCATAGTGTCGTTGTTATCTGACTGACAATAAATCTATTTTGTCAACTTTTTGAACTTTGAGATCTAAAAATAATGGAAAGGAAAAATAATTTTATTTTTAAATATTCTACCGTTTTTTTTTTATTTATTCAAACAAATTTAAGCTACTAATCAAGGCAAATTCCTACAAGATAAACTTACTAGTACCAACAACCAAAAATCAATGCACGTTGTCAAAAACAATGAGTTTTTTGTTTTCAATATAAATGACCGAACGAGACAAAGAAAGCAACATTTTACATATATTTGTTGTCCCTCTCGCATGAAGAGGTGGTGACGTGGCAGCACTAAATATTTCTGTGTCACTCCAGTTGTAAATTATAGTAAATCTAAAAGAATTAATGAACAGCTGCTCCAACATTATTCACCTGTATAAATCAGATGTTGCTATCTACTTGATATCCAGCTCTATACAATGTTAAAAAAAAAATCAGTCGAATTGCTTGAAGGGTGGATGAGTTACAGTGTTTTAAAAAATGTATCAAATTTGTTTGATGACTATGATTTTTGAACAAGAACAATTGCAAGTTATTTGTGAAATAGCAGGCCAAGAGCACTTTGCAAAAGGTATCATTTCGCCCGGATATTATATACAGCCATAGAGTTATTAAGTATTGGTAACTCGAAAATTGGCCTTAGCTGCTTTTATACTATTTATATTTTAAAGCGTGAATGTAAAATTTCTAATTAAAATATGCATACATGGTGTGTAAAAGCAAAATAAAATTTGCTTGTGTAAGTCAGCCTGATTTTACAGTATAAATATTTTCAATTGGAGCGTGTTCTATTTTGAACTGACAAAGCATTTGACGTGAGCTGGTAATGAATTTGCTTTGCTATCAGATATACGCAAGCAAATTTGCCTATTTTGATTCGTACTTAGTTCTTTTTCTTCACTTTTTAAATTATTCACAGAAACACTACTTTCTACAAGTTGCTCCGGGCTGAAAATCCGTATTAATAAATCGGTATAAATATGAATTTAGTTAATATTATCTTAAATAAAAAAAATATTTTAAAACATTTGAGTTCTTTAGTTATAGGAATTTAGTTTATTATATGTAAAACCTACGAATTTGTTTATGTCAAATAAAATAAAACATTTACTTTGAAGTTTTTTTTTTGACGACTTCCCAAAATTATTTTGACGATTTTTACAGTTTTTGCTCGAAATTTGACGAATTCACTAATATTTGATATGGCAACTATATTCTTAAATTTGCCATATGATTGGTTGATAGAAGAAAAAATTCCGTGTTTTGTTAAAATTAGATGAAATGTGGAGTAATATAGTAAAAACCATAGAACGGTCTGTAATTTTGAACTTGCCTAAATTTATTTATAAAAATAGTGTTGTGACAACATTTGCTCCGAATGGAAAACATCAACGATTGTTAGCGTGCTCTGCTGTAAAATATGGCACAGGAACAGAGGTAACAAGATCAGGAGTACTTGAAGAGGAGGACGATGACGATGAGAATGACATGTATGTAATACCTTATGAAAATGGATTGAAAAATCGCTCTAATTTCAAAAGTATAATAAAAGTTTTACGCAAAAAATTCAACTTGAACAAGACGGAGATAGAGATTTTCATCAACGAGATAGAAATAGTTAAAAAATCCCAAGACCAGTGTCTGATTGGTAATATGAACACGTTGTGTTTGGCAGGAGTCAATAGAGAAAGTTTTATTGCAAATCCTTGGATAGTAGCATTAAAATCCGGTAAGTATTCCTTAACAAGAATTGCTCTTATTTAAAGTTCTTATATATTTTTGAAAATTTTAGACACATTAATGCCCAAAATAAGGTTATTGAAGTCTGTGAACGGTATTCGAGATATTAACGATTTTGTACCTTTTCTACGATTACAGTTGCCGAGATTGCGTAAATTAGTATGCGCATTAAATATTGATTGTTCTAATTTCAATAATGGGAATAGATTTTATTATATATCAGAGAAACTCAATTTATCACCTGGCATAGTCTCAAAATATTTGGCCAAACGTTTATTTATTTTAGAAATGCCTTTCGAAATGATTAATACAAATCTTCAGAATATGATTATCTACAATGTTGAACCTATGTCTATATTAAAAGATTTATGGGGATTCCGATATGCAACTTCCGCAGTGGAGGAACGGTTAAGAAGAGCTGTACAAGCAAAAAAAGAAAAAATAATGCCCTGGATGGTTAGATGTCCTAACCGAATCTACGAAAAGTATAAAGTAAAAATATATATATATATGGTTTGATCATAATTCTTTATTACAGCTCTTTACAACTTACTTTGAATGAATTAAAAGTTTTGGATGGTAAGACCTCTGTTGCCGAATATGTAGGCGAACGTTTAGGTTTCTCTCCGGAGCAAAGTCAAGCAATTATGAACAAGCATCCACTAGCCCATAAGGTTAGAGCAACTAAACTCAAAGAAGTGTTAGACTATCTTTTAAATGAGGCTAAATTTACGCGTTTTGAAATCGCTCAAGTGCCACGAATTTTATGCCATGGTTTAGAGACCACGAAACAACGCATTGAAGAATTGGAAAGGTATGGTTGCAGACCTGCTACTTTGAGTATAGTTTGCCGCAGTAAGCGAGAATATGAAAAATTTGTGCGAGGATGGCTAGCAAAATATAATAAAGTGCCTCAAGAGGAAAAAATAGGAAATTTTGTCCTAAAATAATGGATTGTTTAATTTTATTTATTATTGTTTAGAAACATAATAAATTATAAATTTCTATGGAAAAAACGTACTAAAGACTAATTGCGTAAAAAAATAATTGTAGTTTATGATTGTAATCACAGATGTTTGTAAAACAAAGTATGTCAAGTTGACACTTATGCCAGTGCTGCCAAATTAGCATATGTAAATTTTTTTTGCTGATTTTTGGTGGACAAACAGGCTTCCAGATTTTTACTCCAAAAAACAGCTTTTTATATATCAAGGCAGTTTTTCTTATTCGAATAAAAATAAATTGTATTTCAATTTTAGGGAGTTGAATTGATTGCTACTTTATTACAGTAAATCGAATGCTCTAACTTTATCTAAATTATACATCGCACTAAAATATATTAAAAAAAATAACCGGGATAAAGAATAAAATTAACATTTCGAATATATTCTATATTAAATACTTTTTCAACATTAATAATCAAATTTACAAAACACTCAAATCGCACATAAAACAGGACACAGTTAAATATGTTTTTTATCTTGGACCAGCACTCAGGAGATTACCCCTGAAGTTGTGTTTTTTTAGTATTTATTTTACTTCGCCGGTGCTACACAATACCGACGAAGGAGCGTCGCTGAAACCTTCTGACAACAATTGACACACTAATAGACATCAGTAAAAATTCGAGATGTCTTTAGGAGTCTGAAACTGAGGATTAACCAAAAAAAATTTTTGGTTTTGTAGTCAACGTGCAGACTACTTCAGCCACCGCCACCATGTTACTGAAACTACGAGTATACATTCGGCAATGCCAGTTTCTCTAAGTGTACGAAATTTTTTTTCGTTTTGTTTTCACTATATTAATTCGAAAGAAATTTTTATTTTGAAAAGAAACCAGTTAATAGTTAAAAGAAAATCTGCTTCCTCCTCCTTCAGTAACATATTTTATGTACATTTTTTTCATAATCTAATTCACTTATAATTGAACTTTATGGGCCTTGTTTTTACTTAAAATTAACTTTCTTCAATTTTAAAGAATTTATGGGTCTAATAAGTTTTTTGCGCTCTTCGCGGTGTTGTTTCATTTGATATTCACGTTTGCGCATTTCTTTGGAAGGAGGTTTTTTCATTTCAAAAGTCATTTGACGATTGCCCAGTGAACGTCCTATTGTTTGCACTTTAGCGTTAGTTTCCTGCACTTTAGCTACACGATCCTGTAGGGAAACTTTCACCATTCCACGCCTACCAGCACTCATGTCGGTAGTTGATTCCAAAGAAATTAATTTAAAATCTTTACGTTTGTTAGTGGGTTTGGTAAAATATTTTTGTCCTTCTAGAGCTTCTTCTTCGGTCTGATCATATTCTTCTAACTCTTCTTTTTGTTGTTTCTTAACATCCTTATAAGCTTTTTTCATTTCTCTATTAAATTCCCTAACACCTTCGTCATCGGATGATTCGGGGCCAGATGAGGATTTTTCATCATCATCACTCTTCTCTAAACCAAATAAATCATCATCATTATCACTTTCTTCGTGATTTTTATTCTCCTCTTCGTGTAGCTCGTTCACAAGCGCCACTTCTATACGTTTCTTAATTTCTTTCAGTTTAGATTTTTCTAATCGATTTAGCACAGGAGCCAATAGTTTATATTCCTCGGCATTCTTATTTATATTAAAATCAGTATTTTCAAACATGGCTTTAAAACGGTTGTCTTGTAGAAGATTCGGTACTTTTTTAGTATTATGTTTAACAGCAGAATTTGTTTGTTCATCAATAATTTTTAGTGCCAATTCTTGATTAACTTTAGGTAATTTAGTATCAAGTTGCAAACGCGGTTTTCGTTCACTTTCAATTTCTTGTCTAATCTTCTCTTTTCGGAATCTTTCGAAAGCAAATGGATCCACAATAGCTTTTGCCTTATTATGCAAACGAGCATCCATAAAATAGCTATTTCGTTAAAAGACAAAAAAATATATCCGATATATTTTTTACTTTTCTAAAAAAAAAATACTTTTCCAACTTACCCATGCATATAGGCTTTTAGTAAATTACTGCCTATTAAATGTTCCAGACCCAATTCTTCCAATTCCTTGTGTGTTACAAATTGATAATCATCATACATGTGTTCTACTACTTCTGATTCAATTTCTTCAGTAAGGTTGTCTAAGAAGGAACACCATCTTGGTGCAGGTCCCATTGCTGGCACATAAAAAGTCAACATTTTAACATCCTCTTGTGCCAAAAAGAACATGCCGGTATCAGATATTGTACAGAAATCGTTAAAAGACGAAGTTGATTCGATATACGCAATTTGTTTTCCCTAGAATTTAAAAACAATTTAAAAAAAAAAAATATTCAATTTACGACCAAAAGTTACTTTACCGTTTGTTCATCCCACAATTTTAGCATGGCTTCATCCATGGAGTAAACGGCATTATGATTTTTATTAAAGGATATTCTCTTTATTGGTAAATTATTTAAATGATCCTTAATTAATTGTGGTTCTTTAGAACGTATATCATATAATAGAACGTGACCTGAATTAGTGCCCACTGCCATATGCAGACCATCCTTGTATCTTATTGACGAAATTGAGGGAAATACTTTAAGACCCGGAAGTTTTATGGCCACATCCAAAGTAGAACACTTCGTTTTACTTCTAGGATCCCAAGCCTCTACCGTACCTTCTTTAGATCCCACCATTAGCAAACCATGTTCTGGACTAATGTCACAACAGTTAATACACGAAGCGTCCGTTGCAAAGGGTTGCAAAAACTGACCTCTTTCTAAATTCAAACGAAAGATTTCCTAAATTGTTTTAAAGCATGGTTTAAATAGATAATTGTTATTCAAATTGTTTTAAAAACAGATACCTCAGTTGTGCCCACTATGAACATATCACAGGATGGTTTGTGAAACTTCATATCTCTACCAAAACGAGGTATTCTTAAACGATAATGCCTGCCATGAGCAGCGTGTATTTCAACATAACGATCACATTGCAAGAAAACCATTTTACTATAATCATCACTAATTGTTTCAAATGTAATTATTTCCGAGTCGAAACATCTCTCAAATTTGATAGATAAATTGGTAACCTCAAAACATTTTACGCGCGGCTTATATGTTCCTGTGGCCAAAATGTATTGCATATCTGGAGACATTCGAATAGATGTGCAAACGCATGGCATATCAAAATCTTGAATCAATTCTATTTGGCGTCTAGAATCTACCTTTTTCATCAGTTGGGATTTTTTACGGCGATCGGTAAGCCACTGGTAAAGGCAATATTCAGAGAATATATAGAACAACATAACGATATATAAAAAAAATTTTATACTTACATCTGGCACCGATTTACCCGCACTAAGATTATATATTTTAACTTCATTTACTTCGTTAACAAACATTTTATCATGTTTTTTTTAATAAATTTGTCAAATGATAAATAAATACAAATTTTTTGTAAAAATATGTAAACAGTACAATTGCACGTGCATGAATAGAGCGAGTATTGCTTGCATTACCGTGAACTGTCATAATGCGCTATTGTGAATAACAATGCCTATTGTAAAATTTTTATATCGCTGGAAAATGACATTTCTTTTTAGTTGCTGAAAAAAATAAAAACCAAATACAGGAAAAACACTGAAAAATTGATAATTTTAAAAAAGTTGCAGAAAATCATAAAAATTGTTTATAAACTACAAGGAATCTCCCCATATTACAAAAATTAAATTTTTTCTATTTGCAAATTGATTCGATGTATATTAAAAGTCGTAATTATATTCCACCTTATAAGAAACACCTAAATTACTTGCGTTGTTTCATTGTGTACAATAAATTCTAATGAATATATTTTTCCCCTAACAAAAAAAGTGAAAACGCAAATTATCTGATGTAAAATTTACCCAATATATTAACAACACAAAAAAATATTAAAAATAAAAGTAGAAATACAATTAAAGTTGTTTGTGTAAGAAAAATTATATCCATCATTATTCAATAGAAACAAAAAAAATACCAATATTTCTATTGTTATAACAAATTTCAGTAATTTATTGCATTTTCCCAAGAATTCGTCAAATACAAGGTAAGTGCCAATAGCATGTTACGATTCTCTCTTTGTTCAATGATTCATAGCAGTTGCTGGAAATTTTTGTTGCTTTTAAGATCTTGGCTTAAACAAAAGATAAATGCACTAGAGTAAACAACAAATTATAGCTGAAATGGTGTAATCCTTCATTTTCGTCAATTATTTTCCGCTATGTTTTTCCAAATTATCTATTTGCTTCTCAGTGTTGCCAGCACATTAAAACAATTATTTACACGTATATCCATTATACATATGTAAATTTTTCTCAATTATAGCACTTAAGTGCAACGGTAATAAGGATAAATAAACATTTTTAATAAATAATTTACACAAACGTTTGCACATAGACTACACAAAACTAATTATTTCACATTATTGAAAAATATTTACACTCGTAATCAAAGTTTTCCACGGAAATTAACACGACAAATTTAATAATTTTTATTGTTTAATAAACAGTGCCCTTGCTGACAGCTATCTACACTTTGTGTAGATACTGGAATTCTCAAGTTTTCACTAATGTACTACAATTTATATATTTAAAATTATCCACAATAAAAGACTCCTAGTTTTTATTTGAGACAATTTCATCGCTTATTTACACAGCTTGTTTGGAAATTGTTTATTTGGAAGTAACACCGTTTATCCTCTTCAATAAAGCACTTGTGTAAATTTAACATTTTCTTTTATATGAAACTATACGACTTGAATTAAAATTCAATTAGAACTGATAATAAAACAAAAACTAAATGCAAATGTAATTACTTTTTAACTTTGACGTTATCGTTTTAATAACAACTCACACATAATTTAGTTTTATTTAATTTTGGGCATACAATAGAAATTTTATATTCATTTGAAAATTTCCGCCATGAAGACCACAAAAGAGAAAAATTTTTTAGTAGTTTATAATAAATTTTATAAAGGCATCATCAATATTGCTTATGAAACATGTATGGCAAATATTATTTTTTAATTGTAATATTTGCTTTCAATAAATAAATCTAATGTGATGCACATTTACAGATCCCACAATGTCTTCGGCGCCATATAACTACAATTACATTTTCAAATACATTATAATTGGTGATATGGGAGTAGGAAAATCATGTATTTTGCATCAATTTACGGAAAAGAAATGTAAGTATTTAAATATTAAAAGTTAATGCTTTATTCCACACCTATAAAACGGTGTTGATTTAAAATAAAAAAAGTCTGTAAAAATCATAATAATTCTGTCTGACATCTAGTTATGGCTAATTGTCCTCATACTATTGGCGTTGAATTTGGTACTCGCATTATTGAGGTAGACGATAAGAAAATCAAATTGCAAATTTGGGATACGGCTGGCCAAGAACGTTTTAGGGCAGTAACACGCTCTTACTATAGAGGTGCTGCCGGTGCTCTTATGGTTTACGATATAACCAGACGATCAACGTACAATCACCTTAGCAGCTGGCTAACCGACACACGCAACTTAACCAATCCAAATACTGTGATTTTTCTAATTGGTAATAAGTCAGATTTGGAAAGCACACGAGAAGTGACATACGAAGAAGCTGAAGAATTTGCCAAAGAGAATGGTTTGATGTTTTTGGAAGCAAGTGCCATGACGTGAGTAAATTTTAAGTGAAAAACCAACAAATTTATTTTTACCATTTTATGTGCTTCCAGTGGTCAAAATGTCGAAGAAGCATTTTTAGAAACCGCTCGGAAAATCTATCAAAACATACAAGAGGGTCGTTTGGATCTTAATGCTTCGGAATCGGGTGTACAACATCGTCCCTCTCAACCCGGCCGAACTTCATTAACAAATGAAACACCAAACAATAAAGATCAATGCTCATGTTAAAGATGTATGTATACATATGTATATGTACATACTACATGTGAGAGTACATCCCTATATTTTTTATTATTATGTTTTTCTTTAAACATTACCCTATTTTTTATTATTATTATACTTTAATAATTTTTGTATATTGTTTTTTTTTCTCACACGCCGGAACCCATTTTATTTTTTACACAATATCTATTCTATTTGTTTATTATATAAAACAAAATAGCTGTTTATTATTGAGTTATATAAAATAAGTATAAAATTTATATGATAATAAAATAATAATAAATATATACGTATTAAAAAAACAAACTTAGTACTCGAAACTAAATAACTGTTTAGCTAAAACATTTAATTAATATAACGAAAGAACAAAAAAACGGAACTTTTTCATACAGTAAAATTTCAAATAACAGCAACATAGTCTTTAATTCTAGCAAGATACAAACCAAATATCGATATATGTATGTAAAGAAAGAAATACATACTTAAGAATTTTAAGAAAAATTATACACATATGTAATTCTGAAAAAGAATTTGGTATTTTTGACTTGACTTACTATAAGAGTTAAAAAAAAAGTAAAGAACGATTTTTTGTTTTATGTATTTTAAGAAAATTTTAAATTTGAAACTCGTTTTCTTAAAACATATTTTAGTGTAAATTATTATTTCACTCGATTGATGAACATGTAAAACAAAATTGCACGAGACAAGACAAAGAACTGTATGAAATAAAAAAAAATATTGAAATAAATGGTAGTTCTATAGAAGAGTTATTGTTTTTATATCAAAGGAATTTTGCGGCTCCTGAAAATACACAATTTTAACTAAAAACAGAAACCATGCGGAAAACTCACAGAACGTTAAGAAAATATGTCATGTATTTCGATTAAAAATTTTAAGCATTTTATTCATTAGCTGTTGACTTAGAATTAAATTACAAATACAAAAATATAAAAAGTATATTTAAATTTCGTGCGTGTGTTTGCGTATATATAAAAATGGACGTAAATTCTAAATAGAAAAAAAATTAAAGAGAGAGGTCTTTCGTCAAAAAATATTCGCATGCGTTTAATTTTTATGATGTAACTACTCCAACTATATCCCATGCACTAGATTCATGCTTAGCACATAAGTCCATACTTAGAGCTGCTCCCAATTCAGCTTTGTCAGCTCTTAAGCAGGTACCAGTAGCCATATTATAAATAGGGCTGTGTTCGGCCTTAGTATGGCGCCACTGTTGATCTCCCAGCATTTCGTGACACTTATTTATGACTAACTGCGTATCGCCAGAGGCTTCGAGGCAGAGCAAACGATCTAGTATCACTTCAGACTTGTCAGTTTCATACCATATTTGATTCTTTTGTTCTTTACATTCCTGCAGAACCAAAGTGCTGCCTTTTTTCCAAAATCCTTTTGCTTTCGGTGCCATAACAGACGCACACAAATTGGTGGCTGAGAGTTTCAGCATATAAGTGGATATATAATTACGTTTTCTTGAATGCCAAGGTTGGAATATGGGCTGTTTGATATATTTTGCACTCTCCTCTCCTGGTAACCTTAGTTCAGGGTAGACGTTCTTCAAGTACCATTCAAATGATTTACAATTTAAATTTTTTCGAAGTTGTTGACGGTCACTTATATCGCCATAGTCAAAGTTGGGAGAAACCTTCTCCAGTTTAAGGTAATATTTTTTATAGTCATCCATCCAAACGTGGGCTAAACGCAGAGAATTCTTTAACATGGTGTCAGTACCATCCGGAGAATTGTAGGGCCTCCTCTTTCTAAAGATGTGACCGACTCGTGAGCAAGGCACAATTTTAATGGTACCCCCACATTGCCAAACACGAAAAGATATTTCTAGATTTTCACCACCCCATATGTCCATGCCCATGTCATAACTGCCTATGTACTCGAAATATTTTCGATTCACGGCAAAAAGACCTCCAGCCATAGTAGGGGATTTGAAAGGACCTAAAAATCGAAAGAGAAATTTATAAAAATTTTTATACTTATCTTCATAAACCATACCTTTAAAATCTTCGTCTTGTTTTAAAGTTCCATCGGGTAAATTTTCCCACTTGTAATGGAGACCCCAATTGAATCCACCTCTTACTAAAGGACTAGACGTATATTGAAACGTATCAGCATTTATTAGATCTATTACAGGCACTGCTAATGTAGAATTTTCCTCCTTTATTAAACGCAATAAGGGTTCCGACCATTGCTGATTGACCTCAATATGAGAATCTAAAAAGATTAAAGCATCTCCTGTAGCTTCGCGGGATCCAATAACTCGTGATCTTATTAAACCCTCGCGTTGTGTATTCCTTATGTACTTTAGATTGTCGTAGTGTAATTGGGCATAGAGTTCGCCTTGTATATGAAATACCAACTCGGGTAAATCACTGCAATCATCAACCAAAATAATTTCTTTCAAAAGCCAGGTGGGGGTTCTATCTATTATAGTTTTTATAGATCTGAATAATGTCATTTTATGTTCATTGTGGAAACACATTATAATTGATGCTGTAGGTAATGTCTCGGACTGTAGAGCAGGTGAGCGTGGACATACTTTATGCCTAGTATCAGGTATTGTACGCATTAAACCAATATTATTTGATACCAAAGCATTAAAGGCATGATGCTTATAGCCTATATCACGTATATATTTGTCATGTTTATTTCTCACCACTCCCAAACCGCTTATGAAATCATCAGGATTTGTTAAATTTGGTAAAAAATCTGGAGATTTCTCGTCTTTTTCACTTAAACATTTTGTTGTTACTCTATTGCTAAATAGCAAAAGAGGATTTATACTGGCTGGTTCTGTTGCGGACCAACCGCCATTTTCGATTTCAACCCTTAACAAGTACAAGTAGATTAATAAAGCTAATAAACCAAATAAAACTAGATAAGTTTCCAAAGTGAATGTTTTACAAATTCGACGCTTTAACTGCATGTTTTTTCATGAAAAAAAGGTTAAGAAATCTAGTTTTTACAAATATTTAACCCGATTTTAGGAAATGAATTTCTGCAAAAATTTTTTGCTTTTTTATTATTCACTTATTTACATCCGTTGTTTTTGTTTACGTTTCCAATTGTTTAAACACGTGTGCTAAAGCTCCCACCTAAAAATATTAACATCGTGAATTCGATTAAATGGGCAACTCTGTTAATAAACATTCACAATAATTTAAAGCTTTGTTTTCGGTAAATTGTTGAAGAAATAAAAATTACGCGCGATTTTTTTTAAGAAATTTTGCTAAAATTAGTTTGTTGAAATATTTAAGCACAGAAAATGGAAGAGGTAAAAGATAATAAGCAAGGGGGACAATTAAATATTGGTAAGTAGAGGAATAAATCTTCCATAAATAAGAAATGTTACAAAATGCCTCCATATTGGTTATAGACACTAATGCCAAACGGAATTTCATAAAATATTTACAAAAAGCGGGAGAAGTAAGTACATAGTTGGGAGTTCTTAAATTCTTAAATACATTTCCAAGCTGTCTTTATCAACAGAAACCAAAAACAACAGTCCGATTCTTTGATCGCACTGATTCTTACACAGTACATGGCGATGATGATGCCGAATTGATAGCCCGCTTAGTTTATAAGTCTACTGCCCATATATGCCAATTATTGCCTGATGAAAGTCAGCATTCACCTTATGTTATACTTAAGAAAAAGAATTTTGAATTTGCTGTGCGGGAATTATTGCTTGTGCGTAATTATCGCGTAGAGGTGTATGTACGCCGTTCTACAGAATTCGACTGGCATTTGGAATATCGAGGTTCACCCGGCAATCTTATACAATTCGAAGATATTCTCTTCTCCAACAGGGAAATATTAGTGGGCAATAGCATTTTGTCTTTGCAATTGCGCATACAAAATAATCAGCGAAATGTTGGTGTGGCTTCGGTGGAACAGAATAATTGCTTATTTCAAGTGCTTGAGTTTGTCGATGACGACTTTTTCACAGAACTGGAGGCTACAATAGTGCTGTTGGGCCCCAAGGAATGTGTACTACCGGTACAAGATGGCGAGGTGAGTATTAAAAGAATTTCCAAACAATATTAAAAAAAATAGCTCGAACAATAGTTTTCTTCGTGTGAAATGTTGGTTTAAAATTATAAATAATTTAACTTTAATTTAAATCATAAATTTGTCATGAATATTACAATTCCATTGCTATGTAATAGGTTTTTTTTTGGCCAAATTGGCTTTTTTATTCAATATTATTGTTAAGTATATAGTATTAAATAACTAAAAATTATAAAGGTGTATTCGTTGCGTATACCTGTTTTGTTCTTAAATTTTTGGATCACAAATGATGACGATCCCGTAATTATAATAGAACTTATAAATGAGTTTAAACTAATTTATTTGTAATAAAAATAACTATCTATTGCATTTGATAGTACGAAGCTGTTAAGAACATGTTAGAACGCAATGGCGTAATGGTAACAGTTCCGCCTCGTGGGTCCAATAAGGAACAAAATGATTTAATTCAGGACTTAAATCGTTTGCTGCGTTTTAGAAAAGGCCAACAAGAAGATGCGAACGGAATGCCTGAACTTCAACTCACTTTAGCTATGGAATCTTTGAGATTGGCTGTAAAATATTTAGATCTTACAAATGATGCTGGAAATATGGGACATTATGAAATAAAACAACTAGATCTGAAAAGGTGGGAATTTAGGGGGAAACAAAATTTGCGACGAATATTTAATTAGTAATGGCCATATTTTATTTAGATTTGTACATTTAGATCCAGCTGCTGTCAGTGCACTTAATATTCTGCCCAAGCCAGGTACACCTTCTTCATCACCTTCCTACAGATGGCAAAGCATTTTAGGAGTACTTGATCATTGCCGAACACCTCAGGGTCACCGTTTAATGGCGCAATGGGTTAAGCAACCATTGAGAAATTGTGAAATACTAAACGATCGCCATAATATAGTGCAGTGCTTTTTAGAATCGCCTAGTACTTTAAACTCATTACACGAGGAGTTTCTTAAACGCATTCCTGATATTTTAATGTTGACAAAGAAGTTGCTAAGACAAAAAGCTAATTTACAAGATATATTTCGATTATACCAAGTAATATTACGTACCCCAAAGGTAGTCACTATATTATCGTCTTTAGAAAATGCGACCGTCAAAAGTGTATTGTGCGAACCATTGAAAAGTTATTTGGAAGACTTGTCGGGCCTCAAGCAAATGGTTGAACAAGTTATGGATTTTGATGCTATCGAAACGGGAGAATATTTAGTTAAAGCTTCCTTTGATGCTGAACTTTTGGAAATGAAAAATAGAATGTCTAAGTTGTTGCATAAAATGGAAAAACTACAAAATAAAGCTGCACAGGAATTAAACTTTGAAAATAATCAAAATGTGAAATTGTTAAATGTTTCACATTTGGGTTATCACTTTCGCATTACTGTGCGAGATGATTCAACTTTGCGTAAAAGTAAAAATTATAAAATTATTGATGTTGTAAAGGGCGGCATACGTTTCACTTCCGACAAATTGTCTGAAATTAATGACGAATTTTGTACACTACGTACTCGCTACGAAGAGCAGCAAAAGACTATTGTAGAAGAAATAGTAAAAGTAGCCGTAGGCTATGCAGCTCCTTTGACTTGCCTTAATAATGAATTTGCACAATTGGATTGTTTGGTTAGTTTTGCCATAGCGGCACAAACGGCACCTGTACCGTATATAAGACCCAAACTTTTGGCAGAAGGTTCAGGAGAGCTGCTCTTAAAAGATGTAAGACACCCCTGCTTAGAATTGCAAGAGCATGTTACTTTTATAGCGAATAGTGTGGAATTTAAGAAAGGTATTTTTTTATATTAAAAAAAAAGAAATATTTCAATTAAAAATTTACCTTTTTAAATTTATTTCAGATAATTGTAACATGTTTATTATCACTGGTCCCAATATGGGTGGCAAATCTACTTATATACGTTCGGTTGGTACAGCCGTTTTAATGGCGCATGTAGGCTCATTCGTTCCCTGTACGGAGGCCACAATATCTATGGTAGATTCAATATTGGGCCGTGTAGGAGCTAGTGATAATATTATTAAAGGCTTAAGTACATTTATGGTGGAAATGATTGAAACCTCTGGCATAATAAGGGTAAGCAAAATATGTTTTTACTAAGATTACGATAATTCGTTAAAAAATGTTATCCTTCTTTTAGTCTGCTACAGATAAATCTTTGGTAATTATTGATGAATTGGGAAGAGGTACTTCTACTTATGAAGGTTGTGGCATTGCCTGGTCTATAGCGGAGTAAGTATGAAAATGATTTGTTTATTATTTTTTAAAGCTAATATTATTTATATGATCTATTTTATTGACTATTTTTCATATATTCAAAGCAAATCAACAACATTTTTTTTCATAGTTTAATTTTGCCAATTCTTTGTTTGCGTTCTTCAGGAAAAAAATTATAATTATAATAACTTTCGGAACGAAATCTGCCGCATACGAGATAAGGAACTAATTCGGTTCGGTAGATTTCGAAGTAAGATTTTCGAAAAAATGTTTTTTCCAAATAAATTTTATAAAATTAAGCCGATCGAGTTCATAATCTCATCTGCTCTTAAATTCAGAAAGAGGCGTCGATTGCTGAGAAAAACTTAAAAAAAAAAATGTTATCTCATAACGGATCGTAACCAAAAATTTTGCTTTCGATAGATGTCATGAGCTAACGATTCGGTTAAATAGATTTCGAAAAGTTGCAAAAATTATATTTTCGAAAAATGTTTTTGCAAGTAAATTTTTAAATTGCTAAGCCGTTCAAGTTCAATATCTAATCAGCTCTTAATGGCGACAGTTTGACTAAAATCGTTTGATTCGTTTGAGACATACTGTTGTCGAAAATTTTCGAAAATTATATATGTACATATATTTTTTAATAACCCAATAAGTTTTGGTCAAGTCGAGTTTAGATATTTGCCGATTTTTATAGACTTAAAATATGTATCGAATGCCGTAAATTTTATAAAAATCTGTAGATTGATGATGAAAATGTGCGAAAATTTTTTTGTTTTTAATTACTACGGAATTAGTTCTCTAACCTATTTTCGATGCCCATTACTTTCTTTAATGCTAAAATTTTGCTTTGAATGGGGAAGTTTCAGGCTTGACCCGCAAGGTCAACCTATTCCCGTATTTTCTTTTAAACGTTATTAGCATTTGAGAACTAATTAGAAATAGTAACAAATGAATTGGTTTAAAATGATCTCTAAGTAATTTGTTGTATAAATTTATTTGTTTGTTTAGACACCTGGCAAAAGAAACAAAATGTTTCACTCTGTTTGCCACCCATTTCCATGAAATTACTAATTTGGCAGACACTGTTAAAACTGTTAAAAATTGCCATATGGCCGCTGTGGCCGATAATGACAACTTTACGCTATTGTATCAAGTGAGGCCAGGCGTAATGGAGAAAAGTTTCGGAATACAAGTAGCTCGCTTAGCCAACTTCCCCGAAAATGTTATACAAAATGCTCAACAGATTTACAATGAATTTGAAGATGAGCATGCCAGCAAACAAACCGATGAAGACAAAGCTTTAATGGATAAAATCAATAAAGCTATTGAAGATTTATCCACAACGGGTAATAATAAAGACATTAATGAAACAGAACTTTCGAAATTGGTAGAACAATTTACCCAGGATATAAAAAACTTAGACAGTGAATATTTTAAAAGTGCTGTGAACAACTGAAACCACTGACAATTAAATTAACCATAAGTTTCATCTATTTTAGAAAAGTAAGTTAATATATCAGTATTGAATTTTTATTTACTGCCTGCTTTTAGAAAACGAAAGAAAAAACTTCCTTCGTCGAAAAGATAAATAAATAAATGTACGTACGAATTTCTTCTTCCATTTTCTAAACACAAGCAATATATGCATTGGAGCATGAATATGTTTTTGTTTTTTTTTTTTTTTATTCGAAAATATATAAAATAATATATATTTATTTTACATAATTTTTATTTTCTGAAAAATATATGCTTTGTTTTTTTTTCTTATTTTCTTTTTTCGGTATTATTTTGTACAAAAAGGCATAAAAAGAAAAACTCAAGATTCCAATATGTTTAGCAAGATACTCATTAGTTATAAAAAATGAACAAATATAAAATGGGGTAAGTGATGTTTATATTATCTATTATATTTCATTTATATACATTATATATACAATATTATACTAGTCGTTATTATTAATTAAACCAGAATTTGTATGAAAACCAAAGTCGTATGACAACAGTTGTTAGGCATGTTATGAATACCCAGCAAGAAAATCACATGCAAAAGAAGTAGTTAATGCATGGGTTCTATTGCAGATAACTGGTTGAACTTAGGTAAAGAACGCATGGCATATCATTAGCGAACACGTGTTCACATTTAACAAAACAGCTCGTCATTGAAATGAGTGATGAATATTAAAACCATTTTGATATTCGGCAATATTACATAGAGCGTATACTTATGTGTGACTATTTTTCGCACAAAATGACAAATATTGAAGCTGAACATTGATCGTGTAGCATGCGCTGAAGTTCGAAACGTCAATTTTAAGTTGTAACTTTTTCCATTTTTTCTGACAGTTATTCATTTTTATCGATAACAGTAGTGGACGGTTTAACGTTTTTGCATTTATCGTAATATGTTTGTACTCTGCACCCATTACAATATATTTGCGCTCTTCTCCAATATTTGAACAATGCACAAGCAATGGAGTGTCCTAAGGGCGTTATCGAGCTGTAAGTTTGAATTATTTGACACCATCATGACTATTTCTCATGAAATATGTATATTTTTCAGTAAATATCCTTTTTCTGACAATAATTCAATAATTAGTGATTTTTGACCACATATACTCACTATGCTGCTTTATAGTCTCTATTTATCATTGATTTTGTGATTTCAAATAAATTTAATTTCAACAATTGGTCTTTTTTTTTTATTAATTACATTTTCACTTAAGATTAAAACAATTCTTTTTTAAAGAAATTCCTTTATTTTATTCTTAAATTTTATTTTGCTTTTAATTTAAATTTTTCAAAAATAAATATTTATTAACTGTAGTTTGTTTTTCTTTCCTATGAATTGTTGCCTAGAATTAAAATGAATCCCATTATATGTGTGTTTGTTTGTGTGTGTGGGTGTGTTTTTTTTTTTTTCTAATTTTTGTTTTTTTAGTTAACTTTATTTTTTTTCTACCAATTAATTTTGCTTAAGAATTAAGACAAACCATTGACAATCCCATTTAATTATTTTGTTCGCGTTTTTAGGCATCTTTGATTTATTTTTGAAATCTTGACTTTTGATTTACTATATTTTTAAAATATAAAGGCATTAATTTTTTTATAACTTGTAAATTAAAATATTGTACTAGTGGCATTTTCTTTTTCGAAAAACCAAAAACCTCTTTTTTTTAGTTCTCATATAAAAATTAATTTAAGAAATTCTTTCACGTAGCTCTCTCCTTGTAAATTTAAGCTTCTAAGAAGCACAACGTTTCCATCCTTTCCCAAGGCGAGAGAAATAAAAAACGCCATTAAAGTTGAAAAAATCGACAACGTAGAAAGTAGGAGAAGGTTCATATTCTTAGAGCTTAATGTTTTTTTTAGGTTTTTTAAGTACTGGTATTTATAGTATTTTCTAGTTGAAGAATCTGTTTAGATCTTTATCTACTACGAAGGTGGTCTGGGGCAGACTTACTTGGCTTGGTACACTTAAAATGATGGTTTTTAAAACCATTAAAAAATATTTTACAAAATTTTAAGCGGTATTCGTTTTTCAGAACATGCGCCTGAATTTGTCCCGTACTGTATTTGTAAGTCAATTTACTTTATAAACTGAAATTTCCACAATCCTTTGCTGGAATTTTGTCTTATTAGATGCGTAAGCCCAAGGTCGCCAACGTTGCATAGGGTGTGTGTGTGTGTGTTTTTTTTTTTCGTAGTTGTTTGTAGAGTTTTACTTGACACTTAAGGTGGTTTTTAACTTTACCGTGTAATTTATAATTTTTTCATAAAATTTATATAAAAAATTTTAACAAAATGTTTTTTTTTTTTTTTTTTCATAAAAAATCTAATAATTTGGTATATGTATATATATAAAAAAAAAACTTAATATTTTACTTGGTTTGGTTTAAAAACTTTATAAAAACATTTTTAACAAAAACTCTATTCGAATTAACATAAAACATAAACAATTAAGAATTTCAAAGTTTCATTTGCAAAAATACCTAAAATAATATAAAAATATGCAATAAATTATATAGCACTGCAGGTCTTATTTTTATAAAATTTTTAATTTATTTATTAATAAGTTTTTTCGATATTTCGCTAACCCTTGGTTAGCATCATCGGGAAAATGTAATTTTTTGAATAAAATTATTCAACAAACATAAAATCAAAATATTTTATATATTATTTCAAAAGAAACATTTTCTGTCAATTATATGAAAGTATTTTGAAAAAAATGTTTTTTTTCTTTTTCATAAAAATAGAATTTTTTTTTATATAATAGAGAGAAAAATTTTTACTTTCAAATAATATAAAATATTTCGATTTTATGTTTGTTAAATAATTTTATTAAAAAAATTTAATTATCCTTATGATGCTAACCAAGTGTTAGCGAAATATCGTAAAAACTTATTAATATATAAATTAAAAATTTTGTAAAAATAACACCTGCAGTAGTGCTAAATAATTTATTGCATACAATAAAATTGGAAGGTCGAATAAAAAGAAGAACTAAGAATATAAAAATTATGAATATCTTCTATTTGATTTGGCCTTCTTTATAATTTATGTTATTATTAAGCTCGAGGTCGTTATTATTTTAAAATTATATCGTTTTAATATATTTTCGATATCTCAATATTGAAAATTTTTTATAAAAATATTTTAAAACATATATGTATTTTCTGTAAATAAAGAATTAATTAAAAATATGAATAGATTGTAAATAAAGATTAAAATTAATTAAAAAAAAATCCTGATGATGTTAACCAATTGTTAACGAAATATCGAAAATAAATTACAACAATATAATTTTAAAAGAATAACCACCTCAACCTTAATAATTAAATAATAAGATAAATTATAAAAAATATTAATAATAATAAGTTTTAAAAGATTTCTTAATGAAATTCAATTCAATTCAATTTCCTTTAAAAATAATATGAAAATCTTGAAAACCAAACAAACAAACAAACAATATTTCTCGATGAAACTTTAAACTTCTATTACAATAATAACATTTGTAAGTAAAACTGAAGCTACAGTATATTGTGTATACAAATATAAATGTATAAATATTTTTTGAGTTTTGGACTTTGTGTGGCACTCAAAAATTTTAAAAAAGAAACACGCTAATTGATTTATTTAGTTTTGGCAAATTAATCTTCCTTTTTTTTTATACTCCCTGATTGTTATAGTTTCCTTCTAGTTGTATATAGAATAATTAATACTAAATATGTTTTCATTTGACTAAAAAATTTAGTTAATTGTGCTTGGTTGTTGCTTTCTTTCTTTTTCTTTCTTTTTTCAATGAAATTTGGTCTGTAAAGACAAAATGGAGATAATCGTCTCGGTTCTACATTCGTTAAATGAAGGGGATGTGATGTTCTCAACCACTGCATGAAATAAATTTCTCTTAAAAATTTTATAATTTTCGAACTTTGATGCTGGTCTGTATAAAAATGTTCGCAAAAAAATTCTTCCAAACAACAGGCAATTTGGTCTAAATGAATGGGAAAGTAAAAAAAAAATAGTACTTCGAAAAAACAGCCTGAAATTTACTGCCATGCTGACATCGTGTGTTGAAAGAATTTCATTCATTCGCTCAACTACATTCAAAACAAAAACAATATTTTACAATTTGCTTTTGTTTTAAATGGATTTGTACGAATGAAAAAATTCTTTCGATATCGTGGGTCAGTCAGTCACTTCAAAATTAATTTTTTGTGCAAGAAAAAATATTTCTGATTTTAACTGCCTGTTCATAGAAGCCGAGTGAAAATAATCGTTCGGCCGTTTAAGTTAGGTTAGGTCGGCAGGTTGCAGGTGGGGTTAAATTTATTATGGTCCAATTGTGATACCTGTTGTAAAAGAACTTTCACGAGTTTTAGTGATACTGGCCAGAGCCTCTGCTAAGAATCGGACCTACAACCCCCAACTGATAAACTAGCACAATATTCACTAGCCTACCGGGGCACCCCTAAATTAGTTCAAAAATGTATGTAATTTGTTTGATTGACAAAAAATCTCTTACTTTCCAATTTTTTATATAGGATATTGGTAGGTTTGATTTGAGAAATTACAAAAAAAAATTTTTTCTTAATTTCGAAATTTTTCGAAAAGTTCGTTAAAGGTGTTTGTAAAATTCTCGAGGTTTTCGCAGCGGTAAGAAGACCTTTTAATTAATTTGGCAAATTTTTTTTTTTTTACAAATTGCCATCATATTATCAATATACATATGTATGTGACTTTCTATATAATTTTAAACCCTTTTACTTATGTATGTGTTTCGTTATTTTTTTTCGGGATTTCCAACAATTGTTTTTAAAGGGTAGTTAGAAAAAATTTCACAATGTGATTTAAATTTACGTAATTGTCAATGAAATGTTCAAAACATTTTCACTTTCACTTCAAAGTGGAATGTAGAACCTTGCCGAATTTGTATTTATGTACGACTAAATGGTAATGGTACTATATTAGGCACGCCTTAAATAACGTGAGATTAAAACCAGCGACAGTGTTATACTTAAGACTATTATTATGTTAGATGTTAAAGTTGAAGCATCACCGCAGTAAGAGTAAAGGTCCTCCTAAAAATTAAAAAAAATTGTGAATAAATCATAAAATAAATTATTTACTTACAATGGAAAATTTGAGGTTATGTCGTTAAATGACAGATTGACTTTTCAAGTCACACGTGAGTTGCAAATCGCCAAAGTTGATTTTACATGGTCTGAAATTCACGTGTTTTGTTTTTTTCGAAGTTGTATTCGAACATTGAAAATGTAAATATTTTCTTATAAAAAAAGTATAATAATGGTTGCGATATTGGCTTAAAAAGTTACAATCAACTAATGGTTGCGATATTGGCTTAAAAAGCTACATTCAAATGATGGTTACGATATTGGCTGATACATACGATTGAGAAATTATAAACAAATTTTTAAATTTTATATTTTTAATTAAAATTGTGAAAAAATAGTTAAAAATTTTCTTTAAAATAAAAAGAAAATATATAAAATTTAAAATATGTAAAGTGCAGTTTCAATAAAATAGACCAAATCACTTCAATATACACCAGCGGTTTGAAAACGTTTTCCATGTTTTTGGTTGTCAGAACACCTATTTGGCGTTTTCAAAATGAAAACGCTCATTTTAATCGTATAGCCCATTTTAGTCAACTCCAAAGTCCCTAAACTTTTTTTGTTAATGGAATCGTCGTACTGAACTTTTAATTCAATGTATTCAGCGGCTTGTGAGTACATTGATAATTATTTATTCTCGATGAGCAATAAAAGGAGAATGATATGTAAGATCGCCCGAAGCCTAAGGAGTGCTTCGATTCGCACATCTCTAAACCTTAATCAGAGATTCGGTTTGTGATCTTCACTCAACAGACAAAAAATTTCCTTCATAACCTCAATTTTTTTTGCGAATATTTAGATAGAAAATAAAATAATGTACCTCCGGATGTTCCGTAAAACACTCCTCAAGACGTCGTCTCTCATAGAAACTCATATTGAGTTTATAGCATGGAAATTCTGTCGAATAGATTTGCCTTTGGGGTTCGGTGGATTTTTTAGTACCCTTGGACGGCATCAACACATTAATGACCACCAAGAGTAAATTAGTACGTGGTATTTTCTTAATATAAAATGGACGTACATTGTGCACTTTAATCGCTTCTGTTATGCCTTCCAAAGAATTCGGTTGAAGATTGTACAAAGTAGTCACCTTATCGCAGGGTTCATAAACAGGCGGTGGTTCCGGTTCATTAAAAATCATTTCGTCCTCATCTTCCTCTTTAGGTTTGGGATGTATAGAAGGAAAACCATCACGACCATATCCACCAGCATCATAATCATCCTCTATATCATCATTGTATTCAATAACTTTATAACAAATTAAACAAAAAATTATTAAATTTATTAATTAATTTATTATTATTATTAAATAAAATTGCATAAAAAAATACTTACAAGGTGCTCCATCCACCCACCATTTAATGCGTGAATAGTGCCAAAATAAAGTAGATACGAACCAGTTCCAAGCCAAAGTTACAACTTTCCAAGGCTTTTAGAGAAAAGAGAAACAAAATAAAAATTTTTTTAAGTATTTTTTTTTAGTTTAGACTCTGTTTTATGAAATTAACTATATGCCAAATCAACTAAACACTCCTATACAGAATTAACTCGATATTTGATATCTTTAGCCACATTCACACTATGCAAACAAATAAGATGTAAATTTTTATAATTGTTCTTTGAACTTTCACATTGTGTGAACAAAGACTTTGTATCAACCTAAAATATTCTTATACGGTATCAGAGAAATTTTCCTTTAATACACTTACATGTAATAAATTATTGCCATCACTTAATTTGGCATCTTCATCCACACACAACGACTGATAATCGTAGACATCAATGCTTTGAAAATATTCCAGTTGTACCATGGCCTCCATAGCGTCACCTTGATATTCACCAAAAAATCTGCCCGTGTGATTAACATTTCTCGCCAAGACTATGTAGGCATTATTGTCGATAACATAACACTCAAATTCATCACTGTTGCAGGTCTTAATGCAACCATTGCACTGTATGAAATTAATTGTAGAGAATTTAACATGAATTTCTTTTTTTAAATAATCAAAAAATACTTACGAAAAATGTTGAAATAATGAGCTTGAGGTCAGTTATTTATATACTTATTTGTCAAATAAAGGAGAACTTTTAAAAGGTTTTTTTATAAACAAATATAACCTCAATCTAATTATTTGAACACTTTTACAATGAAAAGAAAAAAGTTTGAAAAATTAGCTATCACGTGGTAAAAATTACTTACATTATCCGTTGAGGTTATATTGAAAAATCTATCCAACATTTGGGCATGAGAAAATTGAAAACCCACCACACATGCTGGCGCTTCTTTACCACCATCTCTGGGGAATATGGCATGTGAGGCAGTAACTTTTAATTCACCCTCTTCGATTGGATCATTGTAATGTTTCACAGAATAAACAAAACTATCGGTGCGCTCCTCGTGATGTGCTAATATAGCACTTCTATACCAAGTTTCATCAATGGCTTTGGTATGATAATCACCAAATTCACGATCATTTTCGACCTCGACTTCACCATAAATAAATTGCCAACGTGTTAGGCCACTCATAGTCGCCACAAAACGTAAACTGGCCCCAAAGCGTTCTAGCAAGGATTTCTCTTCTTCGTTTTCGAATTTCCATTCGCCGTAACTTGAATTAGTCACCTTGGCATCGAAGATTAACAAATGCACCAACTCTTTGTTGCAATAGTAGTCATTATCTGATAAAGATTTTCGGCCACAATTTACTAAAAAGAGTTCGACAAATATAACTAACTGCTCGTATTACAAACACCAATACCATATTTACACTGGGACTTTTATCCCTACTTTTTTTATAAGCCCTTCTTTACATTTTGGGCTAAACATAATTTAAAATTTATATATTTTCTACAGGGCAGGTTTTCCATGCCTTTTGCGTGATAAATATGCCTTTGCATATTTTTTCAAGTTTTTGCCCAAAAAAGTAATTTTTGTTGGTAGACTTTTTATTAAAAAGCATTGTCGATATGTACTGAAAAGGCTTTATTTACAAATTCATCAGTGAAAACAGATTTGGCATACATTAATGATAACTCTGCATATATTTGCCACAGCATAATCAAACTGGAAATCAAAGGACTCCCTTTACATGAACGTTTATTCATCAAAGCAGACGTTAAAGCGAAATTTCAAAATAAAATGTTGGTCTTCAAACGTTGACCAATAATAAAAACAATATTTTAATAAAACGGAAACCGATGAATATATTGACACACTATCACCATTGCAATTAATGGTACAGTAGTAAAAGCTTGATAATTCTGATAATTGATTGCATACCCTAATCCCGATTATCAAATTAATGCCCAAAAGTCACAGTGTAAATATCTACGGTATGTGTTTAAAATTAGAATGACAAGTTTAATTTTGTACGATTTTGAAAAGTTTCAATATACCACAGTAGTACTTTTAGTACAGTACTCGTCACATAAATAGGTCTGCTTCTAACTCAACTAAAAAAATAGTTTATTATGAATATTCATATAGATTCATTGAGGACATAATTATATAACTTTATATGCACAACACATATCGACCCCTATGCGCGAAATTATCGTAAGCTAAATTTTACAGGAGAGCATTTTTATTAATTTTTTTTTATTTGCCTGACAAAATTAGCTGTTACATACGATGAAATTTACTTAGTGTTATCTCCATAACTATACAAACTATTGCTATAATACTTTATCAGCAGATGAATTAATGTATTTAGAACCAATTTGCATAAAAAAGTCAATTTCTAAAAAAGTGTAACATACGATAATTTCGCGCACAGGGGTCGGTATGTTGTCAGGATCTTTTTTCAAGGGAAGTAATACTCAGGCAATGTTTGCCTACAGAAATAATAATTAAATTCTGTATTTCTATCCTATTACATATCGTCATATGAATTTACAAAAGCCCTAAGTTACATTCAACAAATTTTACAGGAGAAGCAAAATACTTTCAAACTAACTTCTACGCTTGTACTTAGGCATTTCTGAAATTTTTTTGATAAGAACATTATTTCTAATTGCAGGCGTATACAATTTTGCAGGAACATATCGAGCCTTTGGTGCAATACCGCAGTAACTCAAAATTTGAATTTTTGAGCTGGGCATGCAGAAATGATCTTTGGGGAAATATATACTATCTAAAGGAAAAAAGATTATGGTTCTATCTCTAACTGTTCTGATTCTACAGCTGCAAATGTCTTTATTGCCTCCAGCTATTTCCAAAAATATTTATTTGCAATAATGAAATATTTCCTTTATGGCACGAAATTTACAAAACAGAAAACATTACAAAACATGCCTCTTTATTTAAAAACTTGTTAAAAAAATAACTTTAGTAAACGAAAATACTATCAAAAAGATGGCTCAAAATTTCAAATGCATTTTTCTCAGTTCACGATTTTTTGAATTACTACGGTATTGCACCAAAGGCTCGATATATTTTGATACTATGGCTCATTATCAATCAAAAAGTCAATTTCGAATTTTTTGTAACTTAAGGCTTTTTTGAAATCATATGACGATATACTTCATAGTCATTGGTAGATTAAGAATACAAGTTGTCGGTTCTTCCGTCCGAATATTACATACAGCAAAGTAGATATTTGCATGTCTCTGCATAATTTGTTTTTCACTACATTTTTGACCACATTTAAAGTTTATTTACATTGATGGTCATCTTACTTACAATCATCATCATCATCATTATCATCATCTTTATCCAATTCATCATCTTCTTCGTATTGCTCCGACCACTTCCAATTTCTTTGAACCATTTTTCCCAAGAAATGTTTCAGTTCATCTTCGGGATTCTTGAATTCATGACCCTCTAAATAGTGATATTTACAATATACCCAATCCGGATGCACTTTCCAATTATCGCCCACGAAAAAGTCCGATATATTGATTTTCATATGGATATTCTTTAAAACCTCCTCGCCCACCTTAATCCATGTCTTGCCATATTCACTGGGCAATACAATACCCAACGAAAAAGGCGTATTGGGTAACGGCGCAAAGAAATAATCTTGTTTTTCTTCTGAAACGCGACGCATTTTGTCATAGTGCAATTTGACACTGATATCCTTAAATTCGCCCGATTCATGAATAACCATACTGCGTCTTAATTGCAAAATAGATTCTCCAGGATTACGAGGGGAATTGTCCTCGAAAAGTTGTTCAACTTCGGTGAAATCGATGCTGTTGTAATTCGGGTTCATAACACCGTTCGGCTGTTAAATGAAAAGAATGGAAATGGGTATTTTTAAAATGTACTTTTATTTCGGTTTAGAAATTTCTCCCACCCCCATTGGCCGCAGATCAGGATGCAGTAGCACGTAGCCATTATTTGAGACCACAAACGAATAACCATTAACACCCAGCTAAAAGGTTTTCAAATTAAAGGTATAGAAAATTTGGATATGATTAGCAAAGTGAAATATGTATGTATGTATGTACGTACCTTGTAAGGCAATGTTAGTTTGTCTATATCTTCTACTGGCACATCGGTGCCCGCCACGCCTAATAACCGGGCGTGGTCGGTAGCGTTGGGTTTTCGATACGAACGATCAAAGGCCGGTACACCCACCGCTATCATAAGACGAACATTTGTAGCATTCGCTTCAAATTTATACTGTAAAATAATTTTAGTTATTTATTTTTTTAACTTTAATTTTTTTAATGTTGTTACTCACCGTTTTATCGGTAAACGAATGCGTCCATGTTGGCGGATGCTCCTCGTCCTGTAGCACCAGTGGCGTTGCTATTACATCGACATATTTCAGTGCCTCTTCCTGTACCTCATCTAATGTTTGAACATGCGAATAATAGCCCCGATTAAGACACGCCATCCATTGTATTTCTCGAACTTTGGTCACTTCTTTACCCAGCAGATACGTAAATATTCGCACTTTCATACTCATCGTTCCATTTTCACCATCACCCCAATTATATTTTTCAAAAATTTCCGTATTATTGCCAGCCACACCATCGGTAACCACCATTATGGCCTGATTACATGTCGACGTTTCATTGCATCGTCTTTCTATGTAGTACTAAAAAAAAAAAAGATATAGAAAACCATGAGAAAATCTTTGAGAAGCGTATTGATTTCTTTTTTTGAAGAGAATAGACAGGTGGTGAAAGTCTCTGATGGTAATTTTTAAGGTTAAGGGCGCCATTTAATTTTTTATTTTACTTCGTGGCAGGGTGCTTTAGCACAGAAAAATCAAAAACAATATTTTAGACTCGAGCGGGCCAGTAATCGAACCCGGGTCCTTCTGCTTGCAGAGTCAAAGGAAATGATGTTCGTTCCTTTGCGCATCACCGGACAACGGCTATATCGATTTCGACAATTCTTTCTGTTTATGTTTTGAAATATTCCAAGAATGGTTTTTAGCAAAAGGAATGTTGGTGGTCCAGGAGAGTGATGGGAGGGAAATTTCGGTCTCTGAATCTTTCACACCGATTTTACTGAAATTTAAAAACTAGATGGATATGCATTTAAAAGGATATATAGGCAATACATTTTTTTCTTCGAAACTATCCAACCCATGGGCGCCTCCATGGGCACATGGAAAGGAAACTTGTGATTCAACAGCTACAGTGAGATTGCAATTGAAATCATAGCTATACCTGACTATGATATACACCTTGCTAAGGAGTTTTGGGCCGCCTCACCCCCGTGTCACATCAGAGAGCCGAACATCCCAGTCTTTAACATGCAGGTTTCCATTAACCATAAAGTAACCCTATCCGAAGATAGAGAACCCATGGCAACTTTCACCTACACAGTACGCGACACCTTTCCGTTACTACTGTTGAATGGCAGCAGCACCCAGATTAGTAAAAGTCTTATCAGGGAACATGTCATAAAGACGACGATATGTCTCGAACAGACCAATAACCACTCTTCCTGCGTTACTTGGGGTATTAACCACAACCACCACGTTTCGAAACCGCAACACCGGCACACTACTGCAACCTTTCGCTGTGGATACGAAGTACCCTCCGACCAAAGTCTCTGACTTAAAGACTTAGTTGCATATGTCATCAGGCTTTAAACCCCCAGGGGTTTTCGGTCATTAAACCCGTACTCAGTGCGAAGCAATGCGGGCAAGCGATTGGCCATGGAGCCAGACTAGACAAGGGCTGCTTTTAGACAAACAAATTCTGTAAAACAGTACAAGTCACAGCTCTGGTCGGATCTCGAGGACTCGCCTCTTACCGTGTCATTGCGAAGTTGAGGGTAATGAGACGACGAGCTTTGACTGGTTACTGCTCGAATAGAGTTATGGTCAGCAAGTGGGGCAGGGGAACCTCTGATCTTTCCAGGTTATGCGAGGATCACGAGGAAACTATGGAACATATTATCTGCTACGGTCCTGGCTTGCAGCGAGGCAGGCCGATGTGGTGGGGCAGCGGATTCCTGGTGGGCTAAGTGATATGGTGGATATCAGGTGTTAATTTTGGGAATAGGTTGCCTGTAGAACGCAAACTGGCTTCCTCTTATTCTCTTATTCTTCTGCCACTCTACTGTTTTCTATTCTATCTTATTTACTCTTTCTTCTATACTTGAAGGGATTCACATTCACTCTATAGGTCTCCGAGTTGAGGTGTCCTAGTGAAATTTTTTTCTCTTTCTGAGCCACATTTGTACTCACCTGCTTGAGCAACTCAAAAGCTTTTGTGTACGCTATAGATAAATTTGCATAACCTTGTGGTTTCATTTTGCTAATGACATCATTGAAAACGTTAATATTTTCGGGAGTGGCCTGTACCAAAGCATCCTTAAAGCACGGCACAACATCATCGGTGGTAGCCGAATAATTAAAAATTGTAAAGAAATCATTGTTGGAAAATGTATCCAATATGCTGCGTATAGTAAATTTAGCAACATGAAAACGGAAGCCAGTCATGGAACCAGAATTATCCAATAGAATTACAATATCCTTGGAGCACGTGGCCGTTTCAATGTACCACGAACGTTTACGGCAGTCATAAGTATCAGCATTCCCATCCAGTTCATGCTCCTCCCATTGGATGGCGGGGAAGTGTCGTAAAATTCCGGTATCAGAGCCAAAATATTGCCACGATAATGCAGGATCGGATTGATAATTTTGTTTGAATACCTCATCTAATTCTTCGGTCCACATAATGGCTTTAAGGACGCGAGGATCTTTAATAAAAATAATAAATTTAAAATGTATTGGAAATTCTACAAAACCAAATTCTTTCAAAACCACTTACGCTTATCATAGACATTTGAGGGCACGTGGACGGAACTATAGTCTGTATTAACCGATATATTATAAAAATGTGTATCTGGATTCAGCGTCATGTTCAAATACATGTAACTATTGTTCGTCAAATGTGCCATTAACTCTTCAGCCGACTTTCCCTCGAATGCTGAAAACTTACTGGAGTAATATTGAAATTCAGTTTCGGCATAGGTTTCATTATATTCAAAATTTTCGAAAACTTCTTCAGCTTTGGCCTGTATACATCGGACGGCGTCCATTTTGCGGGCCAACATTTTACCCACATTCGCTGTGATCGATTTAATGAGTTCGGTGCCATTTTTCAATTCTACTCGGGCATTATATTCTTTATATTTCTGTGAATGACAAGGAAAGGAAAATACAGAAATGAATAAAGTGTCGTTAAATTTGAAAATAATTTTCAATTGTTTTGCTTTTGGGCGTTCTTACCGCTTTAATTTCCTGTGATTTGGTCATACGTTGAGCAAGTTCCCACAGTTCATCGCCGAATTGGGTGGCCCATTTGCCAACACTGAAAAAAATAACCCAAATTTATTTCATCATAGTTTTAATGATATTTAAGTTTCAGATTCATAAGATGTCACTAGTTATTTTAACCATTATATCATAGCATATTGTGTGAAATTGCATGTTGCTAGTGAAAGAACTCATAGAGTTCACCCGTTGCTCACTTTACGGCAGCAAATGTTTCGTTTTCCAAGGTTCGGTTATGTATCACAAGCGAATCTTAAGCAATATTAACGATATTTGCTAAAAATAAAAAGAGACTGAGATTATATCTGAGGGGTATTACTTTGAAGGGCACGAAATGGATATTGATGAATAAATAAATACTTTTGAAAAAAAATTCAAAATTCACCTTTTCTTTTGAACAAACCTCCGTATATCGTTGACGAAAACGCGTTTGTTTTTCTCCAATAAGTTAAAAAATCTTGGGTTAATCGATTTTTAAAATCTAGACTAGAAATTTGATTAAAATCTGTAAAATGCTCCGCGAAATATCGATGTCGAAAATGTGGGAAAATTATTTGTTTTTAAATACTCCCTCCCTAATTCCTTGTCACATGGATTTTCGATAGCCAGAAATTTTTTTGGACTTAAAAACTGTATCGAATGCTGCAAATTTGCTTGGAATGGGCAGGGTGCCTCCTTAGTCTACTACATGAGTCTTATCAATATGGAGGCGCGGGTTCGATTCCTGCCTAGACCCTGGGTGCTTCTACAGACAAGCTATAAGAGCTTCCTAGAGTTTATGTTGTTTCAAAAAAAAATAAAAAAACTTAGCGGGAAGTTACAGGAATGGCCAGCAAGGTCAACCGATTCTCGTATTTTTTTTTTATATCCGTTCATACACCCTTCTCTTATAACGACATCACGCTGGGTGATTAACAACAATCACGACAGCTAATTAAGACAACAAAACAAATTATTAATTAAGTAATTTTACCAACAATTGAAATAATATTCCAATACGTATAATTAAATTGATTCTCCGCAACAAACATATTTTCACTTGTTGGTTTGATACTATTTTTAATTAAATTATGTGATGACAAGATGTCAACATCGTTATCAAATACATACATACATATGTATGCTATGCATGAATGTGCTTCATGTGTCAAAATCATCTTTAAATATATTCTAATCTAAATTTAGAAAGCAAAAACCTGCCACTGAAATGCGTGTCATTAACACCGAAAACAAAAATATTGTACAACAAACATGCTTTTCACACCTACACGAGTCGCATAAAACGCTCTGACAAAAAGTAAAACCAAGACGAGCCCTCTTTTGCATGTTTATACTCGTACAGTATTTCGCTTTTCTGTTCTCTTCTTATTGTGTATTGTGTCTTGTCACGAGAATGACATTTTCGGCAACAGGTGGTGGTACTAACAGCAAAATTAATACAGCACATACAGAGAGGAAAGGCAATTAGAGGAAAAAGGAAACGTCAAAAGTTTGTTTACATTATTTTTTTACATATATTTTATCGTTGTCTACTTATTCTATTTCATATTTCTCTCATTCTATATTATTTCATAATATGCTTTCACTCTCTTTTTCACATTTATTTGCCTTTTTCAACGGTATTTTGATTTATTTAATATGTCGGATGTTTCTTGTTTACGTGTACACGCAGACAATCTTGAAAGTCTTTAAAATTATTTTAGAACTAAAAACTTAATAACACATTGATTAGAAAGTAGCCCCAAAAATAAGAACTTCTGTATCATTCGTTTTATCAAGTTGGCTGCATTAATAATTTAATGGCCATACGAATTTTTTTGATGAAGGTTGCCTTTTTAATCCTTTTTTTTTATATATTTGAACACGGTTATATCTCGGTATACCGTACGGAATATCTCTTTTGTGTCTGAAGCAAAGTTGTAGATATTGAATAGGAAAAAGTGCTACAAACCTACCCGAAAAAGGTGCATCCAGTGCAGGGTCAGGCAAAGTGCCGCCCATGGGCGCTTTGTTAAGCCTCAGTTAGTAAAAACGTAACACGTTCGCGGCGATCAGCTGGCAGAAGCTGTAACATAAGTAATGCTCGTTGCTCTTTACTAAAATCGTATCGTTGAAATTGTCACTTAGAAAATTTACAGAAAATAGATTTTTACGTTGCAAACGTCAACTTGGCATTACTTACATATAAAACAAAAGCCGCAACAGCTGACTGAATTGTTGGAAGTTTTACGTTTTTAATAACCGACACGTAAAAATTGAACGGTACTGACAAGTCTAACGTGGGACGATACGTTGTTACTAACTACTCATTCTAGCTTGATCATTCAAAGAAGCAACCTGTATTATCGCTTGTTGCTTAAAATCAGTGTAGCCAAATAAAAAAAATAATTCCCAGCAAAAATTTTTCTTCTCTTATATAAACAAACTACAAGAAAATATGTTTAATGGGCAATATGAAGTAAACTTATTTTCAGATAATTATTTGGCAAACTAAAATATTTGGTTGCTTAACACGCATGCGAAATATAACATGAAAAGTCATTCCACGCATAGTCATTTTTTATTATTTAATTACAACAGTCGTTTTTATGACTAAAAAAATATAGAATTTTCGTATGCAATAAATTATTCAGCAATGCAGGTCTTATTTTTATAAAATTTTTATCAATATATTTTCTCGATATTTCGCTAATCATCACGAAAAATAAATTTTATTGAATAAAATTATTTAACAAACATAAAATTAAAATATTTTATATAATTTGAAAAGAAAAAAAATTTTTTTTTAGTCAATCATTTTTATAAAAGTACATATTTGAAAGAAAAATGTTTCTTTTCATTTTCATACAAATTCAATATAACTCAAATTATATATAAAATATTTAACAATATAAATTTTTTGTCGAAATTCATTAGAATCCTTGTTACGTGACATTGCGCATCAAAATCACGTATTTATAGGAAAACTAATTTAAATGAGTGAAGGTCTACCTTTAACCGTTGCTAGTGAAATAGTATTCTGTCGAAGCGGAGAATACATATGATATAATCTGAAAATAAAATTAAAATCGATGATGCTATTAGATCGATTAACATACATATGGACTCGTATGTATACACTGGGCTTTAGAAAATGTAATGCTCACAACTGCACTGTATGAAGTGCGAGATTCAGCCATTCTTTTAAAGAATAATTTGCCAAAAAAAAAGCAACTTAAAATTTTAAACTTTTTTTAAAAACTAACTAGAATGTAAATTTATCAGAAATGTATGAATAAAAATTTTTGGTAGAAACATAACATATTTTGAAGAAATTTTTGGGTACGGTTTTAGCGAAAATTCAGTTTTGCGAGCATGTACTGCATTTCGAACTTCAAGCTATTCAATAGCAACGCATACAATCCTAAAATTTCATTATTTTTTATTTCTTAGCCCTTTTTTAAGTCGGTTAAATTTTTTTAAAAAATTTTTATTTTTCACTTTTTAGTGTCTCGTTCCGTTGATCTTTTTAACATTTTTATTTTATTCTTAACTGGCGTTTAATAAAATTTTTGTCCAGGTGAAGCTGTATTTCCCAACCCGCCCACGATTAAAATGGGACTACACGGTTAGCACAAGCATGGCAATGAAAAAAAAAGAATCATCCAAATCGGTCCACCCAGTAAAAAGTTCTGCTAAGGGGGAGTTGTATTCTCCTGATCCGCCCGCCATTAAAATGGGCCCACACGGTAATCAGGGGCATTCAAATGAAAAAAGAATTATCAAAATCGGTGCACCCAATGGAAAGTTTAGTATTTAGGGGTTGCTGTATTCGCCCGATCCGCCCGCCATTAAAGCAGGTCCACACAGTAACCAAGAGGTTTCCAATGAAAAGAAAAATCTTCAAAATCGATCCACCCAGTAAAAAGTTCTGCTTGGGGATGTTGTATTCCCCTGATCCGCCCGCCATTAAAATGTGACCACAAGTTAATCGCGACCTTTCCATGGAAATCAGTCCATTCAGTAAAAAGTTATGAAGTAATATACATAAACAAAAAAAAAAAAAAAAAAGAAAATGCAGTCGAATTGAAAACCCCTTCCTTTTTTGAAGTCGGTTAAAATAAAAGAGTGTGTTTTCAAGGTTTTAAATTTCAATATAAAATAACTCCAAGGAAAATAGTGACATAATCAATGGCCCTATCATTGTGACTATCGTAATGGCAATACAAAAGGACTGTCAGCTGTTAAACTGGCAAGTTGCAAAGTGTTGTCATATAAACGATTTCTAATAGCTCTACTGATGTCTAAAAACACAACATAATTATTCGTTAAAATAGACTTGTTAACATAATAGACTGCACTGCTTTAGCCGTTTAAATATCGTCGCTTATTGGAATTCCTCCTTCTGGCATCCCATTCCATTGCCATTATCTTTTTTTCTTAACGTCCTACCTTTCGTTTGGAATATGCCGGAACTTAGTCAAAAAAGTTACGAAATTTAATTTGAATAAATCAAGTGGTTTTTTGTAATGAATACTTGTCGGCACTGCTGCTGTAAGTGACTTTTTGTAATTTCGTTGTTATTATTGTTTCACTCACCGTCCTTTATTTCCTCCTCTTCACTCTATTGTATGGTATTAATCGATGCATAGATGGATTGTATTTGTGGTTTAGTGTTTAAGGTGTAGCGCAGTATGGTACTGCTGTGCTGAAGGACCAATGTTTGCTTGAAGTAGGAGGAATTTCTTTGTGCTATTTTAAGTGGGGCAACAAGTGTATTTCAATAAAATGTTTTTCATGTTTTTTGTTTTTTTATGTGTTTTTGTGTTTTTGTGTTTTTTTTTGTGTTGTTTTCATTGATTATTGGTTGCTTTGAAATTTTGCGCTTCAATATTTTGCTGGAATTAATTTGATTAAGAATATTAAATTTGTTTTTTTTTTCTATTTCGTTCGAATGCGGAATATACTCGTATAAAGTCGAGTTACTACTATTGCTGCACGTATTAGTGAAATTTAATTTTCTGCTTTGATATGGCAGCCAATTTAATTTTTAATTTTCGCATAAATTGTTAATGTAATTCTTAATTATAAATTTGCTAAACATATGTTAATTTGAAGGGGAATAAAAAAATTGCCACAACTTGTCTTACGGCTATATTTGCTAAATACATTAATGGCCAAATAATCATTATGTTCGGTAAATGATTATTACATCTTGTACAAGTTGTGTAATAAAGCAAAAACCACGTGAAATTATGTCAAATTAACTTTTAATTGATGTAGACGGCGACATCGTTTAATGAATATTTGATGAAATCAGGGGCATACCTTAATATTATTTAGCTAAATATTTTTACAAGAATACTTAACCTTTAATAGAATTCATGAAAAGAAAACGAAAAATATCTAGAACGGGACACTTGCACGCCTTTGAAGTAATGTTTTTTTTCTCATTCTTTTATAGCACATTAATAGCACTATGTATAATGGCTAAAGGTAGATTTGATCGATTTTTTGTTTCTGATACATAAGCAATAACCATGCCATCATGAACGGGATAAAATTTACTTGTCGCTACCGACTGCATTTAGAAAAATTTTAAAATCTACGAATTAGAACAGCATTTTTGCAAGGAATTTCTTTTAAACTAAAATTGAAGAATAAGACATTCTACGCGTACTGATGGTTGTCATATTTAAATATTTGTGTTGCTCTTTGTTTATCTCTTTGAGGCTGAGCGATGGCTGAAGTAGTTAACACGTTGACTACAAAACCAAAAGTCCTGGCTTCGACCCCAGTTTTCAGACTGAGTCATAAAACCTCTTTGCATTTTTCTGAAGTGCATTAGTGTGTCAGTTGTTGTCGGAAGGTTTCAGTGGCGAAGGCATACTCATTGGTCACTGAACAATACCGCCTTCAGCTGATACTAAACCACAAGTAACATCAGAGCGCCCGCCTTCGTCGGTATTGTGTAGCTTTCGTCACTGAAACGTTCAACTGACACAAAGTCATACTAATAAACACTTCAGAAAAAATGCGATATGTTTTTATGAGTCTGAAACTGGGATTGAACCCATGAAATTTTTCATTTTGTAGTCAACGTCCAGACTATTGCGACCATCCGCACACAGAATTTGTATTAACCACGAAAATTTCTATATTTATTATTTTATACATATTAACACATACATGCATATATGTATATTTTAGGTTTTGGTATGTAACTAGCGAACCAGGCCACGCGTTGCTGTGACTGTTATAACATCTTTAAAAATTATTATGTTAAAATTTCAATTTAAGAAAACAAATAAATGCAAAATAAAAAAAAAACAATAAAATCCATAACAGCTGGAATTCACATTATATATTTATTGCATTTGTTGCTTTTACCCGTGCCGAGGCATATATTATCCGTACGTCCCTCATGATTGTATTTAAAAAAAATATATCTAGTCTTATGTGTTTTATATTATATTTTATTAAAATAGATAGCTTCTGAGATGCGGAAATTGTCCCCTTGTGGTTTTATTTTTGCAGAAATATTTACGCTATGTGTTCTTCAAGACGTTGGACTATTTACGTTTTAAATTTTATTGAAATCGGTTAGTTGGTTTCGTTTTATTTTTATACAGAAAGCTGTATAGCTTCGGAGTGACATCCCTTCCCGAATATCGCGGTCTCTAATCGAAATAAAATACAGGCCATATTTTAAATTGGACAAAGTTACATGTCTGTGCCAAATTTCATTAAAATCAAACCAGTAATTTCGTAATTAGCCCGAACAAACATCGTGACACTGGATTTTTATATACATATATAGAACATACATACATACCTGAAATTTCCCTATTGAGGCACCCTCGGCCCAAAGTAAGTCCAGGTACCAAAAAGGTGTACGACGTGATCACCGAGCCAGAAGAATTCACAATTAAAAACGAAAACCACGGCAACACTTTTCACTGTGCACTAACTAAATGGTATGGTACGGCACTATATTTATACTATTACCCCCCTGTATGTAATGAGAAGTGCGTAGTAGTCACTAATTATTTTAAAGCAGCAAAAACGCTCTAGCTCGTTAACGGCTGGAGGGATTTTAATGATTCTTTCACTATTAGATAGATTTTGAAGTTGGCTATACGACGAACCCCTAGGTGCCACTAAAATGCCTTTCAACTTAGTAAAACTGAAAACATATCGGCCAAAAGCTGACCATCTTGTGCTCGATATGCAGGTCTATCTAATGGTAAAAAAAATCACTCAAATTGCTGCAGGGGTTGATGAGTTACAGTGTTTTAAAAAATATACCAAAATTGATTGACTGACCATGATTATTGAACCACAAATGACATAGTTATATGATAGTAACTTTTTCAAAGCTGGCACTTAACCCCCAACCCCCTCTAATTTAAACTTCATACGCAAATTGCATTTTGAAAATTGCTCCTCAAATGACGAAGTTATTTGATAACACAGGTCGACAAATCTAAATTTTTTTTTGTGTCTAAGGTTTCACAGGCAATTTGAATACATATGGTACTCCACTTCAATGCCTATAAATTACATTTCTTGCACTGACTCTGGTTCTCGAGTTTTACCGTTATATACATAGAAGAAAGCGGCTGCTGCACCACATAATTTGTAATAACTCGAGAATTAGCTCTTCGATAGCACTCAGAAAAACACGATCGGATCGAAAATAAAAACACCTTTAAATTATGTTAATATACATTTTTTTTTTCAAATCCTTATAAAACATAATTTAAAAAAAAAAAAATTTATTTTAAAAAGTTTATTAAAAACGTAAAGTAAACAACATCTGAATTATTGTTGTTAATTTTCGTACTCCCATATGGTATATAAAAAATGAGCTATCCAAAAAAATCCATTCACAAATTCTGATTTTATTCACAATGCACTGGTAGCACCTAGTTTACAGAAAAATTTTATGGTTTAATTTTTTATGGAACAGAAGTAGTTCAGTTTTAATGAATTTGCTTTCGGTTGGTAATAAAATCGTTTTACGCGGGAAAATCTACTGTATGTTTTCTCAGGACAATCGCTTTGTGTAAGTTCCACCAGAAAACTCAGGCCAATAAATTTTTGTTGACCAGTGTAATAAATTATTGGGTGGAGCAAATATCTTCTGTTTATTCAAACTAATTTTTTTTTTCATTTTCCGAAGCAAGTACGATATCCTTGAAAAATTTCTTTAAATGTATTTATTTGGTCATATTTTCACTCGTATCTTTTCTCCGTATTCTGTGCTAACAGCACCCTCCTTCGTCGCCATTCGAGCAATAAAACGTCGGCGAAGTAAAATAAAATAAATAAAATATCTCTCGCATCAACATAACAGCAGAGACACAGAAACTCTGCTTAATAAATTATCCAAAAGCGCACAACTGCAGAGTTGTGGTCAAAAATTAAGCTCCCTATTATTTCATCATTCGTCTCTAAACAATCCCTTTTCCTCTAGTTCCGGTGCAATGCATTGCATTCAAGAAAAAAAAAATTAAATCAGAAAACTTTTGCCAGACTGTAAACGTAAACAAAGAAATTTATTTCTTAGTCAATCCTTTGAACATTTTCTGACTGACGTTGAGATTTAAATATATTTTGTACACCCCTTAGTTGTTTACAATGATTTTGACCCCCATTAACAAGAAAACATGGTAAGATTTTCTGTGCAATACTTAACATGAACATGCAAACAGTAAACATGCAAATAGAAATAAAAATATTTTTCATGAAGTTTTATTTTTTTTTATTTTTCTTGTTTTCTGAAAAGACAAAACGTATTAAAGCGTTAGTTATTTTACGAAAATGCACATGCAATTGTTTTGCTTTAATACCAATTTTAGCTCAGACAGTCTCCTCCTCGCGCAAAATCAACGGGGTAAATAAGGAAGACGTTTTTAATGTAGGAAAAATACTAAAAATATTAAACATAAACAGGCACGTTCGCATGGAATCATTAAAATTTAAAGAAAGTTCTTTTCGACGCAAGCAAACTGTGTTGTTAATTTGGCGTTTTTATCCAGCTAAAATTTATGAATCTTTTGCAATATGCATGGATTTCGATTTGATGAGTATTAAATACATAAATATGCAAGTGATAATGCCAATAGCACGTAATTCCCAGGCAAATTCGCCCATCAGCTGATACAAGATACAATAATTTGTAACGTATTTTTGTGCCGAACGTCAAAGTTTGTTTACTTTTGTGAGAAAGTTAAGAAAAGTAGTTGTAAATAATTTAATAATTATAATAATATATTATTATAATAATAAGAATGCAAAATATATTACTTTTGGTAATAATTAATTTAATTTTAACTCATATTACACTAATTTAACACGTTCTTTTTAGATTATGTTATATTTAACAAAACAACATAGAAAAAATTGGACGTTTGAACGACAACCGAATTGACAAATTCGCCTTGCGCAACCTTGTATTAATAAAGCTTGCGTAATGCGTAAACTATGGTCCCCTTTTTTATGCTGCACCAGCAATCAGGGCGGACAAGGCGAATTCATACCAGGTGACCTCATCCCTACAAAAACAGCAGTTTTTGTTTACAAAGACTACAATTTTATTCGAATTGTCAAAACAGTTTGCATATTAACATGGTTTGAGTTGAAGACAACTTTGATACTTGAACAAAAATCAGCTGATCAGAGTTTAGCTTATGCGGCCACCTGGTATGAATTCGCCTTGGTGCGGTAACTATAGGAAAGATATAGTTAGAGATGTGACAGGCGGTGAAACTTCACTATTTTACAACTCTGCTTTTGAACGTTTTTTTGTTTATAGCAGTGTTGCGGCGCCTCAGATGTCACATTGTTTTGCTAAATGCATAATTGAACAGCACAAGTTTACGTCTCAAAAATTGTTCAGCAAGTTTACAAACTTTGTACAAAAGAATTTTTAATAAAATTTTTGACACTTCAATTGCGATAGTCTAAAAATGCCAAATCTGTACAGTTTGCGAAACTGTCAAGCGTTTTCATGAGGACCCTTTTTGTCTTTAACTCAAAATAAATATGATCTTTAAGTGAAGTAAAAAACAAAAAATATATACGAGCAATATTTCACAACTAACAATAAAATAGTAAAGTCGTATGTCTCGATTATGCAAGGCAATCGAACCTCTTTTTGATAACATATTTGGCAACTGGCAACTGAAAATATAAAATTTCAGATCATATTGTCAATATTTTTGGCGTACAATTTTCGAAATTTTCCTATCTAAAATCTATTTGCTAAAAACTTTTAGTTATTATCAGCTAACATTTTTCATTGATTTTTTGCGCATTGACAACACTGCCTGCAATTTCTATCAAGTGAAAAACATCAGAAACATTCAGTACAAAAATATGTTCATGAATTTATTTGTTTAATTTTTTTTTTCTTCTTATTTTTATCGAAAAATCGTCAACAGAAACATGTGTGCATGAAGGAAATGTATTTGGAAAAGCAAAATTGATTTATACACACCCTACTCCTCTTATGAAGTCTAAAGATTTCAATAGTCATTAATATCTGTTGTTGTTGTTGTTCCGTTCTGTACCGATCTATTGGTACTCTTGCTATAATAAGTTCCTGTCCAAACTTGCAATTTTTAAAAGTACCGCTTTGAAATTGCATTAGTGACTACATTATGAAATTCTAGTTTTGCAATTATTATATTTTTTACGCCTTTTTTCACGTATAATACCAATATACATACATACATACCTACACCAAACTTCAAGTAGAATAATGAGAATTGCAAAGCAAACGGCAATTACAGAACACATGAAACGTGTATCTCTCCAGAATGTTCTCAATTCTCCCGGTAACAAACTAAAGAATTTCTACAACAAAAATTGCAAGTGTAGACGGGGACCAATTTGTCAGCTATTTCCGACAAACAGTGAAAACATATCTAAACTAGAAATGAATTAGGGACAAAACACAAAGGTTTTAAATCAAAATTTCACAAATATAAAAAAACTAGCTGACCCGGCCACGACTGTTATAACAGCTTTAAAAAATATTACGTTATAATTTGAATTTTTAAGAAAAAATTAATGAATGAAAAAAAAAAAATTAAATAGATATTTGATTTTACATAGCGGACCCCTGCACGTTTCAGTGTGGAAAAAAAAATAAGCCAAAACAGCTGGAATTCACATTTTATATTTATGGCATTTTTTGCTTTTTACCAGCGGCTTCGCTCACGTTCTTATCTTCATCGGTTAGATGGTTTCAGAGCTGCATATATTACCCCCTACGACCCCTCGTGATTCTATTTAAAAATATATATCAGTGCCTTGGTAGAAGCAGACTTATCTATGTTTTAAATTTTATTAAAATCGATTAGTTAGTTTCGGAGACATGGAAATTGCCTCCTATTTCTTCTCGTGATCCTACACGAGATTTATATATACATATTTATAATATAATATACATACATATGTATATACTTACTTAAAAATAAACTTACCTGAAATTTTCCTACTGAGGCACCCTGGGCCCAAGGTAAGTCCACGTACCAAAAAGTTGCAAGATGTGATCAGTAGGCCAAAAGAATTCACAATTAAAAACAAAAAACATGGCAACACTCTGCACTGTGCACTAACTATATGGTATGGTACGGCACTGTATTTATACTATTACCACCCTGTATGTGATGAGAAGTGCGTAGTAGTCACTAATTATTTTAAGACAGTGAAAACTCTCTAACTCGTTAACGGCTGGAGGGAGTTTAATGATTCTTTCACTATTAGATAGATTGTGAAGTTGGCTATAAGATGGACCCCTAGGTGCCACTGGGCACAATAATGTTATTTATTAATTGTTGAGACAGGAGGGTTGCGGGCACAAAATTGCCTTTCAGCTTAGTAAGACTAAAGCAGCTCGGCCAAAAGCTGACCATTTTGTGCTCGATATCCAGGTCCTTACAATGGTAAAAAAATCTCGCAAATTGCTTCTTATTGAATAAGAAGATTGCACGTTTTTTTGTGAAATAGCAGGCCAAGAGATATTCGCAGATGGCATCCTTTCGTCTGGACATTGTATTGTATTCTCGACATTGGAGCTAGGTTTTGATTTTATAAACATATTGTTTCTGGTAATTTTCTTAAAATTTTGAACAAATTTTGATTTTGCAATACGATTGTTGGCCAAAAAAAAATTGCCATACCCTTATAAATAAGCAAATTTTTCTGTAATTTTATTTTCTACTAAAAAAATCTCTATTAAAATCAAGCTTAGAAATTAAGTCAACATCAAGTCCAGTTAAGTTGATTACTTTTTTCGGTGATATCTCAGAAACTTAAAAACATAGAAGGGCGCTGATTAGTGTAAACAAGGCGTCTTTTGGACATTCCTTTACGATTAAAATTTATCAGAAATTTCTTATCTCACGACTTATGATATTTTGTCAAAAGTCCCCAGATATATTGCTCATATATATTCCTCGAACTATTCCATTTTGTCCTTCTTTCCATCGTAAACAAAACAAATGCAACACTAATACTTCGAGCCATTTCAATTCCATTTACATTCCATTACAAATGCATTCCAAATTGCCTTTCATTTCCATTCCACTTCACCTATCTGCCCATCAACTGTTTCTTAACTTTATGCAACATATAGAAGCTCACGTATTATCCAATTAAATTTGCCTTGTGTAGGGCATTTTTATAAATGCAAAATATTAATTAAAATGTTAAAAGGAACTAAAATCCTTCATAGCCATAAGATGACATCAAGACTTGACTGAAATGTGGGCACTTATACAAAATGCCTTTATTCTCTAAGGACTATATATATATATACGGCATAGAAAACACAAACACAAAATACACACACACACACACACACACACATGAAAAAAACAACGCCAATTTTTTGTTTAACAAAAACTCTCACACGATGTGATTTAAAAAGGAAAACAACTGAAAGAGATTGTACGTTTGTTTGAATACAATTGCAGAGAATATGTTTTTTTCCTGCTCCTTGTATTGTAAATAGAGTGTAAAAAAGAGGTTATTAGGATACTTACGCTTCATCCTCGGGAGTGGCTTTCACTTGTGTCAAATTAGGTGGCAGGCATATTAAGTAGAACAGCAGGAATGCGGTCAAAACAACACAAATATGTGTCATCAACTTATCACACGATGAACAAAACATTTTTCTATCATTTTCTCAACGTATTATTTCGCCTGTATAGTTGTTGTTATTTTAAGTATTTTATTTATTTTCTAAATATTATTAAATTTCTTTTTTGTTTTATAAGACACAAGATTTTCTTTTAGAATTCAAAAGTAGAATCGGACTTTTCTGTCTTGTTAATTCAAATGCTTTCACATATTTTCACATTTATTTGATAAAACTTTTTTAATTTTTTGGAAATTATATCGGAGACTTGCCCAATTTTTAAATTAATTTCTTTTAATTTCTTAATTTATGGGTGTAACCTTATTTTTGCCATCACATTTTACATACATATTTCATGCGATTTTATGATCACGTTACATTCTTTATTTAATTTCTTAACAAATTTCCATGCATTCCAATGTTATTTTATGTTTAATTCATTAAAATTCTCAAAATTTACTAAATTTATGAAAGATTTCCTTTTCAATTTGTCCACTATTCAATGAAATTTCTTAAGAAAAACCATAAAAAATTTCAGCTGTGCGTAAATTTTCTATATATAAACCACGTTCAACCTCTATAATTTTTTTTCCACTGTTTGTTGTTGGCTTTTGTACAGACATATGGCCGAATTTCTTCTATATGTACCTAAAAAAAAACTTTTCTTTTTATTCGGCGTTCTTTTATCCGTTGGTCCACCCGTTAACTTTGAAAAGCTGCGAAAAACTAAAAAAGAAAATTTTCATATTGATGTCAAAAAAAAAAATGCTAAAAGAGTGTCTACGAGAAAAATTGGGGGAGAATAATGTGGGGTCTATTTTTAGCAGGATTTAAAGCGAAAAGGAAAATGTCAAAATCAGCTGTTAAAGAAATTATCATATTAACGGTTCTGTTTATATTTTTCAAATTCTCCCTACAAGGCTAATGAAGAATGCTTTTGTATTTTGTACACATTTTTATTGATTTTTCCTTTAGATGGGCTTTCACTATTAAAGATTTCTCTCTCTCTCTCTCTCTCTCTGCCTCTGTTTATTACTCTCTCTGCCTACATGTATGTACGAGTATCTCTCCCAAAAATATGTTTTGTTTATATTTCTTTAATTTTGTTGTGATTCCTTGTGTTCCTTTCATAAAAAAAAGCACGTGTACGAAACGGTTATTTGCATATCGTTTGTTTTGTTTACTCATATCAACTAAAAAAAGTGAGGGTACCGAGTGCTCGAACCGGATTTTAAGGGAGAACATTTTATTTTCTTTATTTTTTAATTTGTGCAATAAACTGAAATTTATAATTATATTTTTATATTTCATTTCAAATTTTTTATATGTTTTCATAGTCCATCAAATTTGATATAATTGTATTTGTAATTTTAAGTATAAACATATACAGGGATCCCTCGATTTACGTCTTAATTAAAAATTAAGAGACTTAGTCTCACTTCTATTTTTATTTGATCTTTATTAAATTTTTTAATTATATTTATTTTTTGAGCGATGGTCTTTTTTATAAAAAGTTTTTTAATTATTTATTTCCAATATTTCGCTACCAAATAGGTAGCATTGTCAGGAAATAATAATTTGTATTATATTACATTATATTTGTATTATATTATCAAAACAAATATAATTAAAAAAAAAAAAAAAAAATTAATAGACTTTTTAGAAAATTTTTTAATATGAAAATAAAAATTAAAGTAACTCTCTCGTACATATAAAGTAAAAAAAAATAAATATTTACATAGCACATACATAACGCACTTCATCAACAAGAGGGTATTAACTGAAAATTTGAAAAATTTGAAAAATTTTCAGTACAAGACAAAAACTATTTTATTTACATTTGAATTGTATTTGAAAATCCAAATACTTTATGGTTATTGAGATGAAAAAAATAAACTGAATAAGAAGAAATTTTTAAAAGAAAGTGAAATTTTAAAAATTTAGAGTTAATACGCTCTTGTTGATCATGTGCGATATTTAGCTCTGCGTTAGTTGTTTGCTCTCTTCGTTTAAAATATTTCCAATATCAGCATCTTTAATGTCAGAAATATGTTGTTTAAGTTATAAGCGGGCTTCCAAAATTGTCTAACTTGGTACATTGTTATTTTGATCGTTTTCATTTGATTTTTCGTCAACATCATCATTTCGGTTATTATAATGACGCACTATGTGTCCAAATTTAGCAGCAAGAAATCAAATCTTGAACTTTTTCTATTTTTGGAAAAAAAAATCTTCCATGACATAAATGTCAAAAATTTGTGCCAGTTAGCAACTCAGTTTAAATATGAGCAGCTGTGAATGTTTAGATTTTCAAAGTGTTGATTGGGTAACAAATCCTTGGGTGACTTGTAATATACAAATTTATTGTATGAATGACGAGTTTTCTCTCTGTGTAATAAGGGCCAATATTTAAATAGATTGTCAATTATTTAAATAGTATTTAAATATGAAATGAGTACATGTTGATGAAAATGTTATACGTACGACTTTTAAATAAGAAATGATATTGATAGGGTGCCTTTTGTAGTCTAGTGCATGATGAGCATTAGTTTTATCAATATGGAGGTGCGGGTTCGATTCCCGCTTAGACCCTGGGTGTTTCTACAGACAAGCTTAAGAGCTTCGTAGAGTTTGTAAAAATATAGTCTATTGGTCCTTTAGCGCCAGAAAGTAACATATCTTCGTCTTATTGAGGATTACGACTTTACGAAGTTCGAGTCATAGAGATGTCACTGTTTATATACATATAAGATATTATGCTTCAGCATACGTTGTATGAGTTAATTAACATCACCATTTGTTTCAGTTATAAGAAGAATGGCCAACAGTCCTTGTTTGGTCAACTTGATTTTATTTGTAAAAAATCACCACTTTCTTCAATTAACAACTTTCCGTGTGTAACAAAAAAAAAAAAAAAAAAGAAAAGCGAAAAATAACAAGGTATAAGAAACGACATTTTAAATTGCTGCACGAGCAGCGTGCAAAGCGAAATTAAAGCTCTATATTTGTTTTAAAAAAGAAACTACTAGATGAACTGTGTTCTCAGAGTTGATCTACACAGGTTAGTTGAGTGCTTTAATTCATGTAAAACACTTAATCAACTTAATAAACACCAGCAAAACATTCACAAACACCAGCATGTGAGAAGGATATTAAAACATGGGGAAGACCAGCAGCCATGAGCTTTCGATTTCTTTTTTTTGGTTTGTCCTGTTTTAAGAGGGTCATATTTTCAACACACAATTGTTATTTTAACCACAGACATGCAATTTACTCTGGAGTAGTTGTTCTTGTTGTCACTTTAAATGCATGAGTATGTGCAGTGTTTGTGTGTGTTGGTAGTTGCTTATGCCAACCGAAAGAGTCGCAGAACATGCAGCGAAACAGAGAAGAGATTAATAAAACCATATAAAACGATAATTCTTCTCGAACGCAATGTTTTTCACTTTTTTTTAATTCTTATACTATAGGGTCTTCCAATAAGGGCCTCCGAACTGTGCCAGTTGATAACGTCCATATTGATGAAGCTACAGCTGACAAATTAGTTGTCATTTATTCAGTCTCTTTTGCCAAATCGCCATTCAATAACATGTGCAAAATAATAAAATTGTTTTATCAAAAGTGTGTTCTGTTCGTTCAGTGTACGGCTCGGCAAATCATCTTCTACGACGAGGCCATTTACTGGATGGATTGGCACGCGAGCAAACAAAATTGCCGAATTTGGAACGATACTAATTCACATGAGATCCAAGAGCATCCAATTCATCCTGAGCAAATCACTGTTTGGTGTGAATTTTCTGCTGGTGCCGTCATCCGTTCATATTTCTTTGAGAAAAACGTTGCTCGATGATTACCAACTTATTTTGGTCTGAAATGGATGATCTGGACAACAACGACATGTGGTTTGAACAGCACGACGATATGTGTCACACAGCTTATGGCACATTCGATATTCTGTACCAGCGATTTGCGGGCATGGTCATCTCATGTGGTGGTGATGTGACTTGGCCACCGCGATTGTGCGATTTGATCCCGTTAGACTTTTTCTTGTGAGGTTTTCTGAAGTCGCAGGTCTATGTGAATACGCCACAAACTACAGCGGTCCTCAAATCCAACATAACCCATGTCATCGATTAAATTCACGCTAATTTAAGCGACAGAGTTATAGAAAATTTGATATTTCGGATGCGCTCCACCCAGAGAAGCTGTGGCGGACATTTGAAACATGTTATATCCCACACGTAATGCCATCAATATGTCTTTCAAACGAATAAAAATTTCGATGATATCTCACACACACATTTTGTTTTTTTTAAATTTAAAAATTGGAAGTACTTAACGAAAGACCCTATGCAAACAAACCTTTAAACACTGTTGTAATGCATGGTAACAACATGTATTCCTATGTATTAATACACACACACACACACACACGCACACTATTGCACATGCTTTGCAAACTTAAAACGGAAGTCAAAATAAAATTAAAGTCTTGCCTAGCCGGGCCTGTAAGAGTCAATATGCAGCTTTTATTTATGCTGGTGTGTGTAAAACTGTTTGTGAATTTATTGCCATGTGGAGTACACTTTGCGTTTTTCTTCCAAACTACACGACACTTCAAGCAACAACAAATAGATAATTTACAGAGTAAAGCTATGTTCACACGATTGTCAGATTGTACAATATTGTAGGATACGACAATATGGTGGCAATGCACTCACAATGAAAAATTGTTACCATTTGGTAGTTTGTCTGTTTACACTATTGACAGAAAACCATACAATTTCATTGGCACACAGTTCTGCGACAATAAATTTTTCTGCCAATAATAATTGTCTGTTCACACGGTTGTCAAACATTGCCAGATCCGACTTTAAACATTGTATCTAAATATTTATGGGCAGCATTGCCAACAGAAATATTTATCTGCCAATGGTGTTATTGTACGGTGCACTAAATGAAGCACATGCCACAATAATAACAAATGACTGTAAATTGTGTGTCAATGTAAATGAAGGGTGTTCTCACGATTGTCAGAATTGTGACAATATTACTGCCATACAATGCACCGACAATACATATTGTGACGATGTTACCACACAAAAATTGTTTGTGTCCACACGGTTGTTGCACATTTTGTAACAATTTTTCTGTCAATATTGTAGTAAATGACAATCGTGTATACATACCTTAACATTTATTAAAAATAATATGGATGTACGTAAATGTATTTAATACAATAATAATTGAAATTCCATAAAGGAGACCTACAACGATTAAAGAACTACAGGGAGTTAATTTATTTTATGATGATGACATTCATTATTGATCAAACATTCAGTCTCTTATTGTGTTTTCTTTTTTACCAAAAAAATGCATAATTTTTTTTTTAATGTGCAGTTTGGTGTTTGTTTCTTAAATATGTTTTGCGGCGGAATGCAATGCACTTTATACCCCATATAAATATACAGTGCCAGCTCGCTAATCCGAAGGTGTGTAATCCGAATTATCCAGTAATCCGAATTGAATTTATGACGTATTACAGACTCTATAGTCCGCATTGGTTGCAAGCTTGCTAAACCGAATTTTTATTTTTTTTTATTCTCTGCTTTTTTATTATTGTGTATGTTTTTTTACAACCATCAGGACATCATTGAGATGCAGCGCCTTCTATGATTGATATTGTACATACATACATATATAATATTTTTAAGTACATAAGTATGTTTTATATTTTGTTGCAAATAGTTTAGTTATTGAGTAGTATTAGTCGCATATTGATTCTGAGAGGTGGGCTTCAGAGGAGAACATCCCACTATCATTATTACAACAAGAATTCCCTGAGAATGATTGTGTTGAAGAAACAGGAGAATTTCCCACAATAACCAATTTATTTCACCGCAATAATGACGTGCGAATTTCTGAAGATGAAATTCTTAGCTGGATTATTAACTCTGACAATACTTCGTATATCAGACACAGTAAATGTGGAATCAGAGCCTATAATTATGAAACACGTTAAAAATCGTGCAGCTGTGCAGGCCTTAAATACTTCAATAGATTAGGCAAAGGAACGAGTTATTCAAACAGATTACATATTGCTGCTGAAGGAATTGCACTGAAAGAGCAGGAAAACTACATCACAAATTATGTTAAAAAATCATAATAATTAAAAAAAGCTTTAATTTTTTCATTCTTGTTTAATAAAAATACAATAAAGTTGTTTTGAAATCCTAGCTTGTCTTGTATTTGTGAATATAGTGAATTATATTACATAATAACAGCACATCCAGTAATCCGAATATCTCGTTAATCCGAGTCACGGTCTGCAATCATTAATTCGGATTAGCGAGCTGGCACTGTATATAGTAAAAAATGGGTTTTTTTTTTTCGTATTCAAATCGTTGCCAGACAAGGTTCATAGGCTCTCTGTACGAACTTTAAAAGAAATCGCTTCGAATCAGTGTAATTTTTGCAATTTTTTTATGGAACATAAGAAAATACTCGTATTATATGGTTAATGCTGGTTTTGATTCGGATTATATCTAAAAAAAATTTCAAACTAAAAATTCGACAAATCAACATTCGATTGCTTTATTTTCGTGTTTGCATACGAGTATTTACTGCCGTATTCATAAAAATTTTTTTTTTCATACAAATGAATAAATGAAAATTCAGTTGTCTTTAAGTTCATTGTTAATTTATCACAAAAATGTGAAAATTACTTTTGATTTTAGCCGAAAAGAAAAAGAACAATTAGTATCCAGCACCAGTTGAGTAGAATGCGTATATACACATACGAGGTCTGTTCAAAAGAAAAGGTGAATTTTTAATTTTTTTTGAAAAGTATTTATTTATTCTTTAATATCCATTTTCTCCCCTTCAAAGTGAACCCCCTGAGATATAATGCACTTATGCCAGCGCTTCTTCCAGTCCTCGAAGCATTATTCAGTCATTTTCATTAACTGTTATCTTTTGATATCTTTAATTTTAAAAGAATCATCAATATTTGTTTTTATTGAGCTAAGAAAGTTAACAAATTTTAGAAAACTACAATAAACCATTACCTAATTTTATGTACATACATATATACATATTTATAAGTGAATGTTAATTTTTTTGTTATTGTTTTTAAATAATTTTACATACATACATATATGTACAGTGTAAATTCGATAATCCGGACCCCACTAATCATTACATTAAGACATTAAGAAACATTGTAAAAAAAAATTTTTGAATTTAATGCTTTACTTTTTCCAACATATTTTACATTCTCACACTTATCTGTATATAAATACAGTAAAAATTCGATAATCTGTAGAATTGATTGCAGACCCCAATCCGGAGTAGCGAATTATCCGGATTACTACGCATGTATGTATTTATTAAAAATTATAATTATTCATAGCAAAATTCACGTTATTTCTCAAACCACGAATATAATGATTGTTCAAACTCTTTATATTCACCATCTTTAAAAGTTTTACGCTTTTGCAATAGTTTTCGATTAGATGTCTTCGCAAACCTGAATGTAAAATAATTTTTTGTTAACACATATGTATTTAATTAAAAATCATGTAAAAAAATTAACTCACCTTTTGAAGCTATTACTTTTTTTTATATCTGAAATAGTGGAAGTGGATACAGTACCAACCCCATGTGCAACATTCCAAAACATACTCATATCACACTATTCTGACTGTATTTTTCAAAGCATGCTGTGATTTGAATAGAAAAATAAATAAAAACGGGTGTTATTCAATCCGGACTATAGAGTTGCAATCAATCCGAAAGAGCAATCAATAGATAAATATTCGTAATGAATTTTGACTAACGTTGAATAATTGAAAGAATAGTTATTTTTTTTTTTATTTTTTTAATATGCATTAAAAGTACTATTGTTCCCTTTTTTTTAAATTATTACATCGTCACCTTCAGTCATTCTTTCCCATAGTCGGTCGGCGTTGAGGTCGTTGGTATCGCCGTGCTTCAGCTCTCGTGTTATTGGTGGGTGTAGGCAGGATCTGCCTGGCCTCCGGGATTTTTGTGCTGTTTCCCTTGTGTAGTTTCTGCGGCATAGGAACATCAGGGGTAATGATGACGGCCGGTTTGCCATCTGCTGAGATAGGGTTCCCTTTTGCTGTTTAAAAGATACAGTTGTTGGAGTTTTTTAGGGCGAAGGCTCAGTCGAAGTGGGATTCTATCTCAAACTGCACCATAGCAAGAGCTCCTGAGCTTTTCCCGATTGTACATTAGTACACTTATGGCCGTCTGCACGGGCCATAGGGTCATCAGTAGGCATGCTGAATGGATGGACGTTAAGTTCAGTGCCCGATGTAGAGTCTGTGGAGACGTTTCTGTGCACTTTTGCTGTGAATGCCCAGGTCTGGCTGTGTTGAGGCTGAGATTCGTTTGGGCTGCCTTTCTTGAACAACTTGGGGTTGTGCTCTCGTTTGAACCTGACTGACTTATTGAGCTAAGTGAATGGCATAGGGTGCCTGTGACATCCTCTGGTTTCTACGAGGCTAAAGTTACAAAACGGCACCTATACTGCTACTTAGGTCGACTCAGCTAACCTAACCTGCCTTCAGTGGTAAAGGAGCTGAGTCGAATTTAATAAATTATACAGGAGAGGGAAACATTTTTTTTGTAATTTTTATATTTTTGAGGATATTATCTTTAACATTATTGGACTTTTACATATCATTGCAAAACAAATACAGAACTCATATTTTATCCCCCTATAACGAATTTCTCTATAGTCTGAATTTAGACGGGCAAACATTTCGTTTGGTAGCATATTACGGCTGGGGAAGAGATCATAATTTTGATAATGGAATGTCGCCGGCAAATGAAAAAACAACAGAAAATTTCAGATGTTTTTCTTCCAAATGTTCGCCTGTCTAAACTCGGGCATAGCAAAGCAACAACTAGAAAACAAATGCAGTCGAACTTCCCTATAACGAATTTTTCTCCATAGCGAATTTTTTTTGAGAACACTGTATTTTGTTACACATTTTTATCTCCCTATAAAGAATTTCTATCCCCAACTACTACGTTATAGAGAAGTTCTACTGTGTTAGGAATTTTTTTCTGCAAACGATATATTTTTGTTTACTCTATTGTTCTGCATCAAAAACAAATTTTGAATTTTCGACAAACTTGGACTTAGCTCCTTTAGCACTGAAGGTAACGACATATAATTTTAATATTCGTGCATTTTTAATAATTTAATAGAACCCAAATTATATTTCAATATGGAATGTTTGATTTTTTTCTTTCAGTTTTAAAGCAGCTCACTCACGCATTTTTCACATTTAACAAATTAAAGAATTGCCTTTTTAATTAAAAATTTAATACATAAAAGACAATAGTAACAGCCGCCAGTTCATGCGGATAATGAATAAAAGTATTTACAAATTTATTTTATAAAATTTCTTTAGAACGTTTTCTACGACACCTTTTACGGACAAAAAACGGAGACGGGGGAATATAACGAAACCTATTCACGTTCACACTTAAAATCTTTTATGACAGCATAGACGAGTGAGTATACTTATTACTTGTCTATAAATTATAAAATAACCGTTCGGTTCATAGACTCCTCTGCGTTTAAATTAAAAATTGACCTTTAATTCGTGTATGGTATGACTGACTGGTTGTGTGTTCGGTTTCATTCGATGTTAAATGGTGGGCATACGGTTGATTGTGTTATTATAAGTTTAATAATTGATATAAAAAATTTAAAAAGAAATGTATGTACATGTCATAATAAATCATAATAACGAGTGACAAGAACTTGAGTCAGCAATTCTGGTCGGTTCCTGTGAACCTCTAATTGGTCATAAAGCATTTCTTGCACGGCTCATAAAATGTACCTGAACTGTAAAATGTTTTCAAAATTTTTTTCTTAAACATTTCATGAATTTTTCGTATATTTAATTTTTCCACAACTGTTGCCTACATTAAGGTGTCAGTGTTAAAATTTAAGCTTGCATACATACATATCGTTAGGTGAAATGCAAAACCACGTAATTAATATTTTTGCTTTTTTTTACAGGAGAAAGAAAAAAACTTTTTAATATAATGCACATATGTATTATTAATATAATACAATTAGTATTTATGCTTAAAAAATAACTGATTTTTATTATACAAATACTAGAATTTGTGAGGTTATGCATCATAATCAAAAAACTGAATTTCGACATTTTTGTTAGTTTTGGTATTCAAGTTTTGCACTTCAAGTAACGATAAACAGTACTTTCCGGTTAATTGATTTAACCGCTTAAGTAATGTTAAAAACATCCAGGGAAACTTGGGAACCAGTGGAGATCATATCCGGTAAAAGATTTACCCGGATAATTCCATTTTTGAACAATTAATTTTTTTTTCTAACTTGGACCAGCACTCAGGGGATGACCCCTACACATGCGATGCATTGTGCTGGAACTAGGAAATCAGTTTTGGGAAGGAGGGTAGCGGAAACTAATTAAACTCATTCCAATTGCCTTCCATTTCACCTATCATATTGTATTTTCTATTAAGGATGTAACTATTATATCTATTAATAAAGCACAGAATATTTGTGATATTGTAAATATTAAATTTTCTGAATAAAATTCGTTGTTGTTAATTGCTGGGGTCCACAACCCTGTTTACAGCGATCAGTTGTTTCTACCCAATTTTCCAACACTCTCGATGAAAACGGTGACAATTTCGCGTCTGTGAGCACGACTGTTGGTATAGACCAGTGAATTGATATGGCACCATGGAAAGAAAGCCAATTGCAATAGATCTCACAAATGAGGCAACAATTCGACCAGACCATTGAACGAGAGAATAATTGTAAAAGTTTCCTTGTTTCAAAAGTTTTTGTCCTTCATCCAATTTCATCTGGAAAGTATGTAAGCCAAAATTTTTTCGTGAATTACTTCCCAGTGTGGTTGAAGAGGTACCCAATTGACTAAATTGGCTCATTTTTATTCGATATACTCATGACCGCGAATTCACATTATATACGAGTATTTAATAAAAAGACTCTTTAAGGTGATTTTCAAAAAAAAAATTATCTTCCAAATGTTAGCTGGGGTGTTTCCTGTTAAATAAATAATTGCAATTTCTAAAATCACCACTCCATAACGTACCCATACAAGCATGTTGTTGTATTTTGTTTATCCAGTTGTTTATATGGCCATACATATTCTTATTATGTAGCTCACCTCTATCCACCCACCTTACACCAATCTCTTGAGGTGTATTTAATTTTGGTGTTATTTGTTCGTCTTTTTTTTTTTTTTTGCTTTTATAATTGTTGTGTGTGAGTTTTTCCTTCTCATGTTGTTATTGTATGACGGAATTTTAATATGCCCAGATCCATGTTCGATATATGTACTATACACATACATACATACAAGTTAATCTTTCCCTTAATTGGGATAATGAAAAAAAAATACAATTTTGTTTTTTTGTGGTCAGCGTGACCACACTTTATTGAAGTTTAAAAATGAACTTAAAATTAATTTTACAATTTGTTTTATTTATACTTATTCTAGCTTATTTCTAAATGTGGTGTGATACAAATTTTCCCGATAATTTTGCAATCGTAAAATTTACAAATTTAATTGATCAAATTGCAATTTAGTCGGTCATTGCTCTTTTCCAAATAATTTTAACAATATTAATAAGGTCAACATTTCCTTATTCCTAATTTTCTATTTGGCAAAAGTTGCAATATTATTATTTAATTATTGTTTACCTTAACTTACATATCGCTTATTTCCTAAAACAACGTCATAACTCAAAAAGCGTAAATGTTAGATTACACAGAGAAACAAGTGTCTAGTAAATAACTAATAATATAGAAGAAAATTAAAGAGATATCTCTATGTTTTTTTTGTTTTCAAGAAGGAATTCGTTTTATTTTTATAAGGAATATGTTTTTGAAAGAAATCAAAAAGAAACTTAGGGTTTTCAGTAGATATTCTTCTTGGTTTTGTAAAATTTTATATACAATCAAGGACTAAAGTTTAAATACAATTTTCGGGAAAAGGTAAATATCTCTTAAAATGGTAAAATGGCATATTATTCTTCATTTCATATAAAAAGACGATGATTTTTTGTTGTATGTTGTATGACTAAAATCCATTTTCATATAAACAATTTTTAGAAGATATTTACGTTTTCCCGAAATACTAATTTTTTAAATTGTAGTGAAGATGTAGTCTCTGACTGTAAATAAAATAAAAAGCAAGCTAATATATTCAAGAAGATATTAAGATGATGAAGAAAATTAAGATGATGATTTAGACATGGTCATATAGGAAGCTAATGAAATCAATAAGCAACGCCTTTTCTAAAAAATCAGTTAAGTAGTAGCCTAATGAAATCCATTTTTTTATACAATTCAAAAATTGTTTTCTGTGTTGCCAAAAATATCGGTGCCAAAAATTGTAAATAATAAATTTTCTTCTTGATTTTATGTATTTACTTTTTGATAAAATTAAGAAAATAGTAAGGAATCTCTTCGGAAAATGCTGGAATATTCCGGAGCATAAAAACGGTTCATAGAGAAAATCTTCTTGAATCTATAAGTCAGTTTTAGCTCTGTATAATAATGCAAAATAATTCGTTATATCGGCCTTTATCTTGTTTTGTAACATTGATACAAATTGCTGTTAAACTCACCTCGCGGCACAAGAAGATTATTTTATTTCTCTATTGTAGAAATTGAAAAACAAATTTGTACAAAATTGTACAAATTGAAAAGTTTAAGCAATTTTTTTTTACAATACGTAAAAGACCGAAAGACCTTTTTTTCTTCAATAAATGCACTTGCATGGTTAGACCTTCATAATTTTCAAATGGTTCACCGTTAATCAAATAATTCCTGATCAATTAAGGGTATATCATTCAATGAAGTTCATGTATGTGAGTTCCCTTTCGTTATTTTCGAGTCGAATGTCCTTATTATCATTCACTTTGCTACAATTTAGCAACGAACATTCCAAAAAAAAAATGTTTTTCTCGAAAAAGTTTTAGTGTCTGTTAGTGAAGAGCTGTACTCCTGCGTGTAGGTGTAAAGCAAATTTATTTAAAATACCAAATTGCCTGTCAGCTATTAATCGAATTAAAATTTCCCTCCATTATATCCTTCTAAATAAATATATTTTTAGTTATTTCTTTATAATAATTAAATATAAAATGTAAATAAAATGAAATGTATCCATAAGAGGTTTTTTTTAATAAAACTAATTATTAAAGATCCTTTGTGTACAGACAATATTTATTTTTAAATTTATTTCAATATTTCGCTACTCCTTTGTACAGCTTCTTCAGGACATTGGTTTTTGTTTATAATGAAAAAATATTTTTTAAAAAATTCACAATAAAGAAAAAGTTTTCGTCAATGAATTTTTTAACATGTACTACAAATAAAATATTAACAGCCATATTCATAAAAATATATTCTGGATTTGAAATATGTATAAAGATAAAGATTCGATTTTGTATTGAAATTTGTTGTTGCACCAAATTTCTATTTAATAGAATTTGTTGGTAAATATTTGAATTTTTCGCCCAAGCAATAAAAAAATCAGTGCATTTATATAGAAAAAATTTATAGGATTTGCGGCGTTTCGCATTGCGTCGCTTTTTCGCGGTCCCCATTGACGACGAAAAGCGGGTATATATATATATATATTAATATAAGTAACAGTCAGCAATTAAGACGCTGAGCAACATTGGTAACGCTAGGAACGGGTTAATATAGGGAGAGGCAGACAGTGAAGTAATAGAGAGTGGAACTAAATTCTTCAACTCTGCTCTGCTCTGTTCGCGGAGTAGTTTTCATTGCATCGGCTGTGCACGACACAGAGCTGTCAACTCTGCTGCTAGATTTATGGTATTAAACTTGTTCATGGTATTTTGGGCTTCGTTTCGACACATTTCATATTACAATATGTACATTCATATGTATATGACAGTTGACATCTATCACTCAATATTTAACCTCATTTGCCAATTGTCTGATTTATGATGCATTTTTAACGACTATCAAAATCAATTAACGTCAATCGTACGGTATAGACATGACAATACATTTGTTTTATTTCTGGTATATATACTTTTTGTTTTTCTAATTGAAAGTGGAAAATCACAAAGTAAAAATTCCCACACCTGATTTGTAAATGAAATTTTTGCACCCGTTTAAATAGTTCATTGCTTTGGGGTCATTTCCAGCCGCAAACATAAATAAATATCTTTAAAGCAGAAATTATTAAATAAAAAATGCAAAATGCATTTGCAATGAATACAAGCACAAATTGAATTAAATTATGACAATTTATTACTGAGTGGAGTCGTTGACGTCTGATCGCATGTAGCAAAGTGTGAACATGTTAATAATATTTAACGTCCCAATGACAATTTTTCGTTAAACGAAAGTAAAATGAAATTATAATTACAACATTAATTGATTTTTAAATTGACATCTTTTCATATTGATGTGTAGATATTTCTCACCAAACCTACATGCATGCAGACATATGTACATATGTGTGTACATAGGTACATGCATACATACCGACACTCATACTATTGTGCATTTCAGCGACGGCTAAAAAAATAATATATGAGAATCATGTATCGTAGGATCCCTACATCTGAAATTCTGAAATCTGAAACTTTCCGCCAACAACTCACTCTAGGGCACACTAATGCACATCAGAAAAGTATGCCAGATGTTTTCAGATTTAGTCTGAAACTGTGGTCGAACCAAGGAAATTTTTCGTTTTGTAGTCAACGTGCAGACTACTTCAGCCATCGCCACCCTCAATGACTCTGGCGTATAAATCCCTCCACGTGGGTGGACTATTCGCTCGCTGTCTCTGGTCGTTCAGTTCCTGGGTCAGTAGAATTTTGGCACTTTGTGGTACGCGAAACGCCGAGTTCTTGTAAGCGACGCGAAATCGGCTGCTTCGGATTCTCCTGCACACTCTCACGGACAGCGGCGATGTGTTCAGTAGATCTTGAGTTTCGTCGACGTACGGGTGTTGGTTGGTTGTTTACTAAACGACTGTATTCAAATAGTCCTTTCGGTAGGACGATAAAATGACCGAAACGAGCGGTATATTGAACCAACAGAACACGCATTTCAATAAAACAATTTTATTATTTGCACATGTTATTAAATGCTACACCGTCCATGGTGATTTGGCAAAACAGACTGAATGGATTCAACAAGATGGCCATAATCAATTGTTTTTCTGAATATTAATTTCTGACGCAGTATTTTTATTTGCTTTCCTCGTAATTTTTTGTACAGCATTCTTCTTCTTTCGAAGAAAAAAGGAGAAAAACAAAAAGCGTTTGATGTTCATAAAGATTTCTTAGTCGGAAAATGTTAAGTCCCATCAATAGCAATGCTGCACACAAATTCAACAAAGTTCCCTAGTGCTGTAGCACTTTAGGAACTGTCAGGTATTGCAATGTGTATGCATGCATATACAATATTGTATATGTGACAGCGCATAGAGAAAGGGACCCAAGAGTAAAAAAAAAGCAATTTTCACTTTTTTTTTTTTTTGATGTGGACAACATCTGAGCATCGAATGAGACCGATCCCATGCCCCAAAAGTGTTCCCTCCCAGAGATATGCGCGTTTTATGAAAGTGATGGTACACCAAAGATACACGTATTTAAATCTTTGAAATGGCTCTCCTGAACAAAACCGGTTTTTACCTTTAGGTCCCTTTCTATTTTGCGCGTCACATATGTTAAGCACATAAATGTTACCATTTATTTTTTAATATGTAAACATAAATGCATTTAATGGAAAAACGATTAATTTATAGTGCTACCGAATGAATAGCTAACAAATAATGCAGTGATGTTTAACATTCCACTTAACAACATCTTTTATTGGCATACAAATTGCATTTCTCTCGAGTGATTTTATGCATGATTAAACTTGAAAACATAAAATAAAAATGTATTTAATTTTTTAATGAATTGATAATATTTTCAATTCAATTCCTTTTCACACAATAAACCGCCATTAAAAATGATTTTATACATTCGCAATTTATTATTATATTAAGAGGAAATTTAATTATGACATTTAACTGTAGGTAACTGAAAACGAAATAATAATTTATAGATTTAAAGCAGCTTTTTTGAAATGCATAAATATTCCGTAAAAACATTATTAATCAAATACGTGTACGTTTTATTTGTGTAATAAATATTTATATAAAATGTCGTTCATATAAGCATATGTATACACTGAAAGGACCACTAACACGTGTCCACACAAAAGGAATGTCCTAAATGTCTTTTAGTCAAGGCTTCTTTATATGTAAATTGCTGGATTGTTAAAAATTAATTGCGGAATTTCTAATGATAAGTCAATGAACAATATTTTTATTTAACAATTTTATTCGACTGAAAAGAAGGGATACTCTTTCCCTAGCCCGAACGTAGTAGACGCGGAAATAAAACTATACGAGCAATAAATAATTTTGTACAGCTAGGCTGTACTTAATAATAATTAGCAATTAGTTCTTAAGATTTGAATACTTATTGTTAGTTCAATTGATTTTGAAGATTCAATAAATAATATATATTGTGTAAAAAAAAAAAAAAAAAAAAAAAAAAAAAACAATTTTATACCCAACTTTTAGACTGTGCAAATGGAAAATCGTGGGTTCAAAGCGTACACCAGTCATCAACAATTTTTCTGAGATAATATTTTAACAATGAAAATGTCGGTGGAGGGAATTAATAAAAACAACAACAACAAAAAAAAAATCAAAAAGTTAAGTAATCTGCACGTTGTCTACAAAACCTAAAAGTCCTGGGTTCAACCCCAGTTTCAGACTCATAAAAATATTTCGCATCATTTTCTGATGTTATGATGTGTGTCTTTGTGTTAGTTGTTGTCGGAAGGTATAGTCACTGGCCACTGAACAGTACTGTCACCAATCCACAGCACATCAGAGTAACCTCCTTCGTCGGTATTGTATAGCACCGGCGAAGTAAACTTATTACTAAAACTGGTTACTAAAACGAAGCTTCTAAAGTGAATACGTCTCTTTGATATCAGAGGCGCTGCAACTATAAATAAAAAAAAAGTGCACAAGCAGAGTTGTGGGATAGTAAAGCTTCACCTCTTGTCATCTCTCACTATCCCTTTCTATAGTTTCTAGTTCCTGCACAATGGATTGCATGTGTGAGAGTCATCCCCTGAGTGCTGGTCCAAGATAAAAAAAAACGCGCAACAGCATTTGACTTTTCTCTAAACTCTCGCACAATCTTGCCATCGATGGTGACTTGATCTACCCTGCAAATAATATTGGACTACGTGGTCCATTTTAGCTGAAATGGACTGGTTACAACATGGTCCTATGTAATGCAGCTGTGGACCATGTCATTGAAAACAATAGCTTATTGTTATTCGACAAGTGTTTGTGCTCTTCATCGTATTTACGATAACTCCGTCTCATTAAAATTACTCGCTGAGGTGCTCCATGGTGTGGTAACATGGAGTAGTTTTTGGGTTAGCCCGATGGCTTATATGGTCCACCCTTAGGACAACGTAATGTTAAATTAACCATGTTTTCTCCATACATTTGGGTTAGGCTTGGACTAGTCCCACTCCTCTGTGAACTATACTAGACATGCATGTGGGGACTAGTCAAATTATTTGCAGGCTATTCGACTATGAGAAAATTTTTTTATATTTATTGTTGAAGGGTCTTTTCCTTTTGGAGATTTTTATATGTTAAATTAGCTCACTTCATTTCCAATAAGTTTTGAAAACATTTTAATACTGTCTAAACAATACAATAAAAGTTTTTCATATACATTTTTTTTTCAAAGCAACACAACCACTACAAAGCTCTTATAGCTTGTCTGTAGAAACACCCAGGGTCTAGGAGGGAATCCAAACCGCACCTCCATATTGATAAGACTATTGCTCATGCTCTTGACTACGGAGGCACCCATATGTCCAATATTAAATACAAATTTAGTTGAATTTTACAACATTTTGCGCCATAAACCGGAAAGTTACAGGTTCACACAATGACAGGTTAAAAATAACATCATTACAAATACACTTTTTTTTTCTACGATACAAAAAAATTTCCAACATTATGAAAAAATAAAATAAAATAAATATTCACATTTGTAGGTACATATATGTATACACCATACATCTAAACATTTGTTTGTTCAAATGTACCTGCTGGCGCATAAATATATGTACGTATGTCCTTAGTGGACATACAGCACATACTCGTACAAGGAATAGAATTTAACACACCAACGATAAAAAAGGACATCAATGGTAATTGACTATTTGTGGAAAGGAAGAAAAACAAAATGCGCTTAACATGGTGTTCATATTTAATATGCACATACATATCTATGTTTGTATATACGTATGTTTGTATGTATATGTATGCATGTGTAATTATTAATACCTCCCCCACTTTCATCGCGCTATAAAACTTCTACTAATTTTCTCCCTTCCATTCTTCATGTTATTTTGCATTTAATTTTTTATATCAACACTAACACTCCACCCTGTTAAAGCATGTGGCAATAACAATGTAATGGTGAAATGTAATTGCACTCATTGGAGAGAGAGAGTGGTTGGAAGTCAGAGAATGGAGGAGCCTTGTTGTTTCTATGGTGTTGTTTCTATGTTGTTCGTTTGTTTACTACTATGCAGTGCTGTCAAAAGGCACAACAATGTACAGTGGGAATTTATTTTGAAAATTTTAATTAAACCGTTAGTACTGATTCAGTGTGAGTGTTTGTTCAGTATTTGGTCAATTCACAACTCGTATTAACGTCGTATTATAATTTATTTTTTTTAGGGCAATACAAACTCTACGAAGCTCTTAAGCTTGTCTGTTGAAACACCCAGGGTCTAAGCGGGAATCGAACCCGCACCTCCATATTGATAAGACTAATGCTCATGCACTAGACTACGTAGGCATCCAATCGTTTTATTTTACATTATTGTATTTTTATTGTTGGTAATTTTCATACAAGTGTGGTCTGAGTATATGTCTTTGAAATAATTGTAATGAGGCCAGGTCTGGGAATATTAAATTTTTTTTTCTTTAATTTTTTAAAAACCTTTCAAATATGTTATAACTAATACTTTAAATTAAATTCTTCTTAATCAAAAATATATATTTAATTCCTTTCAATTAAATTTTTCAAACTACAGTGAACTGGCGATAGTGTGAACTAATTAAAACCAAGCCACTTGACTTTTGATATACTTATATATAATTTATCTTTAAAAACTCTTTGCGCATAAAAAGAAATTTTTCTTATGTAGAATTTTTTTATTTCTTGTTTATTTAATTTAAAAATAAATCGGCAATTTATTCTTGGAAAAACTTAACATGTTTATTATGCGACAAATTCTGTGATTTCTGTTGGCTGTTTCTTTGTGTGTGTAATTAAGAAATTCTGATTGACAGCTGAATACAATTTAAAAGCAAACAGCTAAGGAAATCCCAAAATTAAAATGCTGTTGAATAAGAATTTAATCGCTACCCTGTGGGTTTAGATTTCAACACTGTCTAGATGCAACCATTTAAAAAAAAAATTCAAAAATAAGCTGTTCATATTTTAGAGTAGCAAATGGAAGAAAAAAATTGTTAATATTTTGGGATATTCTTTTGGGGTGTTCATATTATCGTGAGTGCACTGTATTTAAACACTAATTCGTCTCAAGTTGATATTTTCATACCTGGTTGAATTTCATTGAATAAAATAAAATGAAATGAATGTATAAAACAAAAATTTAAATACGAATAAAAAATGTGTCTGTTCACAAACACATAGAGATATATCGTCCCTTTTTAAACCATTGAGCTTGTAAATTGACCAGTTGTATTTGAAACAATAACGCTTAAAGAAACATATACATATGTATGTAAATATCGTTATCTTATGTTGGAACAATATTCGATACTTTCGAAATTAATAACTTCTAGCACTCTTTCCTGTAATGCCAGATGCCCTTTCTTTTTTTCATAAAAATTTTATAAAATTATCGATTGAACAATTGTTTGCTAAATACAACCCACTGTGCCGCAGCTGCTTAATCCATAAATCTACATGTATACACAATATGAATACCTATGCATGTATGTCGGCAAATACATATGTACAGATGTTGGTTGATAAATACATATTTCCATTTACTATTTTATTAGCACGTATGAACATTTCTAATACAGCCTCCTTGTCAAGGCTGTATATTACAATTTGTTGACAATAACAATTGTTACCTTAAAAACTACAACATGGCACAGCAAGAATTAAGAGAATTGAACACAATTTGTTCTAAAATTGCCAACAAAATTTATTATTATTGTGTGAATTTTAAACTTTAAAAACACTTTGATAGAATTAAAAAAAAATTTCAATCAAAACTTATCAAAATCAAGAAACATTTGGGGAAAAGAATTTTTTTTTTTTGTTAAGTTTGTTTCATACTTGAAATGTTATAGTAAATTAAATAAATTATATTTGATGATTCCTTAAGCCTTAAGTTACACATTTGCAATATTATAGTGCAATTTCCGGTATTGTACAATAATATCGCCAATGTGTATGTCATATTCGAAGGTGGCGCAATGTTTCTATATGAAACCATGGACGCAGTAATTTTGCATATTTGCTGTGTTATAATTCCTGAAAAATAAAAAAGTGCAAACGTGTGTTACATATGCTTTTGTCGGGGTCTCAGAGCATAAAGTAGCTGCAAAAAATTGTGTCATGGAATGCACACCACTGATATAAATATGCATATGAACAGTCTAATATAGGAGGCCCTGTTGTTGCCTGAGTAGTTAGCGTAGTTGACACTGCAACCAGAGGATCCACGGTTCATGGCCCGCTCAGACTAAACATTTTTAAATTGTTGCTATGCTAACAGCGCCGTTCTTCATCAATAAATAAATCAAGCAATAAAATGTCGGCATAAAATGGCTCTTCTCTAGCTTAAAAATTAAGGCATCAGTCTGCATAACACCACAGACGCAGCAACTCTGCATTACAAATTGTAAAAAAAACACGCAGCTGCAAAGTTGTGCAAGAATTAAGCTTCCTATCCTTCTATCACTTCACCAACTATCTCTTCTGTACACTATGCCTCCTGAGCACTGAGCAAACAATAAAATATGTTCATATTGCTAAAAATTCATATTTTAATTTTTATTGCACAACCCAATCAAGTCAATATACTGCGAAATGTGTTGGCAACATCGTACAATATTGGTGTCCTATTTTTGTTTTTATTTTAAATTTTATTTATTTAGTAATTAAATTTTTTACTTAAAACTTTTTAATTTCCTTCTAGGTTGTATTATAGGTTTGTTTTACTTATAGGTTATGTTTACTTTTTATTGTAAAAAAAAGTTGCGCCATATTATTTTTCAAAATATTGTGATGCTTATTGCATAAGATAAATCTAAAATGGTAGATAAATAATATATACAATAATATTGATGGGCGGCTTTAGTATTGTTAAAAAGCTAATATAAACCGCCAATAGAAGACAATTTCCTATTGATTTTTTTTCTCTTTACTTATGCAGATCATTTACTTTACAAGTATCTTCTGGCACCTTGCAATATTTTTTGCCTGTGACAAAATGTTTCCTGCTCTTGTACCTTATTTTCTTTTGTTCCTCATTTTCCCATACTCTCAAAAAGTCAGCATTTGTCAGCATTGTTGGAACCTCTCAACCACACCCAACTATAAATGAAAATCATTTTAATTTTTACTTTTGGCAACACCACTTCTCTATAACAGCTTCACTTTCTATTTTGCTTAATCTTTTCTCCGTAACATTTTGTTGGCAATCCAAATAAAAGCTGCACATATCTTATAATTTTACCAAAAGTAAAAAAAAAAAATACCGAAAATAACAACAAAACGTATATGCATATAAGCTTACCTAATTAGAAATCATAATGGTCGGTAAAAATTCCAATGGGTCTTGGTTGGTTTTAAAGAAATTTTCGTTGGTGTCGCAGCATTTATATATGTTGTTGTTCTTTGCCATATAAGTTTTATCTGACCTTCATTAGGACACCATCATCTTCTTGGCTGCATGGAAAATCCAAACCAACATTGAAAAATTCTACACTCATTTAAATGCTCATCTGTTCTCACTGGCACTCTTCCATTTAAAAAGAAAGCTTTTTTGTTGAGTTCATTTTGTCTAAGATGAACAGCATCCCATGAAGACAGGATTTGTTTTTAGTAGAAATCCATACACCCATATGCTCATACGTATATCACCCACTTTTATTCCTGCAAGGTTATTATTAATACACTCACACAAATTTCTCTTTCAACTCCTCTCATTTTATTTTTTGTAAATGTGTGTAACAACTCGTGGATTTGGCTTGCATTTTACCAGTGTTGGTTGGTGCCTGTAGAAGGTACAAAAGCACCGCGGACGGTTCCAAAAGGGATAAAAAGCCCAAACAAAATATAAAAAATTGTAAAAGGGCACCACTGAAAAAGAAAGTCTAAAAACTCAAAATATAATTTTAAAATTGTGCAGACTTTGAGTTCAGTTAACAGAATTTATTAACATATTAATAAAAATAAAATCACAATTCATTTAATAAAAATAAAAAAAAGTATCAAAACAAAAACAGCTCTTTGTCTATAAATTCCTCTTAGATTAAGATATGCATGGTACTGAAAAATTATTTACATATAAAGAAATACCTTGAACAACGATACTTATTCTTCAGTAACTTAAAAGTTTTGGGAAAAATTTCAATCAAAAGAACATATGAAAAAATGCATGGTTGCTCAAAAATAATAAACCTACACCACGTGTCATCTCTGTCACTATCCCTTTCCTCTAGTTCCAGCACAATGCACCGCTTGTGTAGGGGCCATCTCCTGAGTGCTGATCCAAAAAAACAAAATTGTGAGAAATTGCTAAAAACACGCTTTTTCAAAACGGGTATTTAACAAAATTTCGCATTTATGAAGAGACAAAAATCACCAAAAAATATCCGCAAATCACCAATATACCATGACTATATTCATTTTGTTTCTGCTCAAAGCTAAATTTTAATTGAGCCAAATGGACAATTTAGGGGTGCCAAAATACCTTTGAGGGGGCCAAAAGAAGTGTTTAATATATTTAATATACAAGGTTGTAAATAAACAGGGGACGAATTACATTGGAAAATGTACTGAACGGTTTAAAGTACGAGTAGTTCCTGCTCTTTTATACTTCGGAAATCAAAAGCCAGACAGACCAAGTTGTTTGAAGTAAACGAATTTGTGTAAAGTGTGAAGTACATGCGTGTCTGTACCGAATATATTTTTTTTGTTTCTCTCTTCTACGTTTTACATCTTGCTTCATATTATTTTCAGAAATTTTGCAGAAAAATCAGTTAAATTTATTTAATTTCATTAAAGTTCACATATTTTTCCTTTTTTATTTATTTTTTTTTTTTTTCATTATAAACAACAACCAATTGTCCTGAAGAAGCTACACAAAGGAATAGCGAAGTATCGAATAAAAATAAATATTACATATATAAGAAGGACCTGCAGCTTAAATAATTACTGCAATTAATATTTTTCCTTAATTTAACTGCCTGTCCCACGATTTCACTCGATATCGTTCGTTTGAGAGGCACAGAGAAAAGAAAAAAAAGACAAAATTAAAAAAAAAACGAAATTTTATTATCAATTAGCAGTTTTTATTAAAAAAAATTTTTAAATTTTTTCTATTTCATCATTTTATGGTATATCTGTTTTGAGAGAGCAACAAAATCTATTAATATAAATATGAATTCAATTAAATTATTAATTAGAAAAAAATTTAACTGAGCTAAGACTTAATTGGTAAACATTTAAATATTATTTTTTCTGTGTGAAGTGGCCAGAGTATATTAGAAAATACCACAGGGTCATCACATATTCAAAAGTTCCACAGATGGTCCAATTGTCACACATTTAGCATCACTGGTATATATTCTCTACTTGACTCTCTCGCTGTAACTCGTATGTTTTATTTTAACCAGCTTTTCATTGAGTAATTTAAATAAGAATGTGTGTGTGGGGACCTGTTTCGGTTTTTGTTGTTGCTGTTTGTTCACATTATTTTGTGTGCTGAGGTATGTGTGATACATTTTACGTCACAGGAACCGCTAGGGTTTGTTATTGTTTTGATTATGAAAGGAGAGTAACCAACAAATTCATATTGAACTCACAACCAAGTGGGAGAGTAACCATTTGCATGAAGATGTTAACTTGGACCCTGAAAAGCAGTTACTGCAGAAAAATGAAAACAAAAATTACAGTTGAAAGCTAAATAGGCAAGATATATTACAACTAATATTTACATACATACATACATATGTACATATATAAAGTTTTCGAAAATATTCTTTTACTTTTCATTGGTGATGAATTTGTTATTAGATGCTTAGCGAACAATTATTGTATAGATTTTTTTTAATTATTTAGTGTATAAATTTTTATAAAAAAATTTATTTTTAATAACACTAAATATTTAAGCTTTAGGTCTTTTTAATATATTTAAAATTTATTCCGATTCGATATTTCGCTACTCCTTTGTGTAGCTTCTTCAATTTATTTTTATTACAATCATCGATAAGAAATTTAATTAAAAATTTTGCAATTAAAAAATATCGCTAGAGTAAGTTTGGTTATATTAAAAAGTTTTTTATTCGTATAGAAATTCTGAGGATATTAAAATTTTCTAGACCTTGGGTGTTTATTGTAGTATCACAAGAGGTGTGCGTCCGTTAGGTGGCCGCGACCTAACCTAACTTAAAATTTTCTATAAACGTTAGTGCAATAAGTCTGTGACTTTTTGAACTTTCCGCCTCGGATGTGAATGGCCAACACTGCTCCTGTCAATAGTCATCTGTCAGTTGAGTCTTGTCGAAATTTCAGCAAGTTGCGTTATTTAGTGTGTTTTTAACAGCTGGCTGATTTTGGGGTGGAAATGGAAAAAATTAAATTCCGTGTGCTCATTAAGCACTATTTTTTGCGGTAAAAAAACCATATTATATTTACAAGCAGAAAATTTTACAATAAGGGAATTTTTCAGTAGACCTTCTATTTGTTTGGAAAATAGTTCTTTATAACTTTTTTATGGGTAATCTTCTACTCGTCATATATTTATATAAAAATTAAGGCTTGTGCGGGGCCAAACGGCTTATCTGGTCACGTTAAAATTTGCTGTACTTATTCCAGTCTGTTAAAATTTTTTTTTTTCTAATTTTGCCAATTCCTTGCCCAGGCGCTTATGATGAGCGCAATCACCGCCTAATGCTTGAAAAGTGGTCACGTTTGAAGCAACGCATTTGTATTAAAAGTTTAAACTATTTTTACGCATTCTTCGGCTGTTAAACAATCCATATATGTAAATGGCAAAACTTTCACTAAAGAAAAAATGACAATTCAGCTGACAGATATTTAACAGCTGACAGCTTTGTCAGACGAGCGGTTTTGAAACCAATAAAATCAGGATATTACATTTTTTGTTTAAATTGTAAATTTTTTGTCATAAAGGAAATATTTAATTATTGCAAATACATATTGTTGGAAATAGCTGGAGGCAATAAAGACATTTGTAGCTGTAGAATCTCAACAGTTAGAGATAGAACCATAATCTCTTTTACTTTATACATATATTGCTCCCCAAAGATTATTTCTGCATACCCAGCACAAAAAATTTAAATTTTGAGTTACTGCAGTATTGCACCAAGGGCTCCATATGTATTATGTCTAGCGGTAAAATAATTAAAAAAAAACGCTTGTGCGGACTACAGACATGAAATTTATAAACTGTTCGAAATATTGATTTGTCCGGATTACAGGATAGTGCGGACTAGCGAGTGTCCGTATTAAAAACGTTTGTACTGTCATTGATAGCAAAAGATAAATTAACTGCCTGTTCAGAGAAGCCGAATGAAAGTAAGCGTTCGGCATTTATATAGAAAACAACAATAAAAAAACTCAAATTGTTTTTGTTTTTGATATAAATGGCGAACGATTATTTTCACCTCGGCTTCTATGAACAGGCAATAAGCTTAAAATGCTTGCCGCAATGCACACAGATTTTTTCAATACTAAACAAAATCTTGCTAAAACTCCAGCCTCATTTAACTCATGATTACTTGTGCATTTATATTTATTTATACATATGTATTGGCATGTACAACTGAATATTTATCCTACACTTGCCCTCCCATAGCTTTGTCACATCACTGTACCGGTATTTTTTAAGTGACTTTTGTAGGCCTCAAAATATCTACGATAACTATCTATTTTATTTTATGTTTCAGCAAATGCAATAAGCAAAAACATATTTTATCTGAACTGAACATTAAATTTAAATGCTTTAAAAAAAAAAACTCCACAAGCTTTCGTTGTTATTCTCTCGAGTGTGACTGTAACAGGCCATTCCTCAAATGAAAAAAGAGCTTAAGTTATGACTATTTTATATTCTTTTGTCTGGATTCGCTCTTCTTCATCACGTGTTTTGGAAAAAAAGAAAACAAAAATAAAAGTAATAAAAACCAAACAACGCTCTAATTCAACAATACGTTAGTTAAAAACTTAATTGAGAATGCAAAACGAACCACACGTATAGAAAATTGCATGTTGAATGGGAGCAACTTTTTCAGGAACGTGTGGCACGAACTTTTTTTTTTTTTAAGTTTTATATGCTTTCTGTTCACTAATATGCTAAAAAAAAAAAAAACATTCTGAGGAATTTAAAGTTTTTGTTTGATACATTTATTGTTTGAAAATCGTGTGTACCACGAAAGAACGGCGCAATAAATGAGTCGTTGCAGTGATGATATTTCTTCCAGTACAAAAGTGTATTTTTATTTTCGTAAAAAAGGATTTTCCTCTTGAAAAATTATTCCTCAATAATATTGGTATAATTTAAATTTAAATTTTTTCAGGTATAACTGTTTTTTTTTTTATTAATATTTTTCTTAATATAATTTAATAATAAAAATAATTGTTAAATTTTTTCCCATTAAGTCTTTGGTCAGTAAATCTTTTTTTTTTTAATTAAAATTTAGTTGAATGCACGTTTATTTTAATTGACTTTGTTAGTCGCTCAAAACAGTGCAGATTTTATTCAAAATACCATAAAAGGCTAAAAAATTATGACATATAAATTGTGCGTAAATAGTACGTATAAGCTTAGTTTATATATGTGAAAAGCATCTAGTTTTATTTTCGATTAATTTATTAGTTGAAATTCGAAAAAATTTTCAATGGATGTTTTAATTGTTTTTTTTTAATTTTTTAAATTAATTTCTTATGAAAAAATCTTAAAATTTTTTCAATTAAAACTCATAATTGAATCTACGATTTTATGACAATTATTATTTTAATTCGATCTACGTTTTTCTTAATTGAATTTTGATTTTATTTTTTGCTGTGTAAAATAATTCTTCTAGTTTTTTGACCTCTTTTTATATTAATTACTTATTAATTATTTAAGCTGCAGGTCCTTTTTATAAATGTAATATTTATTTTTATTCAATATTTCGCTACTCCGTTGTGTAGCTGCTTCAGGGTTTTTTGCGAACAGCTTTAAAATATGAGTTCGTCTTCTTGACATCAGAGGCGCTACAACACTGATATAAAAAATCAAAAACTTGCAAAAGCAGAGTTGTAAAAATAAAGAAGCTGTCATCTCTATCACTATCCCCTTTCGAAAGTTCCGTTGCATGGATTTGCATACGTAGGAGACAACTCCTGAGCGCTGGACCGATAATTCGTTCAGCAATGACGGTCATATGACCGGTCAAATCACCGTCACTGTTCTTGTAAGGAAGTTTACCTGGTATGAATTCGCCTTTGTTACAGAAGAGTAATTTTATTTATAATTTAATTTCGCCGATGTTTTATTGCTCAAATACCGATGACGAAGGGTGCTGTTAGCACAGACACAATAGGAAAATGTTTGGTCTGATCGAGGACTTGAACAGCGGATCTTCTGTTTGCAGTGTCAAACCTCTAGCTACTCAGCAATAGCACGTGCAAAAGGATGTAATGAATATTTTATGATGTGAAACATTTTCGTAAGGTTTTGATTGAAATTATGCAACATAAATTTATTTCTTGACTTGTTTTTCTTATTACTGAATGTGTTTTCGCTGCAAATAATTTCTTAAGGGTAATTACTTTTATTAAACAGGGAAATATTTTTATCACACAAAATTTTCCAACGACATACATACGTTTTGTAAACACAAAACTGTTTATTATAATTTATAAGAAAAGCTCTTACTATATCGCCAGCATTTATGCTTCGACGAAATTATCGTCAGACTATCTTCTGTTTGCAAATTTTTCACACGAGTATTTTTGTTTTCTTTTATTTTTCATGAAAGTACTTTCTCTTACCCTTTAATGTTGTAGTGTTGAAAGTAGCTCAAATTTCCACCCCGTTTTAATTTTTATCAATGTTTGTCGAATTATGTACATACAATTGAGTGACATTGGAACAGAAAGTACTTTTCGTATGTTTTAGCAAATTTTATGAGCAGACTTTGACTCAGTTGGGTGCAATACGCGGAACGCTTTAGAACGTTTCTCTCTAAAAACGAAGCACAAAATCAATTGTTAAGGAAAAAAAAAGTTTGAAATTTTTATATAAAGAAAGAAGCAAAAAAAAATCAAAGAAAACACTCCTTGCAGAAGGCAAAAGAAACTAAATGTTTAAAACCTCTGCAGAAAAATCCTTAACAAATCAAACAACGAATTTATGAAAAAGAAACGCAGAAAGAAATTTTTCAATTCTTATTTTTTTTGAAGAAAAAAAAAAAAGAAATTGCAATTTATTTCAAGTCACTGAAAAAATTCAAATAACGAAAAGGAAAAAAAAGTTAAAACACACAAACAACATTGAAGCTGCAAAGAATATTTCAAGTCAAGTATATTTTGCGTTTGAAAATTTGATACACAGGAATAGTTTTCTTAATTTCGCCAAAAAAAAAAGGAAGAAGCTTAACAATTCGCTTGTTTTTTTTTTCATTGGCTAAAGCTTTGTGGGGATTAAAGTAAACAAACAGTCAGTCAGTTGGCCAACTCAAACAAAGCAAATCCAGGACTAAAAAGAAAAACAAGAAACAAAAGTAAATAAATAAATAAAATTTCGTTTCATTTAATTGTGCTGGGTCCAGCGAGTGTACGTGGGAGTGTGTGTGAGTGTGTCTCAAGAAATGCTGGTTTATATATGTATTTGTCGGTTTCTTTGAATTTAGTTCAATGTGCTCCTGTTCTGTGTATTTTCTGATTTGAAAAGATTTTGTTTTTATGCCTTCGATTCCTTTTAAGTTGGTGTAAAGTAAACTTCCTTCCAATCAGTCACTTTCAAATGTGTTTGAAATTTTTATCCGCTTTTTTTTTTCTAAATTAAATTAAAATCTAAGCGATACCTTCCTTTTGCTCAAAATTTTCTTTGCTCCATCAGCTAGTACAAAAAATAATCACACGTACACAAAATTGTTTGATGCCAGAACAATTCTACTTTATAAATCAGGTCAGTGTTGTGAATGAAATTTCTAATAAATTTAAAATTCCATTTAGTTTTTAATTTTATAAATAATTTAAGAATAATAAAAAAAGAGGGTAATACAAATATAAACTACTACTACTATTTGACATTGATTACCGTTAAGTTTAAATGTCAGGGTTAAAATGCATATTTTGTATATATTCATATACGTATATGGGAGCGTGTGAATGAGTGTGTGTTTGGTTTAGTGAGTGGCATGAGAAGCAGCCTAAGCTGATTGTCTTCTTGCTTGCTCTCACCTCCACACATACTCGTACATTAGACGGAATATGCCCATTAAAGTTTCAAATAGATAAAAATGCGTAAAAAATCTGCAGATTGATTTTTTTTTTTTTTTTGGCTTATTTCTGTCTATTCTCGTATATTTGAAAAGGAGTTTGCTACTATAATAACTTTTTGTTGTAGAAAAAGAAAATTCTGAAAATACTAAAAATATATTTTCACAGAAAAGGCAAGCAGTCTTATCGAATAGTTTTAAAAATTTACAAGAACAGCAAAAAAACTTGTTTTTAATAAAAAAAAAAATATATAATGACAATTATCACAAAATTTTGCAGTATAAATGGTGGCCCAACTAAAACACACGATGTTAATTGTAAATAAAACAAGCAGTTTCCAGAGAATTATCTCAATATATGTTAATATGATACAAGGATTTGTGACAATTATGTGTGAAACAAAATATCGGCCAAATGCTCGCCACGGCTGCGGTAGCATACCTCTATCGAAGGTCGATAAATTTTTATAGTGCTTTAATTCGAAATTTTACATATATAATTAATTAAAATGGGCTAATGATAGAAAACATATAGGCAGTCAAAAATTACATGTGATAATTGCTAAGAAACAACCCAAGTCAAAGACAAAAATTGTAAGTCACAGTCACAAACACTAGCAGAACGGAAGCACACTAGCTGTTTTCGAAGGCTGCTACACTTTCATTATCAGCGCTCTTCGTGTTTTGTTCACTGTATGTGGTTGTCAGTAGATGTAAATTATTAGTTTTATACATTTATTATTTTATATAAATAGAATACGAGAATTTGTGCCCGTTTTAATTTTCTTTTCCCAATGAAGCTCTAAATTTACCATCTCTGACTTACTTGGAATTACTTGATTTTTTGTATCCATTGCAAGCACACAGGATTTTTTTTCTTGCTTTATTTGCATAGGGCATTTCCTTAAGACCTTCCTATCTTTAAATTTAAATAAAACAAAGTGGATGTAAGAATCATCGAAGTTTTTTATTCGTTTCAAAGATCTATTTATGCCATTATGTATGAAATATAACATCGTTCAAATGTCCGGCACGCCTTCTCTGGGTGTAGCGTATCCCAAATGTGTAATCTTCCATAACTCTAACGCATAAATTAGGCTGAATTTTACCGTTGTAAGCTTTGAGGACCGCTGTGGTTTGTATCTTATTAATTAAATTAACCGTCTACTCCATAAATTTCGTCTAAATTAAAGGAAATAAAAAAAAATTAACTAAAACCAATAATGACAGCTTGAGTGGTCCAAAAGAGTTTATCACATTAATTTATTGTGTAGTGATATAAAAAAAGACAGATATAATTAAAGCATTATTAATACTTGAAAAATCTTCTATGAAAATATATAAATACAAAATTTACACATGCAACACATTTTTTTTAATAAGAACTTTTTTAAACCATGTACTTGTGCATGCTTGAATGCCCTGCTGACCTGTCGGACGGTAAATAACTTCACAGACATTAAGACCAATCACCACATACTATAACAGACTGAAAATGATTCATTATGCAGTGGAGTTCGGTTACAACGAACTCCTCGCAACCGTGAAATATTGTTCGTTATAATCGGAGCAAATAATTTTTCATTGGTAGTTTTGCCAATATTTTTTTTCAATATTTACTTTATTTTTTTTAAATTTTTGACAATGCTGACTTTGGAATTGTATATATTTTACTTACTTTTCTCAATACTTTTTTTAATTTCAAAGCTATATTTAGAGAATTTGTTTTATATTTCTGTATCTTTGACATTTCTAGTTGCTGTGATTTTAAATTTATTTGGGGGATTCAAATTGTGTGCTATTAACGGCCCTTTTCACAATGTCCGATTAAAAGTTAACGTGGACTTTAACGGCAACTTTGCCATACAAAAGTTGCTGTTAAAGCTCACATTAAGTTTTAATCGTACATTGTGAATAGGACCGTAAGTCATATTGTCCTAATCTCTTAATATTTTAAAATAGTTAAAAAAAATTATTGTTGTGCTTCGCAGAAAAAAGGTCATAAAATGATAAGACTTTTTGAGCCACGTTCATTGGTTTGTCATAAAATAACAAAAGAAATCTGAGTCATTTGCTGAAACTTTTTAGTCGAGCTAGCGATTATATTTACAAGCCGCCGCTGCTTATAAATTATATAAAAGTAAAAAATTATTTAAAAATTATTTACACTTTTATACCTTTAGGTTAGGTTAGGTGGCGGACCCTCTCCGAAGGAGAAGCCCCAAGCTAGAGAGCTTAGGCCCATTGTGCTACCACAAGAAACACTCAAGGTCTAGGCGGTAATCGAACCTGCACCTCCAAATTGCAGTAGGCTACGGAGGCACCTTTACATTACAATAAATTTTTATAATATAAAATTAAGTAACATAGGAAAAATCACAGCATCTAACAATATATTAGAGAGTAAATTTTTTGGCTGGCAGCCATTTAACTGGTAACAGCTGTTTTTGATTATATTTATTTGCACAAATTTTGTGTGCCACAATAACAATTTCAGAATTTTAATTGAAAATGAAGTTATTACAAGATTTACAGGTATTTTATTATTTACCGTATTTAAAGGTCGCACTATTTTAGTTATTCCACTTGTTTTTAGCATTTCGAAAATTTATAAATGATTTTTTCTTATCAGCTGAATGAAATTATGACGGGTTGTTCACTGCACTTATATTATTTCATATAATTATTTTAAAACATATGACTTTATGACTATCAATTGAATCCCCCAATTATTTATTTTTTAACTAAGAGAACAGCTGATGGTGTTACCAAATTGTTATAAATAATTTAAAGCTTGCAAAATATGCCAGACAAAAATTTGCAATTTTATTTCCTCGTTGTCACCGTATAAATTTCCATGCATTTTTGTTTAAGAGACTTAAGAAACAATTCGTTCTAAACGAAAATTCGTTATAACCGGACTTCGCTGTAACCATACTAATTTGTAAGAAATATTAATGCAAAACTGTTGGTAGCGGAGAATTTGTTCATTGTAAGCGAAAATTTGTTATAACCCGTGTTCGTTATTACCGAACCGCACTGTAGTTTAATATTTTCCATAACAACTGCAATTATTTTCTATTTCTTAACTTAAAAGGAACTTAAATATCCGCCTAATTACTAGTTTGATTGCATTCAGTTTGCGTTTTGCATGAAAATATCAGGAAAAGTAACAGCTGCCAGCAGAGGGTTGCTCCTCAACCTCTGTTTGTAATTGTGTTCATTGTGCAATTAAATTAATCATGCAATTACGTACATTTTCTTGAACTACTTCTGAGAGTTTGACAGAAAATAAAATATGCAATAGAAAACATAATTTCAGACAACAGTATGAACTGTCATACTGTGGAAGAAATGCCTTACATTTCAACGTGACTTTTTAATGAAACTGCCCTGCAAAAATATATTAATAAAAATAAGGTGGATAAGAAAAGTGTACTGCGCCAATTTAAAAAAGAAATGGAATTTTCTTGCGCTTACAATTTTTAAATAAGTCCGCATCTGCTGATAATTTAAAAAAAATATTTTTGTCAATTTCGTAGGGATGATCTCTCCTCTTTCAAAATCCTACAAAGCGAATTATGGCACCACTTTAATTAGTTACGCTTGTTAAGAAAAATCTGTAGGAAATAAACAAAAACTGCAAAAGGATTTCAGTTTAATATTCTTAATATTCCGTATCGTTTGTGTCATGTAAAAAGGCCCTAACTCGCATTTTTTCAAAATAGATATTTTTATGATTTCTCTTCATTTCTGACAAATATATCTTATCACGAAAATTGAATGCAATGGCCTCAAAAATAACGATTTTTACAAGCATTTACATTTCGATAAGTGCATTCTAATTATAACAAGTTCTATTATGTTTTTCCTTCTCCTGTTAAGTTACAATTATGTTAGTTAGAGCCTTTCTACATGAGGCCAACGGTATGTTTTTTTTATTTAGAAGAACGAAAAAAATGTTTTGCTGTGTAATCAGAACAATTCCATAGCGCAGCTGGAGATATTTTCTTTTTACTGTGAGACCACATTTTCTGGCCGATATCCTTAAAATAGAAGTATGTAATAATAAAAGAAATACAAGTAATACAGTGCGCTCGTGTTAACGTCAACTAATTAAAACAGCAAATGTTGTTATTTAATATGGGTTTATAAATGTGCAATTTTAATAAAAAATATTAATGATTGATACTGCCGATTTTACATAAATTTTAGGTGTTTTGGAGCTAAACATGTTTAATTTTATATGTCTTCCTGCACACGTAAAACTAAACATGTTTAGCTGCAAAACACGTTCGAAAACAAATAAAACGCAGGATTGATTTTATTTCAAAGGCTGTGCTCATGTATTTGTTACTTTCGTCTGTCACTGAACGTAGCTTCATGAATTTTATTTAATTTTTGTTGCTGTTGGAATACGGCAATACATGAACTGAAACGCAATAATTGTAGTGTGAGAACATTTTGATTTAGGAGTTTTAAGAACTCACTTAAACATGTTTAACTTAAAAGCAGTGTGAACTGCATTTTTATTTTTCATAAAGAAAATTTATACAAAAAGCTAATCGAAAAAATAACAAAAATAAGTTTCTCATATAAATGAAAGCAACAGAAATATTTTTCATGGGGCCATGTCATAATTATCTGTCCTGTCATTTACACATGCAAGTGCAAGTCCAAAAAACTCAATACAGTCAAACTTTTTCACCAATACAGTCACATTTTTCGAACTTGCGAGTCGTCTACTTACTAGAAAATTCTCTTGCAAGTAACTTTTTGGCACTTGCCGCAAGTAAAATGCCAAATGAAGAAACAGTGTTACCAAGTACGTGTTCTCTATTGATAGAATTTTATTATATTTTTTTTTTTTGTAAAAAAATAAGAAATAACAAGGAACACATCTATACAAAAACACGACCTAATGGTAATTATAAACAATAATTTAATATTTTTGGAAAAAATGAATTCTATGATAATATTTTTTCCAGATATTGCCAACACGGCAATGCTGAACTCGTATAATTATTTAGCAATTTTTGGTAGAACTTTACTTGTTGACAGCATTTTCCAAATGAACTGACACGTAAAAGTATAAATACTCAAACAACTTACCAGACATTCGAACATATATTTTACTTACAGGGTATACTTTTATATGGCATGGAAAAAGGGTAACCCCAAATTCCCAGCTGATTGCCTACAATGAATGAAAGTATGTACTTACATATATACGTAATTAATAGTGTTTTCGATTCCTAAAAAAGTGTATTGTACTTTTCACTTTATTTATTAAAATTAATTGAAATTTATAAATCTAAACTTCTGCGGAATTTCTTTATATGGGAACAATAAAGTGCTGATGCTTTAAATTAATAGGGGAAAATCGGGCAAGAAATGCAATACATTTTTCGATGAAAAGAAAATCCCATAAGTCATAAAAACTTTAAAATACACTCGCCATCACATAAACAGAACTTCATATTTATTAAATGAGTGAATGACCGAATTTACCAATTTTTGCTTCTTAATTGAAGACAAGAAAAAATATTCCTTTAAAAAATATATATCTTTTTCCCGGAGAAAAATAATTGAAATATATTCTTAAATACCTTATGATATTCTCATAAAGTATTTAAAAAATAAATAAATTCAATAAAATTGATTATTTAGGAGAAAAGCATATCCATACCGTACTATTTCGCTAATGCTTAGTTTGCTCATCAGAGGACTTTTTTTTCAAGATTTTTATGTTCAAAATACAACCAACCAATTGAGAATTCAATATTGTATACCGAACACAAAACCAAAAATTTCCAAACAAAAACATAACAATCCATGAGTTTAGTTTTTTACACATACAGACATACATATGTATGTATTTATATTTTTCTTCTTATCTAAATTTTTTTTTGATTTTTTGATTTTTTGATATTCCCAAAGTAAATTCAAAGTATGCTCCTATTGAAGTCAACAGGAGTGTATAACTCTCAGACTTCTTTCTCTACATGTTCCCAACTACCTGCTTTTAATGAAATACATTTTTATGTTGTTGTTTTTTATTCAATACTTACTCATTCTTACTTTAAATTCATGTGACCATTTTTATTCCGCCTAAAAAGTTCATGCGAATGTAATGAAGCAATAAAGATTATAAAATGCATGTTCTGAAGAAAGCAAGAAAGAAAAAAAAAAAGTATTAAAGAGAATTATATCCTTTTGTTTTTCTTGTCTGTGTTGGCTAAAAATTAACTAGAACGACATGATGTGTGTACATAATATTCAAACTGCTTATGCATAATTTAAGATTTTCTGCCGCCATCTGACATTCTAGAGTGTCTGGTTTTTTAAAGCGCTAAATATTCATTGAGGTGTTGAAAATTAACACTTCTTTTATATGCGATTACAATTTTAAGACAAGTAGGGAAGTGTATAAAAATATTGATTCTTTTTTTTGCTGATGGAGATGTGGCTTTATTACAAGAAGTGCTTGTTGTTCCGTTCTGTTTATTTTTTTTTTTTATTGGAATAATAGGAATTTTTCATTTGTCTGTTCAGTAAACAAACTAAAAGCCTGATATCGACTTAAGTAGAAAATGAAATTTATTTGATTTATTTGAAGGCACAAAAAGTACAGTATATAAGTTTTCCATGCCTGGTTGCGGTGTGCCAAAGAGCAGGTGATGGATGTACTAAAAAAAAAAGTTTTTATTATTTCGCTTGTCAAGTTTTTAAAATTGATTTTCAAAACTTTCAAAGCAAATTTTTATGTTTAAAATCATGATTGTTTTAACTTTTGAAAAGGGTTTGAAACACATACTTCATTCCTTTTATTTACATGTTGCTCGAAATGAATTCATGTATTTTGTCAGACTTTCGTGTTGACGAAGAAACGAGAAAAGTTATTGTAACAAGCAACCCAATAAAGAACAGGTATATGAAACATCTTGGAAGACTTTTAACCCTTGACAATTTGACTCATAAAAAAGAAATATAAATGTGTGTATTCAAGGTTTCTATCGTAAGACACATTGTGTTGCACATACATGACAGCAGTATTTTATGGTGATTTTCTGTCTTGCTTGTGCTACATAATAATTTTTATTATTATTTTTTATGAGTCATTGGTTTTAGGCGCTTCAAAAGCAATACACAAAATATCTACAAAATTTGTAATTAATGTTTTTTGTTTTTTTTTTCTTCAAACACGCCAAAAATAAAGAAAATTACTGCAATTATTTAATTCAATTTAGCAAGTGAGTCTTCAATGTTGGTATCAAATCGTGAGAAAAATGTAACATAAATTGATGCAATATTTATTGTCGCATATATAAACGTGTGGCAAAAAAAATACTGCATAAATCCCAGTCTTGGAAAAATGCTATTAAGAGCCCTGATTCACTGTCCTACCCAATCGAGATGATAGTTTAGGCTGACCGAATGGCGTTTTAAGTGCCAAATAATTAAAAACATAATCCTACTAATATTTTAAACGTGAAAGGTTGTATGTTTGCATGTTTGGATGTTTGAATCTTTGTTCTAGCATCACGCAAAACTGCCTAAAGGATTTGGATTGAATTTGGCAGACAGATAAAACTTGTAGTCCAAATTAAAATATACGATAATTTTTCATAAGAAAAAGCCCTCTCTGAATCCAACTGATTGCAATGAAACTTTAAAAACAGATAGATCTCAGTATAGAACGAAATATAAGAATAAGGATTTTCCAAAAATTACATCAAGAGGTGGAGAAGGGCACAATTTCGTCCTTTCCTAATCTATATAACTGACTGCTATGAAACTTTAAACACGGGAAGCCCTAAGTATATAAATAAATGTTTTTACGAAAATTTAAAATATATAATGAAATCTCTGCAAACACGACTGACGTACGGCGTATGGCTTGAAATGGCGGAGCACCAGTTTGTATAGATCTGCTCATAGGGGTATCAAATTAACTGGATTTTTATGAAGGGAACACCAAATCCAAACTAAATACAAAATGGCGTACAACTAGATTAGTGGATGGCGAGGTAGCGTACCGCACCGGGTTAATCTAGTAGTATATAGAATCGAAAACTTTTTTTTATCTTATTATAGTGGAGTTCGGTTATGACGAACTCTGCTCGACCGTGCATTTTTGTTCTTTAAAGGCGAAATTCGTTGTTGTTGGAGTAAATAATTTTTCATTAGTAATCTTTACAATATGTTTTTCAATATTTTGTTTATTGTTTAAAATTGTTGACAATGTAGATTTTGGAAATTCATGTACAGTCTAAGGCCGGTATAACAAATGATATAATGTCGTTCAGCTGGGAAATTCGTTATACCGAACAAATAAATTTTAGAGTTATTTAGCATTAAATTAAATTGCCTATTTTGCAGAACTCCCTCCTTCGTCGGTATTGTGTAGCACCGGCGAAGTAAAATAATAAATAAAATGGCTACTAAACCGAAGCTTCAGCAATGCTACGAGTAAAAATCAAAGAACGTGCTAAAGAAGGGCTGTAAAATAATTAATTAAGATTCACCTCCTGTCGTTTCTCCTACTATCCCTTTCCTATAGTTCCAGCACAATGATTCGCATGTGTAGGCGTCATCTCCCCTGAGTGCTGGTCCCAGATAAAAAAAAAAAAAAAAAAAAAAAAAAGATCAATGCTGGTAACGCTCCTACAACGCTGTATTTACGTTCCAAAATAGTCAAGTGTTGTATAAAAACTCGTGATGTGATTTCAAATATGATATCGAAAAAACGAAACCCAAAGAGAAGTTGCTGGCATCGACCGCAGTATTCAGCACCTATGTATATCGAGCCGGCCACATCCAAGAATCGTACCAATATGGTGGGGTCAATATCCTCGATGCCGCTATCCCAGTATCCTCCGCATGCGCATGCCTGTGCGTAGAACACACTACGCGCACAGGTCTTTCCTGTCACTTTTGACATGGGACAATTCAAATCTATCCTTTCTCTCAAAATCCTATTTCCTAGTTCCGTCACAATGCAGCGCATGTGTAGGGGCCATCCCCTGAGTGCCGGTCCAAGAAAAAAAATAATTTTAAATTTTGTTTAACTTATCAGTCTTTTTTAACTCTTTTTTTTGTGCTCAAATAAACGAAACAGGATAAAAATCTATTGGTCTCACCTAAAAGTATGCAATGCAAACACCACGAAATACAAAGAGCACCTAACACTATTGCCTTAGTATTTAGGGTGTTCGCTACAAAATCAAATGTCCTGAGGTCTTATGTGTATAATTACGCCTTTGTATCTTGGGTTCAAATCCTACTCTAGTTATCCAAAATTTCTCTGATGTACATATATACAGTACAGTGCTCTTCGTAATGAATAATATAAAGAAAAGATCTTTCTTTTAGCTTAAAAATTAATGAGTCTAGTCTATTCAGCACCAGAGATGTTGCCACTTTGTTTTACAAATAAAAAAAAAACAGAACACTCAATAGCAGACTTAAGCAGTACTCAATAATTTCACCACCTGTATCTGTTCTACAGTAATGCTTGCCAAATGCAAGGTAACTAACAATGTCACTATTTTAATAGCCTCATGTAAAATGTAGAAAAATATTATAAAACACTTTTAGCGCAGAGCCATGTACAGCAAGTATGTGATTTCGGAATGGAATTTCATTATAAAAAAAGCTCTTCAAAACTCATGATTAATTCTGTGCAATTTTATAAGCCTTTTTGAAAGAGATCGAGAATGGAGAATTTCATTATTAATTTTCTTCCACTAGTGTTTCACCTCTGGAATTGAAAACCTTTTTTTTATCAATAAATGTTCAACTTTTTTAAATAGTAAAACTGTAAGATTTTTTTTAAAAATTTTTTTTTGCTTAACCATATCCTGCTCGCATAATGCCCAAATGATAGCAAACTTTGAGATATAAAGTGTTAAATTTTCCTGTTTCAATAACACCTGGCATTTAAAAAATGCCGCAGTTGGCAAGCACTCGTATCACAATATAAATAATAATCCTCTTATTAGAGCGAAACACATTTTTAAAATTGTTTTTTAAAATTTTATAATTTAATTTATTACACGAAGTACATAAAACTGCTACGGGTTTTTTTTTTGCTGCAAATAAATAAGAAAAAAATTCTTGTACATTTGTAAATACTCGATGCAATATTTATGGCCTATCCTTAGGCACACTAGTTTATTATTACTTTTACTTTCGAATACAAGTTTTTGGCCAATAAAATATTGGCATTTTTGTTGATATTTATTTTTGTTTTTTAATACCAGAACTCAAGTAGCAAAGTTAGTTACTTAAGGATTATAAATAAATAAATAAATAAGGAAAAGTTTCACCAGTAAAGGTAGAAAAGCAAATACCCTTATATAATATTAATGCGGGATGCCAAGAATTTTGCGCAATATTAGCTATTGCAATATTAATCCTCTTCAAAAAGCCTTGATGGTGAAAATTTCTTATTTTGTATAAATATTAAAACAAAATATGTTGTATAATTTAAAACGTTATTTCAAAGGAACTTAAGAAGCTGTGGGAAAAAGGTAGCAACGAGCTACAATTGCTGTTAATCGTAATGAAAAAAAAAAAATAACAATGAAAAACTATTAATAAAAAAAACAAACAAGTGTTGTGCAAGCAGCTTGGAAGTCCATGAAAATTTTTATTTATATAGGAATTCTAATTGGAAAATAAATCTGCTAATTTCTATGAAACGTAAAACACAATTTCGTTGGAGAATTGTGGCTGCAAACAGCAATGAAACACATTTTTTTCTCAACATTTAAATTTTTAAAAGTCTGACTACAAAACCAAAAATTTCCTGGGTTCCGCCGCAGTTTCAGACTAAATCATAAAAAATATTCTCCATTTTTTGTGAGCGAAACCTTCTCTTTCCCCTAGTTCCATGTGTAAGGCTCATCCCCTGAGTGCTGGTTCAAGATAAAAATATATAAAAAGTCGCACGAGGTTAAGGATACGAAAGTCACACTTACTACTCTGTTCATTTTAAATACAGTGTTACCTCGATAAGCGCAATCCCTCGAAAATCGCAACACCGAAATTCTCTGGTAATGCAATTTTTTTTTAAAAACAACGCAACTTTGCAAACAAAGTTAAGTTTTATTTTAAATAAAATTTTTTTTTTATAAATTAAAAATATTTATGTCAATAAAAAGCACAGTCGGAAATTGCACTCTTTTTCCTTTAAAAATATGAATCTTCAAGTTGAGAGCAACCATCAGTACACATTTACATAGAATGTGTATTTTTTTTATTTTTGGTTTTATTCTTTATTTTAATTAATTAATTGTTTTTTTTTTAATAAATGTTTTTTATTTGGTTTACACTGCATATGAATAGTTCAAGACTATTTTGAGGGCTGTGTTATCTTTTTTTTTTTATCTGGGACCAGCACTCAGGAGATGACCCCTATAGGAAAAGGATAGTAGGGGAAATAGTAGGAGGTGAAGCTTCACTATCTTACAACACTGCTTTTTGCACGTTATTTGTTTTTTACAGCAGTGTTGTAGCGTCTCTGATGTCAAGGAGACGTATTCAATTTTGAAGCTTCGTTTTTAGTAGCCTTTTTAATAATGGTTTTACTTCGCCGGTGCTACTACTCAATACCGACGAAGGAGGGCGTTCTGATGTGCTTGTGGATAGGATACAGGTGAAGCCGTCCTTATTTTAAGAACATACAAAACCCATATGCGTTAATTGTCAATTAGTAGACTTTTAAACACACTTTTATTTCTATTTGATTAGCAATTGTAATGCATTATCAATTATTTCAATATTTAAAAATCTATTGCCTAACTTAAGGCGGGTATTTAAATAAAAAGAAACAATTTTTCTATAACTATTTCAATTAAGTATTTCTAAACCAAAGAAAAATTTGTATAAAAAAAAATATTGCCACACAAACTGGCAGACATCTGTCCATCTCAATATATATGTAGGCATGTATATATTTTTTTTCCAGTTGATACATGATGGCTTTTCAATTACATATAATTAATTTCACATTTTGAGTGCAAAGTTATAGTTTCAATTTGATTGATCACTGAGTAATAATAAAAATTAATTAAATTTCTTGTAAAGCTGCCAAAAATCTTTTCAAGTTTTGCAAAGTTGTGTGTGTGCAAAAAATTTCACTTGCCCTAAATTAGGCAAATAAAATTAATAATAATTTATTCTCGAGTAAAGAGCAGGCAAAATTTGTCAAATATTTAATGATTCAGTGTTTAATTTATTATATTCAATAAATCTTTAGTGGCCTTTTGATAATGAAAACGATGAGTGATATACATACATACATACATACATGCCTCATAAGTAATCATTTAATTTTTGACTATACAAATACATACAAATTGTATATACATACATACCTCAAGTGTATGACGAAGCATATTACGAAAAACGAAAAAGACAAACTTAACTAATTGACATTGTGAAAACAAAAAAACAAAAAATATTATGGAATTATAATTAAAGTGGCAAGCCATAAATATTACGAAATAAATCATTCGTTTTGATTTGAAATATTAATGGACCTTAATTTTTATTATGTTAATCCCCCCGGTTTTGTAAACCGATTCGATTTAAAACGATTGAGTTCTCAAAACCGAATAAATGTTAATTTCGTGTTCTAAAAATCAGATTCGATTTACAGAACATACCCGAATGGCATAAAGTTAAATTCCTATTAAAAATATTTTTTTTTTTCAATTATAATTATAACCTCCGTATATTATTTTAGTGAAAAAAAAATTTCTTCTCCAGCAGTTTAAATTCTTTAAAATTATTATCAATCCGAAAATCGTAAAAATAAAATTTATTTTTTTATTTTCACAACTATTTGCCTAAAACTTCACTTTAAAATTCATTAATGTAAATCCTTTAATTATGCTTCAGATATACTGCTATAAATATTCACAAAATCATGGGAGCATAACTTTTTAACTAGTTTTTATTGAAATGTTGTTTAAATTGCTATTCGTAATACTTTGCATGTACACCTGTCCCTCGTTTTGCACGTTTTCCTTCTTTGCGGCTTTTTTTTTTTTAAATAAGCAGAAGATAATAAAGATAAACGAAATATGTGTGGTGTATGCACATTTTAAACTAACGCGCACTGAATTATGTTTACGTAATTTTAATTAATTTATTTATATCTGGTAACACCGTCTCATGTAAGGGTTCGTATGTTTGTAGTACATACGTGAATTGTTTTTATGTTTCTTGTGATTAAATTGCTATTTTTATAAATTAATTAATAGGTTTATTTTTAATGTTCAGGGCTGTTATAGAATAATCTTATTGGCATGGGATTTGAAACCGACAAAATTAAAATACTTTGGTGTAATGAAATCCAATGTTATCGATTTTTTGTTCGAACTAGAATTAATATCGGTTTTAGGTGTCACAAAAACCAATGTTATCGAATTTGTTATTGAAAATAAAATAAAGCAACTGGCAGCTATCATTTTCCTATTGGTTTCAGTTTTTCATTTTCGTTGTACACGGATTTCCGAGGAATGTATCTTCCGTGTTAAAGGGGGTGTAGGTGTATATCCTATACATTCATATCAGATTAAATATTCATGTTCTCAAAAGCTGTGCTTAAACTTATTTTTTAAAGTATAATATTTGACCCGACTGTGTTAAAAATTTTTCTATGAAACACAAACGTTTTTAATTTGAAAAGCAAAAAATTAGTTTTTTTTTTCTTTTGAACATCTTTTAATAATGCTTATTTGCATTGACCCATAAACTATTAAATTTGACTTTGAAAATTTAACATAATTGAGAGAATTTTGCCAACAATTTTATAAATATTTAATTAAAATCAATAATATTGTATATAAATTCTCTTTGTTTATTTTCGCTTAAACTATTATATATATTTTAATTTGTCTATTTTCTTTTCTTTACACACACACATTCTCATTTTTATTTTAAGCTTTTTTTTCTTCGCTTGAATACGTTTTTGTGCTCTGAACTATTTCAATTTTTAGCCAAGTTTTTTTTTTCTCTTCTTCTCTATGATACGGGTGTTAAATTTAACACAAGGTACTGGTTCAGCAATGTACTTGTGTTTTTTTTTTTTTTTTTTATTGCAGAAGAGGGAGAAAAAAATGAAAAGGAAAAAAACTAATAACAAATATTTATCTGCAGTGCCTTAAAATTGTATAATTAAAAACTATTTTTAAATCCTTGAAGGATAGAAAAAAAAAGATATTTTTTTAATGCCAAAAAATAAAAATTAAAAAAATATGCATCGATTTGGTAAAAAAAATTTCCTTTTAGTTCAGCCAAATTATATTTTTCTATAAATATTATTGATGTATTATGAGGTTAGTGGTATTAGCCAAATGTGATTATATTCATAATCATTTTGAATACATACGAGTACTTTTAAGGATTTATGATGGATGATTTAAATTCGAAGAGCTGAAAGTAGACTTAAAGAATACCAGGGCAAAATATAAACACATATTTTAGAAGGCTTTATGTGGATTGCTTTAAAATTCAAAATAGTTTTCAAAATTATTCTATTTTATTTTGTACCAGCTGACTAGGCCGCACGTTGCTGTGACTGTTATATCAGCTTTAAAAAATTTTACATTAAAATTTGAATTTTAAAGAAAGAATGAAGAAATAAAGAAATGAGAAATGCAGAACACATGAAACCATGTAGCCCTCCCTTTCCCTCCTTCTTATCTCACTCACCAATAAACGCAATAATTGCTGCAATAAAAATTGCAAGTGTGAACGGGGACCAACTTGTCAGCTATTTCCGGCAAACAGTGAAAAAAATATCTAAACTAGAAACGAATTAGAGACAAATCACAAAAGTTGTAAATCAAAATTTCACAAATAGAAAAAAAAATAGCTGTCACGGCCACGACTGTTATAACATCTTCCAAATATTTTACATTACAATTTGAATTTTACATAAATAGTGAATGAATGAAACTAGAGTAGTAAATATATATTTAATTTTATATTTTACATAGCGGACCCCAGCACGTTTCACTGTCTATTTTAATTAATTACGTATGTAAAAAATGACGTTCGAATTAAGGCACTGTTTAACAATAAAAAATAACCCAAAACAGTTTGAATTCACATTGCACAGAGCGTGTTCTATTTTTAACTGACAACTCATCTGAGAGGAGTTGTTTTACACGCCAATTGTGTTTGTCATTCGCCAAATATCACCCATATTAACCCGGTGCGCTTCGCTACCCCAACCAACTTATCGAACATTTTTTGGTGGGGACTTTGCCTTTCCTCCACAATTTATAAAATATTTTAGCAGTTTTTATCCATATGAAAAAATAATTTTGGAAATTGGCCCACTGACGACGAAGTTATTTGATATTCACTTTTTAAAGGCGGACACTTAGCCCCTTAGGGAATAAATGATCTTTTTCGGTCACGAATGTGATATTAGAATATTAATAAAAGCGAATCAATAATTTGCCGTTTTCGGATCTTTATTTACTCTTTTGTGTATTTTTTTCAAGTTCATTAAGACTGCAAGAAATATTTTTAAAACAACATTGCTCTGGTATAATTGCTTTTTAAGAAGGAAATAGATAAAAAAAATAGACAATAAAGATTTGAAAGTTGTGCGAATTATTAACAGAACATAGCAGTACATTTTGTCATTGTGGCATTTAAGATAACATTTTTGGAATTTTCAGTATAATAAAACACATGTAAAAAAATTATTTTCCATAAACTTTAATATTTTGGTCACTGTAGACTTGTCTGTGGAAAGGGCCATATTTAATTTTATTATTTTATTATTATGTAATCAAAGCTTAATACAACTTTATCTTTTATTTCTTTTCAGGTAAGTTCCGATTGAAATGAATTTCACTAAATTTTAATTGTGTCAGAAGTGGCACGACAGGTAATAACAAAAAAAATTTTTAACTTTTACTAAGGATAAATTTTTATGCGATCACGCCGCTAGTTTAGGTTTTAGCAAGATCTAAATACTTTTAGAGACCAATTTTTTTTTTTGTATAGAAAGTATGTTGTATATAAGTATTTCCACGTTTAAGAGTGTCACATTTGTATACAGTAATTTTTAAGAGTTCATTTGGGCATTCGTATCCCTACTTCGCAAACTAATGCCCAGTTTTTGTCTTGGTATTTAAAGACGTATTTAGTTAATTTTCATTTAAATTTAAGTTGTATTTAAATACAGCTTCAGGTTCTCAGTGCTAATTAAATGTTCGTATTTAAATGTTGAATGGAGAAAAACGGAAAAGTTTTCTCAAAATACACTCGCTAGAATTTTTTTTGTATTGTCATCACCACTGCTTCTGGCACATGTTCTGAGAAGAAAAAATGTGTAAATTTTTATGAAATTTCATGCATTTAATAAAAAGTTAATGTCCTGTTTTATGCTGCATATGAAAATTTTTTCCTAGAGTTGCCTTTTCTTGCTCCATTTCCATACAAACAGATGTGTAATTTTTAAATTGTGAACTGACTTGAAATTTGTTTTCCCTTCGACTGGGTTTGCTTTAAAATGTGTTCCATTATTTGATTTTTTGAAAATGCCCCGCCCCTAAAAGTCAGTTATTCATTTTCCAGCGGTTTTTTTAAAATTTTTTTTTTTTACATTCTCAAATTTCTTATACCACTTTGCCTGCCTCAAAATAAAACTAAAGTAAATTTAATTACATTTTGTTTGAAAAATTTGTTGCAGACCCGAAATGGAGGCAACCAATACTCAGTAGACGCTAAATTTATGCAAAGTCGATGGTTGATATTTTAAAAACCATACACAATTTCGTAAAACGGATTTTGGTTTCAGAAAGAGAGCCTCTAATATATATATACCACATACTTAACTCCATTTTTTTTTTAAATGGTCGCTGCGCCAAACCAATAAGAAGCCGACGATATGTATGTGCTGTATCTATTTGATCCTTTAAAGTACTTTTTATTGAGTAATTTAAAACCTTTTCTCCATTTATTTCTCGTGTTGTTGTTGTACAAAACGAATCATTCTCTTAATAAAGCCCAATCCGGTCTGTCAGCCTAAAAGTAAACTTTATTATTTGCAAGCTTTCTTTTTGCATCATTAGTAGAGCATCAAACAATTTTTTTTTTTCAAGTGTCTATTGCCATGAATATCTGTCATAAAAAATTTCCTGTATTTTTTCATATCTTCGAAATAATCAAAATCATGACAACCTCGTAGAAAAACAATTTTTTTTTTTTTGCATATCTGAGTTGTAGTTGCTTCAGTGTTTTTCTAAGAATTTGTCAGCCAGCAAAACTAAAATATAAAACTTTATAGGCAAAATTATATTTGCCATTTCTTTAGATTCATTGTTATTTTTTTAAGAATTTCTTTCTGCTGCATATTTTTGGGCTTTGATTTTATATTTTCTGTTATATATCGCTTTCAATTTGCTTTTTTTTTTTTTTTTAAATTAAAGCTAAATGTTTCTTTTTGTGGTGAGCAATGTGTTCCTCCCCATTATCTTTCATCAAGGTCCCAACCATGACTGTTACAAAGAAGCAAATAAGATAGAAAAAAAATGTATGCCATAAATTTCTTTCTACTTTTTTTTCTTAAAGCATTTTAATATTCCTTTTGCAATTGGTTTACTCAAACTATTAACATTTTTACCGGAAAGCTGTAAGTTTCGTTTTATTTTTGTTAAAGAAAAAACAAATTAATAAATAACAACTAAAACACCTTTTTAGTAGTAGGAAACCACTCCTTCGAAAGGATGCTTAAAATATAAATTCTATTAGAGGAAATACGAGCGCATAATTACAAATTGTAGTTGCTATTTTACTCATGTATACAAATAGTGTTGTGCACGAATGACATTTTCGTATTTTCAATAATAGTAAAACAGTTATACTAAAACTGTGTGCGTTACTAGTTGTTTCCACTAATGGCTGCTGATTATGTTGTTGTTCTTTTCCTTTGTACTGGCAATTAAATTCCGTTTTACATGAACTAAAATTTAAAAACACTGCTTGCAATTGTTTTGTATTTATTACGCTCGAATTTGTTAAGATCTGGTTTTTTTTTATCTCAGCAGTACTACAATTTTGTTGCATATCCTTAAGGCGGCCAACTACACATTAAACGTTTTGCGCAATATTTTATCGTTTGCGGATGTGGCGGAAGACAACAATAAAATACGTATTTAACTTTAAAACTAAAGTTAAACAAGCAAGGATGGCGATGGCTAAGTTGGTTGGCACGTTGGCACACACAAAACCAAACGGTTCTGGGTTCGAGCACAGTATCGGACTCAGTCATATAAACGCTTTGCATTTTTTGTGTCAGTTGTTGTCGAAAAGCTTCAGTGGAGAAGGCAAAGCCTGTGGTCACTCAAGAGAACCGACTTCAGCTGATATTAACACACAAGCAGTGTTGCCAAATTTTTTTTGGAAAAATCTTCATATCGACCAAAAAAAAATCGTATTTTCCTAGTAAAAATCCTTTTTTTTTAATGAAATAAATATTTTTTTAAATGAAATTCAATTCAAATATTTATTTTACATACACTACATTTGTCGGAGTAACGTTATTGTTTATTAAATTTTTTATTGTTTAAAATTTCTGCATTTAGGATCAGATTTTTTCAAATTGCGATTCACTGTGGATTGGTGTATCTAATTGGTTTCCCATTTTGTTAATATTCATATTTCAATTTGTTAAACAACGAAAAGCTTCAGCAGCAATCGAAACGATTTTAATTCAAAATGATATCCTAAAATGCTTCAATATTTTCTTCACTCTATTAAATTGTATTGTTTAAATTTGGAGTGCCGCAATTCTTGTCATCAATTTGTTGAAAATTATTCGGATCAATGACATTTGGCAGAATTTCACTGATTTAGAAATACTTTTATCAGCAAGTTTAATGAACAAGAACAAACTAAATATTATATTTTTTTTTTTTATCTTGGACCAGTGCTCAGGGGATATCCCCTACATATGCAATGCATTGCACTGGAACTAGAGAGAAGGATAGGGAAGAAATAGACAGGTGGTGAAAGTGGTAGAAAGATAGAGCTTAATTCTTGCACAACTCTGCAGTTGCGTGTAAATTATAAAGCAAAGTTGCGGCGTCTCTGATGTTTTTTGACGCATTATTTTTAAGCTAATGGAGCCATTTTATTTATTATTTTACTTCGCCGACGTTTTATTGCTCAAATACCGACGAAGGAGGGTGCTGTAGCACAGAAAACTCAGAAAAAACTATTTTCTGATTTGACCCGGCTGGGAATCAAACCTGGGTCTTTCTGGTTGCAGAGCCAACACGCTGACTACTCGCCATCAGCACCCTCAAATGTGCTTTTGTGAAAATTTTTTTTTTTTTTTTCAATTTTGTATAATAAATAAACCCTTTAGAAATATAATAAAAATTTTATAAATATGGCGCTTAATTTTTAAAATTTCAAATTAAATGAATTAATAATTCAAAACAATTCATTATATAATTTATAGTGGTCTTGGGTTAAACGTGATTTTAAAAATTGCAAGTCTTCGTATTTTCTGGCTGTTGTCTTTCTTATTTCCTGCTAAAGTTGTTGCCAATTCGAAAGCTCTATAGATGGCATACATTTTTTTTTTTATTTTTTGAGGAAAAATGTATGTAAATATATTTGGAGTGTATTTAATAGCACAAATATCCGTTACTTTTGTAATCTGCTTTACCGCGAGCCGGTCCAAGAGTTTTATAACAGTGGACGGTGTTAAAATTTTTACAGAATTAAAATTCCTAATATGTGACATCTGGTGTTTTCCAGATACCAATTTATTCAGCAGGCATATCAACATATCAAAAGTATTTCATTTCTAAAAATTATTTATTAAGTAAATGTAGGTACACTACATGTGTGCTGTTTTCAGTTGGACTTAACATAGGTTTTGCATAGTTTTATTATTTTTTTTTGGAGTTAGCATAATTGCTTAACAACAAGAAAAAACCAACATAACGACATTTTGTTTTTTTGTAAATGGAGAAAATAGCGTAGAATATTCCACAAACACATCGGAGTCTCCGACAAAAGCTAAAAAAAAATGGGGAGCTACTCTAAATCGTTGGAAGAATGTTGTTTAAATTTTTTTGGTGTTTTGTTTTTCTTATTTTTAATAAAAATTCATTCAATTTTTTTTTTTTTTTTTTTTTTTTTTTTATCTGGGACTAGCACTCAGGAGATGACTCCTACACATGCGAAGCATTGTGTTTAGGTTTTTTTTTTTAAATAAAAAATATTTCTTAAAAAATATATGGTAACGCTGGGTATGCAGTACTTTTCTAAAACATTTCCCTTATTTTTGTGCAACATAAACTCATCATTTTATTTGCATGATATTTCGTAAAAATCATATTCGTAACCACCACACTTTTCATTTTATTAAGTTTTTTATTTGCCCTGTAAAACTTTTTAAAAGTGATGTTAAGTCCTTTTGCAATTTCTGTGACGATATGTTTTGTAATTTAAAATAGAAAATTTACATCTTTTAAATGTATTTGTGTTAATGTAGCCTAAATGTATGCTTTATATAGCATGATTTATTTTTCTATTACCTAAATCCACAATTAATTTAATTTATCTCTTTGATTTTTGCAAAGCAAACAAAATTGAATAGATAAACTAGTGCTATTGTATTTAATGGCCCTGACAGTGTGGGTTTTTAAATAATTAAGAGCAAAAAAAATGTTTATATAGTTTTGTGAGGCATAGCTCCAGCACAAATTAATACCCAAAATAATTTTGTAAGCTGTCAAGAATTTATATATGTATGTTGTATATATGTAGTATGTATATGTATGTGTATGTACATATTTGTTTTGTTATCTAAATGATCAAAAACATTTTTGCTAATACTTTTCTGCCGCGTAGGCATTTCAAAACAGCTCTCTTGCTCTGCTTGAGATAAGCAAATATTAATGGCCAAACTGCCTGGATATAAAATCATAAAGACAATACCACAAACTTAAAACCTCAAATAAGCAAAAAAAAATATAATTAAGCAAATACGAGTGAGAGGGCAAAGAAAAAACCGCATTTTATATGACTCTCAAGAAACACGTCATGTTTTTGTTGGTGCACAAAACTCTTGACTGCAGTTACAGCAGACCAAAAATACTGAAAAGAAGTAGGGAGAGCCCGGGGCAGAGTGATACTATGACAGCATCAACCACAAGCCAACCACATAAACTAAACTAATTGCGAATGCAAAAAATTTGTAAAGAGTCAAAAGCAATGAGTCAAATAAAAAGCCATAAAATGAGAGAAACGAAAAATTATCGTCTATAAAGTCACAATGTTGCATTTCAGGACACAAGGCACTAAATGAATTAAACTTTTTAAATTTACTTGCCGCACACAAACACAAAAACCCACAGAAAAAAGAAAACAAAACAAAGCAAAGCGTCAAAATTCTCGTTTTAAAAACAAATAAATGAAAACGACCAAGTTACAATTTAGTTAAATGGAGAAGGTCGTAATGTGCTCAATGAGGGGGGGATGCTGTTTATCCTGCCACAGCAGCTGCCATTTAACTACAATTGACATTTCAAATGACAGTGTGAGACAGCTTTCTTTTGCAATGTTTATGTGCATATATTTGTAAATGGGAGAGTGTGTGTGTGTGTCTGTCGGTAGTCCCTTGAGTGTGGCTTGGCTGTTCGTTATATCATGCATGTGTAATATGCCCTGTGTGTGTTTTCTGTTTTGCAAAGTTAAATTAAATGCCCAATAAAAACGATTTTCTCTTCTTTTTTTTTTTAATAAATGAATTCGAAGAAAAATTAAAGTATATCTAATCTTATATCATATTTATTTAAAAGCGAAAAAGAAGCCACAAAAAGTGTTGTATACTTTTGGTTGCGGGTTAAAAAACTTAGCAAACATTTTAATGGAAAAAACCGTTGTATTTTGAAAAGGAACCGGAAATAAATGCAGAATGTGTGACGGTGTGGTGGTGGTTTAGGTTGAAATTTTTTAGTTTTTATAAACAAACGAAGCATGACATTTCATTAAAATTGTAACAAAAATAATTGCATATGTTAGGGCTGGCAGTTTAATTATTGCACAAAGAAGAAACTGCAATAGTTATATTCGGAGCGGAAATAAATGTAATAAAAGCTGTCACATAAAAATTAATATGTTATTTCTTTTTGTAAATAAAATGCCATAAATGTGGATATTTTAATTTTAAAGAGCTTAAAAATAGTTCGACAAGATAAAAGGAATTAGTATAAATCTTCTAAATACTCTACTTGTAGCAAATTTTAACTTGTTTGTAGTTGGGTTTTTATTTTTTTTTTGTAAAGAAGGTATTGTTTTTTTAACTACTTTTCTATTTCATTTCTCGTTAGTGCTGGATTATGATTAAATCTTTTTGAAATGCTTAACAAAGGCTTAATAAATTCAGATGTTTGTCAATTCGTTTGCATTTATTTTTTATTTTATTTTATATTTGTTACTTTGTATTCTGTTCTGGTGTTTTATTTTTCATAGGTAAAACCCGGAGTGCTTCGCTATACTTATTTAAATTAAAAAAAATTCAATATAAAGCACATGTTTTGAAATTACAAAGTCATTTCTACCAACTTTAGAAGATTTTGCTTCAACAGTTTTCAAGAAATACAGACATCAATATTTAGTTGGAATAGGAGGCACCACGCCCATATGTCCAATTCCGCCCACTTTTCTACTGATGATTTGTTTTAACTAATGACTGACCATATACAGAGACTTTCACTGCAACCGTTCTGAAGATAAACAAAAATAAATATTTGTTTTGTGTGGGCGTGGCAACGCTTAGTTGAATTTTTGAAATTTATATAGCCTAGTCTTAGCAAAGAGTCTCGTACAGGCAAATGCCCTCGTGGTAACCTTCTGAAGATATGTGTTCCAGATGAGCGTCCCATCCAGCGTTACGCCCAAATAGTTCGCCTTACCGGGTAATTCTAGTGTCATTCCATCCAGGACGGGGCATCTGAGATATGTGCCTCTCTTCGTAGTGAACGACTATAGTGTGGTTTTCGAAGGGCCCTTATCCGCACACCACTCTTTTATTAGATTCAGGGTTTGTTGCAGGCGTATCGAAATGGTGTCTTCATACATTCACCTCACGAACACCACAAGATCATCAGCTCCACTCCACCGAGTTGAGTTGACAATGGTACTCAACTCAACTAATTTTTTGTATTGTGTCGCACAACCAATTTTAGTTGTCTTCGTTAAGTTATTGTCATGTAAATCACAATGATGGTAACAACTCAACTCAACGAAGACAACTACCTACTTAGACAACAGTCAACAAAAAGAATTTAAATTTAGAGGTTCGAAAAATAAGTAAATACAAGTCTTCCGAAAGCATCGTCACTTCAAATTCTATTTTCCTAGTTCCGAAGCAATTGTATGTTGAGTGCTCAAGAGTCCCAGTAAACAAAAAAAAACACATTATTGACTAAACGACCCCGCCTAGCAACAAATTACAATATTTCCTTTTTTTTATTCTTTTCAACAACATCCTCCATATACGAATATCAATAAACATTAATACGCCATATTGACTGTAACGGAAATTCTGTGCAATCAGTCATGGCCATTTTGCCACTTTCTTCTTTTTAGTTTTCCTTAGAGAAATACGCGATTTTATAGAAATGTATGCAGACAGTATATATGTACATATTATAAAGTTGAAACACACACACGCCCACTCACATAACCAGATTTAAGGATAAACAAAAATAATTTTTCAATTACTGTGCAGTTTTTCTACGAGTTCATCTTAATGCAGCTGAAGGTTTAACTGCATGCAAGAATGGAAGAGAAATTATTTATTTCAAATATCGTTTTAATTTTCTAGAGTTTGTTGGAATTTCATTACCATTTGTCTGGTATCTACTTACACTCGTATAAAGAAAAATTACTTGCCAAATGTGCTGCTAAGAGCAAAATAAGTGAACGGCTCGACCAATTTGTTTTTATACATATTTTAGTTAATGCATAAAATAAAGAAGATTTTTATGGAGATAAGAAATCGTGAAAACACCGTGTTGTAGGAGACTTATCTGCATTTAAAAATATTGATAACGATGAGAAAAGAAAAGACATTCACAATGAATATGAAGACATGACTCAGTATGTCGGATGGAAATTACGGTACAATTGTACTTTTTTTTTGGTATATTTGCAAGCTTGTTAGTACCGTGGTACTACGGCGATTTACTTGGTACACTTTATAAATCTAAACGGTTTGGACTTATAATTGTGAAATGCATACGTTTACAAATAAATAAATTTTCTCTTTGTTGTAATGTTGGCTTGTAAATATAACAATTTTACAATTAAAATAAAAATGTTTGGAATACCTTTTTATACAGCAGAATGAGCAAGCAGTTTAAGATTAGATTGTTTTAAAATATTACAAATTTAGAACAAGTAACCAAGTGAATGGTGCTCCGGTAATTTTGTGACTAGTACGCTGCTTTATCATTTTTCGGGTTCTTAATTCGATTCCTAGCAAAGACTTTCGTCTATTTCACTATAACGCGTGAAGGTTTCTTCAAAACAGATATCTCAATGGTACCATAACAAATTGGACCCAAATGGGATGGGGCCTTCACCTTTACATTCAGCAATCTAATGTAATGAAATGTAAGGAAATGAAGGCACATATGGTACCATTTCGCGAAAAGTGGAAGAAACAATTTCCATGGCTAGAAAAGGTCAAAGTGGGCAAAGCAGCATGTTTATCTTCGCAAAATATCAATAACGCTACACGTTTCTACCGTTGCGTACGTGAGATAAACAAAAGGATTATTAAAGTCAACAAATTCGTGGTGCTTCAAATTAAAAGAAAAATTTTTATCAAAAACATTTTATAAATAAAATTTGTTTAATAACTGATCTCTAATATTGACGTTTCTGTTGTTAATAAATATGTATTATAAAATAGTACTGTCGTAGTTTAATAAGTACATTTTGTTTCCAAAGTTGCCATAAGAGCCATTTTCCATTCCTGCTCAGTATGTCGCACAACTACTACTCCTAAAACAGAAAATTTTAGACAAATTTCGGAGTTTTCGTTCAACATAGTTCCCTTATCGACATAGCTGTTCGCTTTGAGCATGAACACCGTCTCGAAAAAGTATTTTTTATTCCAAATTATAGTAATGTTGATAAAACCAAAATCACTAAATCATGATCATGCATGTTCATGCATGCTTTTATTTATATTTACAAAATTTTAAAGTAATTGAAATGCCATATGTTTGACGAAATTAAAGAAATAAAAATATAATCAGACATCGTTATATGAAATAAAAATTGTGCAAATTTTACAGGAGAAGCAAAATACTTTTTTTAAATAATTTCTGCTCTGGCAATTGTGATTTTCACAATTTAATTGGTACTGACGTTAGTTAGTAATGAACGTTATCATAACTACAGCTGCCATTTTGAATCTTAACGTAACTTAGGACATTTTTGTTTTCATATGACGATATGTGTAACTGTATATCGTTAGCTGAAATGCAAAACCACGTAACTAACAAACATTTGGAATTTGATTTTTTAATTGATTATGATGCACATCAGAAAAATGCATGTCCTCACAAATGTTTAAATTTTTGCATTAAAAATCAGCTATTTTATAAGCGAAAATCAACAGAATGTAACTAAATACAAATACGTGTATTGTATTAAAAATTGTTTCCTTCCTTCTGTAAAAAAGTAAAAATGTTAGTTACGTGGTTTAACATTTCACCTAACGATATCTAATAATGTATAATGTATATTTAATACCCAGTAGTTCTTCAAAAAGTTATTTTACTTATACATAATTTATCACTCTGTTCGTTGCGTTCTGATTTTCACACGCATTAAGAGTGAGAAAAGCGAGTTTACTACTTGAATTTAGTTGCCGAACTGCAGGGTAGGTCCGTATAGATTATCTTGTGCATATATACATCCTTACATACATACATATATTTATGTATGCACATGCCTCTCAGGTGTAAATTGTTTTTCACATTTTACATGTGTTCGTTTTTAATTTTACTACATGCATGGTAAATTAGTTTTCAATTAAAATATGTAGAGCTTTTGTTGTTTGTTGCTGTTTGTGCAAATGCAAAAATATTTGCAACAATAGAAGCAGCACTCCGACAATGTGGTTCTTAACAATAGCAATATGTTCAATTGAATGTTCAATTTAATTTGAGAAATTTTAGATTTTAAAATATGAAGGATTTTAAATTGGCAAAATGTTTTATTTTGTTTTCAATACTTCTGACCGCAGTTTTGTTTTTTATGGAAATTTAATTTATAAATTTGAGGGCTAATTCGGACAATCGTTATCGAAATTATTTTCGATTCAAAAGAAATGTCGTTAGTGCTCTTATTTGTAATTATGTCAGTCGATATTGAATGAACCGAAATATCTTTTTCAGTGTTGTAAAACATTTAATAGAGTTTAAGGAATTGTGGACAAAAAACTCAAGACCAAGACCAAGACCAAAAAAAAGCCAAATTGCGTCTGCTTTTTATGAAATTGTAAAAGATTAAAGAAAAAATAGTGTTTCTTACATCTGTGATAAACGGCCGAGTCGATACAACAACGACAACAAGACCGAATATTGTGAAAAAATTATTTTAGTTGTAAAATATTAGGTGCCTATAGTGGATTCAATCCAAACACATAAATCTGGATTGACACTATATTTTTGCCGAACTGTCCTTCAAGCACTTTAACCAGAAGGAAGATGATGATGACAACGACAGAAAACACGAATAATAAGTTTATTACTGCTTTTAACTTTATTTCGTTAGTCACTTATATATGTACTAAATTAATACTAACAATAACAACAAAATTAAAACAACTAATTAATATATTAAATTGCTTATGCATACATACATATTGCGAAACCGTAGTGGTTGCGTCATGTTAAATGCCCCAATTATTTTGTGTGTAATATTTTATTGCACCTATAGCCAGAATTATTAAAAGTAAGTTCTTCCTCATTGCCAATAAAAGCATGTAAGCAAATGAAATAAATGAAATATTTTAGACAGAATTATTAACTGAAGTTTATTTTTTATTGCAAATAAATGCCTGTAAGCACATTAAATACGTGCAATAAGTGAATGCCCCAATATAATAAAATAAAATTTAATTAAATATATTGTAACACCCTCTGGGTGTAACATTAATAACTTTGTAACATTATTTTATTTGTCCTCAGCAGCCTCCAAAGGAGAAAGTTGAGTTATACATATTAAAAAATAAACCAGATATAAAATATATGGTTTTTGATTGCTGACAGCAGCAATTTGGCAATATGTTTCTCGCCAGCATACCTGCATATTTGAAAGTAATTTAATTTTTTTCCCCCGCTTTTGCTAAATATTCGTTGTTTTTTAAGTTTTGGAAAATAGGAAACATTTTCGACGGTTAAATAAATTTTTTTTTCACCATACGCCAAATACTGACGTAACGTAACGTGTTTTGTTACTCAATATCGAATGTTATCATCTCAAGTTAAATTAAATATTTTTCGATATCGAATGCCTTGATGTCAAACTAAGAAATTTCTATGCATTTTGTTCGATATCGTATGCGGTGATTAGACTGCAGTTTTAATATCAATTTTTTCTTAGAAACTCCTTAAACTTTCTTATAGACTGCACCAAAATTTTTTTCCTCACAACACTATGACCTTTCTGAAATGAATAAAAACACATAAGGAGCAATCATTTCATTTATGTTACAGAAATATTAAAAGTTATTTAACTCACAGACGGTATTTTATGTTTACGCCAGAAACTGTCAAAAACTTTCGCTCTCTCTTTCCAAATAGAATTAAATAACAACAGCTAAAGTCATAAATTTAAAAATAAATAAATAAAAAATAAACCACCCTAAATTGTTTTACACAAAGTATTAGTTAGTCCTCAATAAATAACCAAGTCCTTGCGTTGCAAAAAATTTCTTTTCTGATCAATTCAGGCCAAACACTTGAAAAAGAAAATCTGGGCGGCACAAAAGAAGAGAAAATAAATAAATAAACAAAAAAATAAAATACTAAAGAAATCTATACATTTCTTTAATGTTGGTGCTTCTAGTCTTTCATGCCAAATTCAAGAGCAACATTTCGTATACCAACAACAATTCACAGGCATACACGGATAATAGTCAGGTGTGGGAAATATAGATTTTGAAATAATACAGCACATTAGACAACTGATGGCCGTCGCATAACACAATTGTGCAAAATAAATTTACACGAATTCTTAAGGCCGGAACACATAGAATCCGCCATCCGTCATACTTTGACTTTTTGAAATGACATTAGCGTAACGTATCGACGAATGAGATTGGCACAATGAGATATCAAATCATAGCCAGCGTTACCACAAATTTCTGCAAACAAATTGTTTCAAAAAGCTAATCAACAAAAAAAAATTAATGCCAGAATATGTTTTATTTTATAAAAATATAGCTTAAATTTTTTCTTTTCACTAGTCACATTTTTTATATAAAAAAAAATTTTGATAAAAACATTATGAACATACACCATTTCAATTTAAAACAAACAAGCCCGTGCAAATAATTGCCTCTCTATTTGGGATTTAAATACTGTATTATTTTGTTTTTGTTTTTGCTGCAGCATTCTTGAATTTTTTGTTACAACAGAAACGATTTTTTAATAAAACAAAAGGCTGTTAACAACGTTTCGCAATAAACGCAGTGTTGCCAAAAACAAAGTTGCTAAAAAAAACATCTTATGTACATTTGTATTGGCATCAATATACAAAAAAAAAAATACACAGTAGAGTATTTCCCATTCCTGATCGCATACATGTGTATGTGTTTTTTTTCTCGTTCTTGGAGTTTGTTTGAGGGTTTTTTTTTCTCTCTTTCTTCTCCACTAGACATTGATTTTCAACCCATCACTGCTATTTGATTCATATTTACACATGAGAAACAGTGGTTTGTACATTCCCTTGCCACTCGTATACATTCATTTCCGTTTCCTATATTTTTCGGAAAAATATACGGATTCATTTATACAGTTCACAAGTGTCCATAAAGCATTCTTTGCTTCTCGGCTGCATTCATATGTGTGTTGAAGGATGAAAATTTTATAGTTGTGTGTGTGTTATAGTCGTATCATTAATAAACCATCAGCTATCAGCATGATAAAATAATTGTGGGGAAGTTGCAGTGTGGAGATGAATTTAAATTTGAGCGGAATTTTCTTTCTTTTTTTCATTTGAAAACTTATGTATTTATGATTGTCAAAGATATTCCTATAGTTTTCCGCATGGTAAACGTATTTGAGGGTTTCCTGTAATGTTCTGGCTTCATGCTGGCAACACATGTGGGCAGAACGACGAATTTTTCTTTGCGAACTTTCGTCATTCGAAATAAAACACACTTGTGCAAAATAAATAAAAATTAACTTTAATTACTAATATATTTGAGAACTAAAATAAAAAACTGTAACTCTGTACTAATTTGTTCGCCGTTCGTCGGTGTATGAAATAGAAATAAATCTATCGCAGAGTTCGTCACACACGACGAATTTCGTCCCACGGCGGTGTTGTGATAATTTTCATAACCACAAATGTGTTTTATTTCTGATGACGAAAGTTCGTAACGAAAAATTCGTCCTTCCACCCAATGGTGCTTGCAGCATTATTTCTATTTCGTACGCCGCCGTTTCTCATTTTTGTTTTGAAATATTTTAGTAAATAAAGTTAATTTTTATTTTAAATATTGTGAAATGTTTTACCAAAAAATTGCTTTTTAATTTTTTTTTTGTTAATGGACGCGTTCATAAAGTATAACTGTAGCGCAACTGTAGAGTGTTCCGCACAGCTCACCAGTTGAGTATTTTACAACATTTAATGGATTATAAAATTTGTTCGCTACATTAACTCCACATGTTGTGCTCAGCCTAAACAGCTGATCGCAAGTTTTGTCGAATAAAATTAAAAAATTTCATAAAATACTTTTTCTCACAGCACATTTTTTATGTATATGGTTGTTATTTTAATTTTTACTTCACTATATTTGGTCACCATCAAGCCGTTTCTTAAGAACGTGCTCAATGTTTAGTTTTTGCAAGCATTGTTTTTTTTTTTTTTATACGGTAACACTATCAGCTGTTATATGAAGACTAAATTCTAATAAGAAATTAAAGAATATGGATACAAGTCAATTAAAAATTGAAGAAGTGAGAAAATATGAATGATTACAAAAATATTAAAGGAAAGACTGAAATCTGGGATTATGGCAGGTGACATTTTTTTTGTCGTAATTGTGCCACATACGGTGAATTTACGGAATAAAATTTTAGCTACGAATTCGTTGTGTTGGTCCAAGGTTTCTTAATAAAAGATTGTTGCAAGGCAAATTCGTCAATTTGCTTTGCTCGACGAACGTCAAATTTTCTGTAAACAGGTTTTTTTAAATATAACATAACCTACAAAGAACGTTTTAAATTAATGTAAAACAGGGTGGCCCAAAATTAACGAAGTCGTTTGAGTTCAAAGAACCATTGTGTCCCTCGCAGTGTGCGCTGTGACTCCATTCTGTTGGAACCAAAACTTTGGGGACGGTTTTCGACGGCTGGCCTTAAAAAATTTTCCAACATTGTGCGATATCTAACAACAGTTATGAAAACGGGGACAGCGTGTCCTTTTTAAAAAGAAATATCTGACAAAACACCGTACCAAACGGTACACTTAAGTGGGTGTAATTCTCGCTGTTGAAGTACTCTTTGATTTTCCGTAATCCATATTCTGCAGTTTTGCCTATTAACGAAGCCATTCAATTGGAAATGGACTTCGTCGCTCATAATTAAGTTTTGAACGAAATCTTGATTTTCTTCTGAAATAAAGTTCAACGATTTTGGTCCGTTGTTCTATTGTGTGTTGTTCCATTTTAAATTCCACAATTCTTCTTTACAAAATACTGAAAAAAAAAATTGTAATAAAAAATTATAAGGAATTCAAACACCTTCGCTACTTTTGGGTCAACCTGTATAAGTTGAATTTAAATTAATTATTGCAAAAAGCAATTTATTTGGTATTTTTATTATTATAATATTAAAATTTTATAATTCTTAAATTATTCCCAACTACTTGACGTTCAGCGTAAAAATATTGGATCAGCTGACGGGCGAATTACTTTTATGCTGAAAAATCAAACCAAATCAAATTTTTAATGCGAAGCTGTTAAATTTTGAATACAATTTTAGTTATTGAACCAGTAATTTTCGTTGTTGCTTGAACTTTAAAAACAACGAAAAAAATTTACTGTTACTTCTCTGACTGCGCAGAACAGAGAACTGACACCATTTTATTTAATTGGATTATAAATACTCGTATCTTTTCATATTGTTCTTTGCTGTTTTTTTAGGTACCAAAAGATTTTCTGTTTTATAAACTGGTGTTAATAACGAGTTTTCCTTAAAATTAACTTTTATTTATTATATTTATTTTTCCTTATCTTTCCTCCATCTCTGTTCATACAATATTAACACACACATACACGCAGGCACGCACCCAGAATGATAAATTTAACAAATAAACAGAAAAGTTTATATTCAAATGGGAGATGTTTCCAAAACTGGATTTCTGTTCTTTATTGATTATTTTGTATAAAAAGTTTTTGTGTGAAGCTTTAAAAGGACACTAAATTCAAGTGGTATACGTGTGGTTTTTATTTCCCCATACATGCATATGTATGTATGTGTATGCGGCCATACTCGTATATGGATGGGTTGGTTTCCGGAAGTAACGTTCTGATTTATAATGATTTATAAAGTCGTTGCATATGGGATAAGTTTTTAATTAAAAGGAATTTATTAATTTCTTGAGCTTTATCATTAACCATTCTTAGATTCGAGCATTCTTTACTCGACCTATTGTCAGTAACTGAACAGGAACTTCATTATGTCTTATTCATGAGTTCCTATCAGATGGCATGTACGCTTATGTAACTTGTGAGAAGTTTTGTCATTTCTTAAAGACTAAAAAATTATGTTTATTTGTAATTTTTTCTATATGCGTACAGCTCAATCTTGGTAGCAACAAATACTGCAGCCCGTTTAAAAATTACACGCTATTACGGTAAAAATATACCAGAAAAATGTAGCATTGCTGAAATATCGCTAACGATTTTAAAGGGAAAAAGTTGCGTTTTGTAGCAACGTGTAAAGAGGCGAGTTATTTGCTGATGGCTGTACATTTTTATGTATATAAAATCCGTTTTTTTATTTAATAATAGTTCACTTGTTCCTCTGGAAATCGACAAAAAGCTTTCCGAAAATTATTTATACGGTGTTCAGTCATACACGTTTGTTGAGATATACGCAATAAATGCCATTGTTGAGCTCAATATTCCATACAAAATATTACGAGGGCTCAAAATTTGACAGTAGTCTATTAACAGGTGGTACTTGATGGGAACAGTGTTGCATTTCATATAACTACGAGAGAAGTTCGAAAAGTCACGGACTTATTGATCCGCCCTCGTAATTAAGTTGTTGAACAATAAGTACGAAATTGTTATTAATATTGGCTAAAACTTGACATACAACATTATCAAAAGTGTCTTTACTAAGCAAAATTATCATATTACAAATGGTAACGACGTTCACAAATGATTAGCGTCAAATGGTAACAACGTTGTCAATAAGCATTTACTGAGTTAGCTAAATGTTGTATGTCTGAACACTAAAATTATTATGTCAATAAGTTAAATATTGAATCAATAAAAAAAGTATGTCTGAACGCCGTATTATTTTACACAAGAAAAAGGAACGGATTGCAAAAGCTCTTAAGTTGCTTAAAAATTTTACTGAATAAGTAAAATATTTTGGGAAAAGGCGTGCCTAAAATTTTTCTTCAGCTCAAAAGGTCTTATTATTATATGACTTTTTTTCTTCGAAGCACAACAACAATTTTTTTAAACTATTTTCAAATATTAAGACAATATGACTTAATAGCCAACTTTGCCCAAATGTGAATGCATGAATCCACCTTAACGCCAACGGTGATGGCGAATCATCTTTTTCATTTCGTTTTAAAATTGCAATGCCAAAGTGAATAGGCCCGAATATTATTTCCTTGCAGCGCCCAAAATTATGCTACGTCATACATGCGTAATACAGTAAAGAACAAATTCGACATTATGCAACTAATTTTTTTTAAATTTTTTTATATATTTAGATGTATGTACAATATATAAATAACACTTAATTTAAATATCTAAAAACGTGACAAGTTATAATGCCCAAATATAAATATGTACTTATGTAAAAACCACATGAGCTTGAACGTATGCTATTAAAATTTATAGATTTTTTTATGCAAGTAAATATGTTTTACATGGAAGTAGCTAAAAAAAAAAGATTTTTTTTGTACTCAGTAAATTCTTGGAATTTAAATTTTTTTGTTTCTTTTCTTTTAGAAGAGTGTTAAAGTAAACTCTGATTTATAACTAAATTGCTGTGGCAGATTAAGCGATGAACAAACTACTAATTAACTGATATACTTAGTAATTATTTCATTATTGGTAAATTGGCTTTTATGCAATAATTATAATGAAAAACCAATTCAAGCGATTTCCTTGTAATTAATAATAAAATGGCATTCTCTGTAATTATGTATGTGTACATGTATGTCTACTTATTATTCGATTGGTTTATTTAATTACAGTGTACCATGAATTGGTTTAAAAGATAGTTTGTCTATAGATATGTGACTTAAACTAAATAGTCTTGAAATCCAACAGCAACTATTAGTGAAAAAATTTAACTGTTAGTTCGGAAACTAGTGCCTACCTTAAGGCGTTTCTGCTTTCAAATAATTCGATTTATTTTTTCTAATAATTTTAAAACCCTTGAAATTATTTTTATTTCAAAAATTATTTTTACAAAGTGAATTTTGCCATAACAAAAAATTTATTTACAATCATTAATTTTTTATATACGCATGATTATTTTGCCATAACTGCCCAAGTTTTATTTAAAGAAATAATTTTTGTTGTGTAACGGAAAATATGTACAGCCATACACATATTTTATCGGCTGGCAATTGGATTAACTGCAGCAGCATCCAAGGAAAATAATACATACATACGAGTATGTACGTATGTATGTGCAGTATTATTGTTAACAATGCTCACAATTCGGCATTTAAACAAGTGGCCAGCCAACAAACTATGCTGCTATTTCATGTGTGCTGTTGCTGTTGTTGGTTTTTCTTTCAAGAATTTCTTTTGTACGGGAACAAAAACAAAAATCATTTATCGAAACTGTGTCGCCAGAAGACAAGTTTGATAACAGCAGAAATTGTTTTTGTTGGGAAAAAGTTTCTGTTTTTTTTTCTTACTTTTGTTTGACATACAAAACTGTTAACATACTTTAAGGCAAAAAAAAAACTATGTACTCATAAATACGAACACGTTTTTATCTGTGGTTGATTGTTGCACTCTTCAAATAAAAAAAAATATTAATTTATATACATGCACGATTCAATGTGCAGTTCGATTAACTCCATAAAATAGCAAAATGGGAAAAATTGTTTAAATGTCATTTATACGAGGACTGTTTGATAACTCCGTGACTATTTGAAGAAAAAACTTTTTTTTCTGCAAAGAAGCGATTTATTTTTCAACATAATCAGCTTTTAGATCAATAGATTTAGTCTAGCACTTTTAAAAGTTTTTTTAATTCCTTCCAAGTAAAAGGACCATAAAATATGTTTCACCCAGCATTTCTTCAGATTTGGAAAAAGAAAAACAGTCGCAGGAGGCTAAATCTAAATGCTGGCTGAATGCTAAATCATATGCTGGATGAGGTAGAAGTTCGTAGGCCAATTTACGGATTTTTGCCATATTGTGACTACACACGTGTGCCCTCGTGCATTGTCTGCATTCATTGTTATTTATATTTTTTAAAAGCCGTTTCAATTTTAGTGCTCCTAAAAAGAACAACAGCGAACAAATGTTTGGGTGACGTTTCATAATGGCATGTTCGATAAACGTTCATAATGCCAACGGTACTGCCAAATCATAGTTATGATTTCCTTTTAAAATTTCAACGCCAACGGGAATAGGTGAGATTATATAAATTTATTGTATCTGAATTAATAAGAACAAATTTTTATTTTATTTTTAGTTTCATTATTGCACAGAAAAAATTATTGCTTGATTTTTGTTAATTAAGACCCGTAATTAATTTTTCATTTTACTTCAATTAAATATTTTAATTGATACAATTAACTTTTTAATCTCTTAAAAAACATAAATAATATAAAACTGATTTTTTTAAAAAATCTCCCTGATAGCTAGAGAGGGGATGGTTTTTAATTTGCTCAATTAAAAAATTAATTAATTTTTTTTTTTTTTAGTTCAGTAGATAATAAAAAAATAATTTAAAAAACTACAATAACAACATATTAAATTTTTAGTTGTTGCAATTAAAAATTAATCAAATATTATTTCAATTAATTTAAGTAATAAAATTTAATTGATGTTTCTAATTTGTTTACTGGTGAATTAAAAAAAAAAAAAATTTAATTACTAGCACAAATTTTTTAATTGAAAATAATTTTTCCTTTTTTTCTCTATATTTTTAATATTCAATATTTTAATTTTTTTTTGTATCACATATGAATTGTGAAAACTTTTCAATAACAAAATTAGTTAAATACGCATAATTACTGAATTTTTTTTGTTAATACAAAAACCGTTCACCGGTTTTTTTCTGAATTTGCAAAAGCGTAACCGATTTTTTTCAATATTTGAATTACTCGAAAACCGGTTTTTTAAATATATAGAATAATTGCTCACCCTAGTAAACATGAAATTATTCCGCTAACAACTACTTGGCAATACATAGCAGAGATATTGTTGGCATGACATTCATCTCTACGACAAGCTGTACTTGGAAAACCAGTCACGTTCTTAAAAACAAAATATGATAATAAAATGAAAGAAATGTTTTGTATTGCATGTAATTATGCCAAAACATTTATTGATAAATTGTACTTGGCTTTTTTTTTATATTTTCTAATGATTCGTTTCCTGTTGTACAAATTTACATGATTGTAACACCAACTGTTTTTAGCAGTTTATTATGATTTTATTTATTAAATAAGACAAAAAGTATATTCTCTCTTACGACAATCTAATGTAACTGAACTGTGAACATACTTGAAGAAAAAAGACATTCGCTAAATTATGGCTGGCTGGTAATTTTGCTAGAGTGGTTCTATTAAAAATATTTAGTTCATATTTTTAAGCGAAAACAGCAAATCATTCTCCTAAATAATGCAGAACATCGACCATATTTAGTGCATACTTTTAGCAAAAATATCAGATCATTCTAAGAAAACTTTAACCATATTTAGTGCATACTTTTAGGCGAAACTCATTAATTTTATTTGTTTTGTTAAATAAGAATAAAAAAGAACTGCAAAAGAAAGTAAGAAGATTCTAATATTCGGATCCAATTAGTTTAATTTTGTCTTTGCGGGGTGTTAATTTTTTGACGCCTCATTCACTGCAGTGTCCAGTAAGCAAAAAATTTGATTCTGATGAAACTCCTTTTATGGATTTTCGTTATTTCCATGAAGGTGTGAAAATAGTGAATTGATTTTAATTACTTTTTAATTAAATTTATTGTCTTATTTAGAGGTCCATAACGCGGAATGTAAGAGTGACCAGAAATATTTTATTTAACTTTTTTTGTTTCTCTTATTTTTCACTTTTCCAGCGTTCTTTTTTAAACTCGATTTGAAGCAAAACTTTAATTAGGTCTTCTATAAAATATATAGATTGTTAATTCTTTCTCCGTTGAGTCTCAGAATTTGTTTATGTGGAAGGATCTTAAGCAGTCCCTAGAAGAAGAATGAATTAAATTTTTATTTTATTTATTTTTTTGCTGGGCATGTTTAAAATGGCCACTGTAAGAACAATTTTAAGAATTTTTTTTTGTCTTAGAAACGCGAAAAGCTAAACTGTAGTCTTGCGACAATGTTTTTTTTTATTTCTTTATTTTTTTTCTTTCCCACAAATTTTGTTTCTAAGCGGAGTAGATAAAAAGGAATTAGACTTTAATTACAATTTCTTTTTAAACTACACTGGTAATTTTCTTTAATAAAATATTGTAATTTGAAAAAAATTTATACTCTGTTTTCTTTTGACTAGAACCTGTTATTACAATTGCTTGTAATCAGGATAGTAATTTTACACCAATTTATTTGCAGATATTTTCGCATAAACAAATGTGACTGTAATGTTCTTATAATTGTATGTTATATACACAGCGTTTCATGTCTATTGCTGTTGATAGACAAACCCAAAAAAAAAAGAAATATTTGTTTATTTATGCAAATATTAGATTTTCTGGTATAAAAAAAAAAGAATGTCAAATTCATACCAACAGAAACAATTTGAACTTTTATTACAATTTACTCCTAAAAATATGCAGCATACAAATTAATTCACATACTAAAGCACAATTTACATAAATAATGATTTTCCATTACAAATACCCAGCACACAAAATGCTTTAGTATTCAATTAACAAGGTTTAATATGGATTTCATATCAAATATGTAACTATTCTTTCAATTATTCAATGTTAGTCAAAACTCATTAATATTTATTATATGGTTTAGCTGGTCTTTATATAAACATTTCATTTGGTGCTAATACCAAAATCTTCAGTAGGCCTTGTACCAAATTCTTGAAAAAAGCTAAGAAATTTCACATATTTATACAAGAACCCCGCAAAAAATCTTTGAGAATTTGGAAATATACAAACTAAACAAAACAAAAAGCTTCTTTTAAAATTTTTCTTGTACAACAAACATTTTATTATTTGATTGTAAATCTATTTAATTTTTCTAAACGTTTCTTACAATTAGCCAACACTTTGGTTGGCAATGATTGTATTTAAGAGGCAAAATGAAAAACTAAATCTTCCATTACATATAGTTACATAATTGTATTGCAAGTTTATTTAATTTCTTTTTTGCCTATTAAATACAATCATTGCCAACCAAAATTTGCAGCGGAAGAAAAAGTTAAAATTTTTTTGGGGTGTTCATATTATTGCGAGTGCCACTCCGTGTATACTTTTTTTATTTTTGGTGTAGAAAATAACTTTTAAACAATTTTTCAGCGAACTGAAGTTAAACTTTGGGGTCATAGGCTTACTAAGTTGCTCTCCTTTGCAATCGAAATACCACTTTGCATAATAATACGTTCACAAAAAAGTACATAATGCATTCTTTTACAACAGCCGAGTATACCAATGCATTGTAAACTCTTATGCATATTTTACATTACAAACTTTAAATACAGGCCCCAATTTACTTACACAATTACCACTTGGGAGCCCAACAGCTTGTTTATTTAATAAAATACCGAAAAAAAACTTTATTTTAAGTGCAAAAAGCCCTGCCAAAACTAAAACTCATTCACACGAAAAAAAAAAAAAATACCTGTAGGAATATTTGCAAAAATGAGGAATTTAAGTTCACATCAGCATGCATTATGCATTTTTAGTTTGCAACAACATTTTGAGGTAACTACAATTCACATTTTACTATTCGGTTGTATTTGTTGATTACAAGACCAAAAATACAAATTTACAGTAACAAAATTGTAGAGAGAAATTATTATTATAATAATGTGCTTTTGGCATTGAATACCTTTAGGCGCCGACATTATTATCCTCATTGTCATAATAATAATAATCTTCCTCAAATATATTGAAATTACACACACACACACACACACACATACGCAGATACACACACACACACACACACAAACATGCATATACACACTCTTGGCAATGTAAAAACACTCTCTTTTATTTAAACATATTTGCATTGCCATGTTATTTTTGTAATCTGCATGAATGTTTGCGATAAAAGCAGAGAAAATTATTCCCACAGCCAAAAATTTCTGCACACATGTTGTTACAAACCCTACGAGTATAATAGCATTTTGATCAAGTACTAATAAATTTCTAGGTGTTGCTTTCAATGCCTACTTGTCTATGGGGGTGTTTCGAAGAAACAATTATACACATACATATGTTTGTATATTGGGTGATTTATTTCGAGGTTTCCTAATATATTTTCGCGTGACGTATCAGATTATCATCTTATTAGATTAACCCGGTGCGCTTCGCTGCTGCCCATCCCTCACTAAATCTGACATTTTTTAGATATTCACCTCTATCGAACTCGTAGCAGTGCTGAAGCTTCGGTTTAGTAGCCATTTTTATTATTATTTTACTTCGCCGGTGATACACAATACCGACGAAGGAGGGCGTTCTGATGCGTTTGTGGATTGCTATCAGCTGAAGCCGGTATTGTTCAGTGACCAGTGACTATGCCTTCGCCACTGAAACCTTCCGACAACAACTGACACACAAAGACACACTAATGCACATCAGAAAAATGCGAGATGTTTATTTTTATTTTAAAATTTTAGTCTGAAACTGGGGTTGAATCCAGGTCTGTTTATGAATTTATAGTCAACGTGCAGACTACCATCCATCGTATCGCAAAAAAACCAGACACTCTACAGCAATTTTTAGCCGTTCGTCGAAAGGTTAGAAATAGTACTATCGCAAATGTTCTTGCGACAGCGTACGGTCTGTTTGTGTGCATTTTCATACAAACAAATCAGTTTTAATTCATTCGACGAATATTCGTTATGAAAAATTCATCGTCGTCCATATCAGTTGTGTTTACACCATTAAAGCTAAAACTATTTGGCCGTTGTTTTTCTGGTTTTACTTAAAAACTCATTCTTTATTCATAAATTGATATCAGCAATTATTAGCGGTATTTACATTAACATTTTCAATTCGCAGTAAAAAATATCCTTCACTCTAATGAAAAAAAAATATACGTATATAAAAAATTTCAACAATGAATATACATTCAGCTGTTAAATATCTTTTGTAGTCTAACCTCTAAAATTACCTGCATGAACTATATAAGGGGGATGTATGTATGTGTGTATGTATGGATATGGTATTGTGTTTCTTTCTATGCAGACCTTCACTTTAAGCCTAATATTATGCAACACAAACTTAACTAATACAGTTGCACTACAGCAATATGAAAGTTTTCTTTTTTGTTGCTCTTGTATTAAATACCGTTATTAGCATATAAATGCAGTTAATTAAGATAAAATGTTTAATGCAAATAATTATAGTCTCTCACCTTTAACGTTTATTTTTTGCACTTTTTTCCACTACTATTTTCATAGGCTACGATATTGAAAAGTTGTAAATTAATACCGCAGAGTGCGAAAGTAGCGAAAAAAAACAATTTCTTCGTTTATTATTAATGCCTGATGTGGGCATGTGCGCGTTAGAGATGGACATGCACCTATTTAACGTCTGATAACGTGTGATTCATATGGAAATATTCCACCTTATAGCGGTTGGCAACAATGGCACCGTTCTGTTCGTCGTTCTGTTACGTCGAAGTGCTGCGGCTTTCAATTCAAATTTAAATTGACATTTATAAAAATTCAACCTTTTTAGTAAATATGGAATACAATTTTCTACGGTAAGCTATAGCATATCGCTTTGAGAGAGGCTACATTTTGGTGTCGACGTTGACGTTGACAAGCGCAATAAGGCCGATGTGTGTAAAAAATATTCTTAAGTGAACGTGCTGAACGATTGAGCAAGCAATTCTTCTGGATTTCCAAAAAGAAAAAAGCTGAAAATCTTAAACAGCTTTTATTGTCAAAATAACCCATTTGTAAAGATGCATACACAGAAAAAAATAAAGCGGACTTTTAATTAAAAATTTTGTAATATTATTGGAAAAAAAAATTAGAATTTCACCAGTAAAGAAATTAATAGTACCAATTAACTTATTATCGTTGAATTAATTGTATTAAATGTTAATTAAATTTTTAATAACAATAATTAAAAAATAAATTAAATATTTTGACAATTAATTCTCCTTTTTATTTGACCTTCTATTCTTATCGTATGCAATAAATTATTCAGCAATGCAGGTCTTAATTTTATAAAATTTTTAATTTATTTATCAATATATTATCTCGATATATCGCTAACCCTTGGTTAGCATCATCAGGAAAAATTATTTTTTTTTTCTTTTTTTAATAAAATTATTTAACAAACATAAAATTAAAATATTTTGCATTATAATATATCTTTTTGCGAGAATTATTTTATTCACTTAAAAGTCTATGAGCGTGAGCCAAGAAACATACGTTGTGTGTTTTTTGGCGAGACTTTCACTTATCCATTTCCAATAGCAAAATTTAAAATAATTTTCTGCGTTCTAGTTTATGAATTTGTACATGTGAAAATAAAATTAACATAAAATCTTAATTTTTCACTTTCTCAAAGAATACTATAATAAAAAAAACCGTTCAAGTATAGGAAAATACTGCCTACTTATAGGCGGAAAGCTGTTTTAGGTCATGCTATTATTATTTGTAATCACGTTTGTGAATTTATAACGCAACAATAACCACAAAACATAACAGAAATGCAAGTAAAAAAAAAAGAAAACAACCCAAGTCATTTTCATAAATTGCATTTTAATAAATTCACTTTTTTTTTTAAGGTGAATATTAATCTACATAAATAGGAGTTCAAACAAAGATAATTACGTATATAATTAATGGGTTTTTTTTTGCAAAAGAATTTGCTTTAATGCAATTCACTTTTTAAAAGAGTAAAAAAAATTCAATTAATAATTAAGTAAATCTATGCTTGCGCGTGCATAAATAATTATGTAAGTACATATATTTATCACTTGTTTGAAATTGCTGAAACGTTGCATAATTTTAGGCTTCTGACTATAATAAGCCAACAATAGAATTGCAATTTTAATCTATGAATCTCTGGTGATAAAACAATACAAGCTTTTAATAAAAATTAATATAGTAAATGATAAAATTCTGTTGCGTGGTTACCTGATAACAACAGAAGTAATTAACAAAACTTCATTGAAAGATTTTTTTTTTTTTTTATAAAAATGAAGATTAAAACATTAAATACACTGTTGCAAAATTTCAGTAAAATGTTAAATAAAAAAATAATGACTGGCAGACAAAGTAGTATTTGTAAGAGGAAACTGCTGAAACTGATTATAAAATGCGCATTTTGCTGAATTTTTATCAAATTTTTTTTTTTTTTTTGTCTACTTGTACAATGTTTAAAGTTGAAGTTCGAGTATCAAAGTTTTAGAATTATAATTGTGGTAATTGCAGCCAAATGTTTATGTGAGAGAAACAATATTGGATGTCTAGTATTGAAACACATCCCAATGTATTGACAATTATAGACAATCCCAAACACGCAAAAAAAAAATTATAAATAAATTTTATATAATACGAGTAGTCAAGTAAATACATTGTATTTGTAGTAGAAAGTTTTCCTAAAAGTAGGCAATATAAAAGCTTTCCATTCCAGACACGTAAATATACCGAACTAACATCCGCAAAGTGTTACTGTTGCAAATCCTACTTGAAGGCGGCTGTTCGTTTTTATTATTTTTTATTGTTGTTGTTGTTGTTGTTGTTGTTGTTGTTGTTGTTGCTCCCTTTCTGCTATTAAAAATTACTTTGTTTTTTTTTCCTCCTTAATAGTTTTTCTTCTCTAGTCATGCTTTATCCTTTTTAATGAATGTTTATTCTTGTGCTCAGTTTTTCTTTTTTTTTTAGTTGATGTCTAAATCTGCTTGTTTGTATGCGATTGTATTTGTACATACATATGTATGTACTTAGTGTATGTGTGTCATTTTGTAGATATCTGTTTGTACAGTGAGTGGTACTTGACCTTAGCCGAATCTATTTCCATTGTTACCGTTCTTGTTGCTTCTTGATGAATTTGAAAACAAAATTGCAAATAAAAAAAAAGTTAGTTTTAGTATGACAAAGTTCAGCCTTGCATTTGTCCCCCAATTTTTATTTGCCCTTCACTAAATTGATGCCCTAATAAGTCAGTCGCTTTGTAAGGAAAATGTGATATCAGTAATTTAGGTCCTAAATGTAAGTAACGTATATTTCAATGATTTTTAAACTCTAAACACGTGAGCGTGCAAATAAATGTTCATACCAAACATGTGGATGCTGTTGCCCATCTCTAATTTCAGCGCAATTCGTTATTGTTAAATTTGCAAAGTTTTCCGTATGAGTTTCGGAACTTCTATTTAATATTGAAAACTTGTTTTCGATATCCAAGGCATAGAATTTCTTTTTTGTTTTTTTAGTGAATAAATTTTCAAAGCAATATTCTACCTCGCCTTGAACCAAAAATAAACCTGTGGTGTTAACCCAACAGTAACTGCTGCCTCGTACACACAGAAAAAAGCGAGTTTAAAACGTAAAAAACATGGTTGAATTTATATTTTTCGGCGGTGATTTTGCTTTATACGATTTTCATGTTAGTTCAACTCAACCTGAAAACATACAATTTTTTGCTGTAGAAATAACTTTTATTCCTGCTGATTTAATATGACAGTACATTTGAATCAAAATGAGATTTATGTGGAATTACCATCACAAATCCTGATGAGTTAGAGTAACGTGAAATATATGTTACATACATACAGGGTGGCTGATGAAAGCCGATACCAAACGAAAACTTTGTAACTTTTTTCTATCTAAGTAATCTGGAGTTTTTTGTTTTGGTTTTTGTAGATTGATCCTTAGATTTAATGAAAATGAAAAGTGGGACACTGGAAAACGAATGCCACTATCACGCATTGGAGTCTGTAGTTTTGGTTCAACTAACAACAGGTTCATTTCAAGAAACTCAACCTTCCGTTGTCCCCCTAGATCGCCTGACCTAACTCCAGCGGACTTTTTCTTGTATGGTTATTGTCAACAGGAAGTGTAGAAATCGCAACAGATAAATTTGCAGGAACTAAGGCAATCAATTCGAGCGACAATAGCTACAGTTCCAGCGTTAACTTTGCGGGCAGTAATAAAAAATTTTTTGCTAAGATGCCACACCTGCATCCAAAAGCAGGGCGGGCATTTAAATTATCTTTAAGACTAATTCAATGTGCTTTCAAATGAAAAGAGATTGAAAATATTCCATGCATTACAAAAAAAGTTGTTCCACTTTCTTAATGTAGCAAAATTCATCAGCCACCCTGTATATTGAACTAATATTATTCGAATTTTCATTCATTTATTAATATTAAAAAAACGATTATGTTAAAAAAATGTTTGATTCACTGTGATTAAAATGATATAATTTATTTTAATTATTTTAAAATAACAATTGCAGTTATAGCGTAGACAGACGACAGCGTTAGGTTAGGCGAGGCCGGCAGGTTGCTGGCTGTAAAGGTAAAGAAAGGTCCCAGCCCAATTCGGTCCAATTTATTATGGTCCCATTGTGATACCTGTTGTGAAAAAAACTTTCACGTGCTGTAGTGATACAGACCAGAGTCCCTGCTAGGAATCGAACCTAGGACCCCCCACTGATAAACTAGTACACTACTCACTAGAGTACCGGGGCACCGGGGACGACAGCATTGATCTGCATTAAAAGCTCACTAATGTGAATTAACATTTTACCCTGACAGACGACCGGTTTTGCATTTAGTGTTTTTTTTTTTGGTGTTTACTACGAGATCAAATGGTTAGAAAACAGATATTACGATTAGCAGGTATTCTATTGGAAAAAACCTGTTTTTTTTTTTTTTTTTTTTTTTTTAAAGAAAGCTGAAATTATTTTTGCTAAAACTACACCATAATGTAAAAATTGTACACGCACTAGCCACCATAAATCTGAACGTGTTGCTACAAGTTGGGATCGCAGTAGGACACCGTGAACCATGCGAAAACAATTGTGGAAATTTGTAGGTTTAATAAGATTTGTTTATCGCAACAGCACTTTTTGGAAGTCTGGCGTGCTTGCAAAGGACGTTAAGAAACTTAAGGAAAACTTTCGCCGCAAAAGGATGCTTTCCAAAAAGTGTGTGAGAAAGTTCAAAATATGAAGAGGTTACACACCAATATGAGGGCTTGTATTCAACTCCGTAAGAAGTGGCAGTAGCATTGTTCACATTGGGATCGGCTGCAGAATATACGACGTGTTTAGTTTACATTTAGATTTTTTCCCTTCGTAACCTGCTTCGCAGGTTGTAGGAGTCATCTCCTGAGTGCTGGTCCCAGATAACACAAAAAAAAAACAATTAAAATAACCTACCTTTACTGACTTTGAATCCATTTTAATTTTAAAATAGCAAACAATTTTCCAGCAGCTGATTGATTGTGTATTGGGTTGCCATAGTGGCTTAACTAAATTCAGTATAAATTCACAAAGATTTCGTGCATTAACCGCAAATGCACTTCGAATGTAGATAATTCAGTTAATTAAGTTAATTTGAATTAATACTGCTCATGTAAATTAACGGTGCCGTCTGTCTACGCTATTAACTTGAATTAACGTGTAATGTTCATCAGTAGACATTCAACCAAATTCTTGAAGAAACTAAAATGTATATATAAAAATTTGCAAAAAGTATTTGAGAATTACGAGTGTACAAACAGAAAAACTTGTTAAAGTAGTCTCAAGCTGATGTATGTAAGTGTGATTTAAAATTAGTTGTTTGTTTATTTAACATTCCTCAACGCTTATTCAATGTTAATTTAACATTAGTCTATTTTTTTTTAGGAAAATCTTAAATATATCTGTATTGATTTAGTAGATTGCAACGTTGCTTTAACGTCATAGAACTTTAATTTTAATATAATTTTTTTTTTTGTATTTAACATTGGGTAACATAATTTTTACTACGAAATCTATTGAATCAACTTGTTTTAAGGTAATTTTGAAATTTTTTCTTTTCAAATCAATATGAATCAATGTTAAATTTAATAAAATAATAACAAAATATTTGCAGAAATTTAACATAATTTTAATCAACATTTACTCATGTTAATTTTTCATTTGAATTGTTTTCTAAAAACCATCAAGGCTCAAATAATTCCTACCATTGTCGTAATAAAAAATGTAGTACTTTTTCAAGGAATTGGCAAACTGTAGAAAAGTCTTATCCATCCAAAAAGCCACACGTTTTTACTCAGAAAGGAAATCACCTTTAGTTTTGCAATATTGTTCCGTTATCAAATTAACAAATTTAAAAAGTTTTAAATAGTTTGTCAACATTGCAAATAATATTTATTCAGATAAATTTTCTAGAAACACAACCTTTCTGTTTTTCAGAAAATAATTAAAGGAATAAAAATTAATAAACGTTTGTAGTAAAATTATTCAGAAAGGTTAACACACACATACATACAGATATAAATTTGTATATAAAACAGCAAACTAAAATGAAACTTATTTCATTAAAGAGCACCGCTAACAGCGGTTATTTCCATAAAATATTCATATAAACCATACGGCAAATAAATCTTGCTATTTTTAATAAAAGCAAGTCAAGCAAGTTATTTGAAAATTCTTGCGAAATTCAAGATGATCTTTTTATAAAATTGACAAACAAACAGTTGAAGAGAATAAATTGTCCTTTGTTGATTTATTTCTTTATTACTGATTAAGTAAAAGTAATAAAAAGTAGAAAAACTTAATTTTCAATGCCTTTTTTAAAATCAAATTTGCAAACTTTAATGAAATGAGAGGACATTTGAAAGCATTGTTTAGTGTGATGAAAATACAAGACGAAAAATTATTAATGGAACATTTTTATTTCTTCTCTTGCAATGCATTTTGCTGGAACTGGGAAATGAGATTTTGAGAAGGGGGTTATAGAGGGAGTAGTGTTTATGGACATCTGATTTGAATCCTCCCACGTCAACCACTGTAGGGAGTTCATTCCATATACATACATACGTGCTGTTTGGCCAAAATTACTTCTCGCTGGCCAGACAAAACAAAACTAGGTTAGGTTAGGTAGGCAGGTCGCCGGTAAAGAGTAAAGTAAAGAGCCCAGCCCGCTTGGGTCCAATTCATCATGCTCCCGTTGTGATACCTGTGAAGAAGAAGTGAAAGGGGTAGAGTAGAGTAGAGGATAGGGTAGGATAGAATAGGTCGGAAGAGAGATGCATTACTGAACGGGGATGCGATAGAGTGGATAGAGTCCAATAGAAACCGAGGAAAGCGACGGTCCAGTGAATACGGCTGTGCTAACGTCACAACCAGCCGCTGCATATGAATGCGCTCAGCTTGTTGAGCACCATCTCCGAGAGCTCCGATAGGCTGCCGAACGAAGCGACCCCTAGAGCGCAGAGCCGCAAGTACCTGAATGCAGGGCACTCGCAGAGGAAGTGAGCCACATTCTCCCCATCATAGCATTCAGAGCAAAACTCGTTGTACGGCAGAGCCATGCGTCTTGTATGAGGCCCAGTATTCAGTTATCGTGGCGGTAAGATTCGCGAAAACTCCAGCAGCCGTCCAGACCGCCTGACATCAAAACGAGACCACAGTGTCCTCACGATCGTGCAGGACGGCTCATTGCGCCACCTACCCCGAGCCTCCTCCTCCTAGCGACTCTAGTACGACGCGAGGGGAAGCCCGCAGAATCCATCCACGTGCCCGTACCCGTGGCGGACGCCAGATCAATCGCAACTCCATTGCCCTGCACCGCCCTTCTCTTCGTACCCACACCAGGGATGCCCTGGAGCGCCTCGCCAACTCATTTAGTGAAAACCGGCCCGCGCCGACAAGGTCGGATGCGACATAGACCCCCGTGAGGAACCTTATAGCAGGCTTGCTATCCTGCTATCCGTCATGATGATAATATTCTCGTCCGATATTGTCCTGTACTTCAGCCAGTTCGCAGTCCTCCTCACAACCGCAACTTCGGCGTGAAGAACGCTGCATTAGTCCGGCAGCCTGAAGGACATTCCAACCACGGAATCCTCCACAAAGACGCCACCCCAATAATTAAAAATTTAATTAAATATTTTGAAAATTTCCTACTATTCAAATGCTTATTTCGTATTAATTTATATTTGTATAAAAAGTGTTGGATATATGAAATAAGACAATCACATAAAAATTTAGAATTGAATGGGATTTAATGGGCGCAATTAAAATATTGTTTGACAAATAATGTATGTTTTCCATTTTGAGTCCATTTTAATTAATTACACATGTAAAAAATTCGTTCGAATTTAGGCACTATTTAACAATATATAATTGTCATTTAATTGAATTCATTTCTGGGAAAATTTTTTCTGTGCACTCGGCCCAGAACAGCTTCCAAGTAACATTTAATGTTTTGGTTTTAAGTTTGTACAGTAATTTAACAACAAAAGTTAACAACACTGAATATGACACTGCCTCTTCTGTGCCTTTTAGTTAAATTTAAAACATTTTTATATTCAATACACATGACATTAGGCTGCTTTATGAACAAACTTCTGGAGATAAAACTTCACTTTGTAAAATAATTATATTTTTGTTTAAAGAGGAACCGAATGACATTCTTAGAAGATCGAATTTAACAGGCATATGGGAGACTCCTTGGCAACTATTTATTCATAAACCTTGAAATGTTTAGAGCTTAATGCTGCATGATTTAAATAGATCCCTTTAAGCCGTAAGAGCGCAAAATGTAACTGTTCTAGTCTATTTTGTTTTTTTTTTTTTTATTTCTTCTACTCCTCTACAACAGACCTGCTGCCTTCATGCCATAGAACGAGTAGTTCAGCAAAAAACTCGTACACAGTTTTTTTGTTCAGCTTTTAAAGAGGCCAGTTTTATGTCACAAAAATGTGAAAATTTCATAATATTTGTTGATGTTCATGTTTATATGTACAACTATATTTTAGTTGTTGTTGTTGTTTTTTTTTGTTCTTTCATATTGTTTTCTCTTCTATCATTCGTGTTTTAAATGTTTTAGTTCGTACATATTTTATCACTGTTTAACTAAAAAACTACACTAGTCAAAGTTTTTTAATCTTTTGTAAAACTACGAAAACACACACACACACACACACACACACTTGCATATATATTTACATACCTACACATATATAGAAATCGTTTTTTGTTTAACATTAAATTGTGTTGTCAAATGTGTTACATGCAGTATTAAGTTTTGCCAGTTTCTTTCCTTCTTCGTTCACAATTTAACTTGGCACACAAACCAGTCATTTTTTTCTCGTTACTTGCAGTAATTGCATGCACATGTGCTCAAACAGTATTAGTGTGTGTGTGTAGGCATGCACACACAGATAGATATATGTAAAAAGACGAGAGAAATATAGCGAACAATTAAAGTTAAAATTTTTTTAAACGCTCTTTTGCGTCTCTCTATCTGTTTGTTTGTTTAGTCAACATTAGTTGAAGTGTTAGTGCGAATAAGAAGTTAACAGTTAAAAACTGGTGCCAGTTTGTAGGCAATAAAATATTTAAAAATCCATGGCATACTTGTACTGTGAAAGTTCTTACGTATTTAAGAAACATTAGTGGCACATATTTTTAACGAGACTAATTATATTTTATTTAAAAAAAAAAAAGGAAATAAAAATGTTTCTATAGTTGGGCTGGAATATTACATATGTATCGTATTTACATTTATCTTCTTCTATCTATCTACATATATGTATAAAACGGAATGTGTGTTTGTTTGTTTGTAAGTTTGTTTGTACCTTATAAGAGACCATACCTCTGGACCCATCTTCCGGAAATGTTCACAACATTGAACCACGCCCACTTTATACTACTCCTCCCATATAGTGTTTAACGAGCATAACTTGGCCAATTTTCAAAAATATTTTTGCATATGGAAAAAATCTACTGAAATTTATTTTTATATTTAGGGGTTGCCGAAATGTGCCCTCCAAAAAATGGACTATCAAATTACTTTATCGATTGTGGACTAATTTTCACAATTCTTTTTGCATAAGGAAAACGTCGAAAATGTTTTTTTTTAATTATATAATGGGCGGTGGGCAAAGTGCCACAGCCTTGATATCAGAGGCGCTGTAACACTGCTACAGGGATATTGCACAGAAAAAGTAGTGTCATATTCAGCGTTGTTAACTTTTGTTGTTAAATTACTGTACGAACTTGAAAACGATACAGTAATGTTTACGCAGAATGTTTACGGGAAAAAATTTTCCCGGATAGAAATTCAATTAAATGAAAATTAATTCGAACGTAATTTTTGAAATATGTTATTAATTAAAATGGGCTAAAGATGGAAGACATACATTAATTTTAGCATTTTTTTTTAACAATATTTTAATTGCGCTCATTGAACTCCATTTAAAGCGCCAAAAAAATTCAAAATTTTTATATGATAATCTTATTTCAAATAAACAACTCTTTTTAAATTAATACCCAATAAGTATTCGAATTGTTTGAAATTTTCAAAATATATTATTAAATTTTTAATTATTGTTATTAAAAATTAATTGATTTACGTCAATAATAATAATTTAACTGACTCTATTAATGTCTTTATAGGTGAAGATCTAATTAATTTTTTAATTCCCATTACAAAATTTTTAATTAAAATTTAGTATTATTTTGTCTGTGCAGAGAGAAGTCATTTCGGCCAAAGAGCACGTATGTATGTATAGGGTGGCCTTAAAAATTTTTCCAACATTGTGCGATATCTAACACCAGTGATCGAAACGCGGACTACGTGTTCATTTTCAAAAAAATATGGCCCATTTATCCTTCCGACGAAACTCCATACCAAACGGTACATTTAAGTGCGTGTAATTCTCGCTGTTGAACTACTCTTGGATTTTCAACGTTTTTGGCACGTTTCGTTTTAAATTCCCCTAGTCTTCTTTGCAAAATAGTGAAAACAAAAAAAAATATGAAAAATAGTTGTAAGTAATTCAAACACTTTCGCTACTTTTGGGTCAGCCTGTATAAACAAAAAACGTGCAAAAATACAGTTGTAAAGATGATGAAGCTTTCCTCTGCCTTCATCCCTTCACCACATCTATACATCGCTATCACAATCTCTTTTCTTATAGAAGGTAACACCTAATAGTAGCGAATCATTGCCTGAGTGTCACTTCTCTTTATAAAATTAAATAAAAAATAAATAAATCTTCTTCTAAAAAACACAAGAAAAATATAAATTCTACTCGACAGTTTATATAGAATGAATCAAACTTATCTTTAAAATTGTCATCCGTGTTATTTCTTTTTCTCTAAATTTATTTTTACCCGCATTTTCACTACAGAGAGCAATCAAGGGGTATCGAAATGCACTATACGGATTAAAAATAAAAGCTTATTCAAATGATTGTGTCCCTGAGGTACTTACACTTAATGTTACCATATCCAGGCGGTTAAGTTTTTATGTTAAACTTAATGCTACAAATAAAATGTGAAAAATAGGAGAGAAAATCTCTTGTTGCAAATTATATGTGTTGCATAGTTTCGTGCGTTTCAAAAATAATGAAGGCAGAAATAAAACTCTTCCTTGTGCCAGCATAAAATATTTCTTTGCTAAAACTCATGCATAAATCGCAGACATTGTTGCCAACGGTACACAAAGTCAATGGGTTGCTGCGATGAATTGTGTTTGGAGATTTTTTATAGAGAATTATTTTTTCTTTTTATATTTTTTATAGGGAAAATATTTCAGAGGATTTAGAAAAACAAATATTTTCCATATTAGAGAGAAATTCTTTTGTTTGTTTTTATGCAGAAAATTATAAATTTTAAAACAATTTTTTTTATATAATAATTTACTTTCGGTTTTTTTTTTTTTTGGGAAAAATTTTTTTAAAGAAAAAAATTATTTTATATAAAAAAAAATAAAAACATTTTTTATATATAAAAAAATAAAAACATTTATTATCAATATTATTAAGATTAGAATATATAGTTTTAAGATTATTTTTATTATTATTTATTTATTTAAATATAATAAATTATGAAAGATTTTTTAGAATAATATTTTTAACTTTAAGAGTATGTAGAGGAACTTTAGGAATTTCAATTTTAGTATCAATAATTCGTACACATGGAAATGATTATTTTCAAAGATTTAATATTTTACAATGCTAAAAATTATTTTTATAATTTTTTTTTTTTCCTCTAATTTTTTTTTGCTAATTTTTTGTAAAAAATGTTTAAAGAAACAATTTATTTTTGCTAATTTATTGTAAAAATTTTCATGGAAAACTGTTGATACAGAAAAAAACATTTTAATATTTAATATACATACTACCCATATGCACCGCACCTCAAAAAAAAAAAAATTCGCCGTACACCGTCTAATGTAACGTATTTTTAAATAGTAATTAAAAAAAAAAAAAACTTGAACTTTTCGTTATATATTTAGCATTTGCAGTCGGATCTTAAAGAAGGATATATTAATATTTTTGTCTCGAGAAGCCCAATATTCTGCATCAATGGCCATTGACTTTCAGTATCCCCTTGTGGTTTTTATCCACCAGATCTCTATTTTTACCACCCTAATGTACTCCCCTAATGTCCGAGAATGAAAGTCGCAAAAATACAAAATTTTGTTTTTTTTAATTACTGTCCAAAAATACGCAAGGGATGTACGGATCACATATTTTTCTTTTGACTGTAAAGGTGGTACGGTCTAATGTACATACATACATATATTTCAGAAAATTCTTCACATGAAATTTTCTTATAAAAATTTTTGGTTTTCTATAAGAAAAAGTTTTATAAAAAATATAAAATGTGAAAGATTTTCATACAAACAAAATTATAATGGATTGCAACCGAACTTCAGTTGCATTGCCAGGGGCAAATTTGTGGTTGCCAAAAAATACCAGTGGGTCGATTATGAATTCGAAGCGAACTTCAGTTGAGTTTCCAAGGGTGCAACCACAAATTTGAGCTCGCCAAAAAACACTAAAATGCACTGGAATTTTGGCAACTGAAGTTAATGCAGTTTCGATCTGCATTATCTGCATTACCATTTTTTAGCAACAGTTCGGTTGCAATCCATAATCGAGCCAGAAAGCTTTGTATACCGAATAAAAGTTTTTTGCACTAAAAAATATTTGATAAAAAAATTGTTTTGTTTCTGCGTATTTGCTCTTAAAAATAGTTTTAAAAATAGTTTTAAAAATATAATTTCATATCAAATATATTTTTTTGTTTGCTAATTTATGTATGATCATATCAGCTGTATGAAATATTAAATTATCAATATACTGACATAAAAAGCAAACAATTTTTAAAGCCTGCAAAATAACATTGAAAATTCAAATTCACCCATTATGCTGATTATTTGGTTCAAATACATTCGCAAAAATATATGCATATTCATGGACTTAAAAATACATACGATTGAAAAGCTACAGATACATAAATTGTTATACATTTCTATGAATTTCAACAAGGAGACAAATATTAACAAAATGCATTAACAGACACATGTACAGCGCCAGATACATACAGTATTCTGCCAATAACTCAAACATGTTCATAATTACACACACAATCTCAGAACGCATTCCACATTATTACGTAACTTGTGTATAAACCATAAAAAAAAACTATGGAAATTGAAACTGCACATGAACTTGTTTCTTTTTCTGTGAATTTCTGGTAAATTTTTACACTTTTGAAAATCTGTTTTTCTACTTTTGTTTTGAACTTAAAATCAGCTTTAAAAAATTTCTGGAAATTGCTTTAAAAACAAAAATTTTTTTTATTAGTTTTTTTTCAGCTGAATTTATTTATTTATAATATTTAACAACAACTTATAAAAACTAATATCTTTTAATCTTATATATAAAAATGTCATGTGTGTATGTATGAGTGTCTTTGCTTTATGAACAACTAAACAGCTGAACCGATTTTCTTGAAATGTTCACATTATCTCTCTGTATATATGGAAGCAACTATAGGCTATATAAATAAAAAAAAAATTCCAACTTATTTGCACCGTACGTGCAGGAGTCATTCCCTGAGTGCCGCTCCAAAAAAAAAAAGTAAAAAATTAATGAAATCCCCTTTTTTTTTAAGAAATTTGCAATCAAATGTTAAGCACCACTGAGGTTTTGATTAAAAATTTCTTTAAAAAAAAGTAGGTACTATTAAATTGTAATCAATGTCATCATTAACTTGATATTTTTGAAATACTGACTTATGCCACTTTCAAAATAAAAGGCTCATTTATTAAAAAAAAAAAACGTTTTAATTTTTATAAAAAAAATTTTTCGTTATTCTTATTTAAATTTTATAAAGAAAATTCTTTAAATTTTTAAGAAAACCTATTTCTTTCAAGTTTTATAAAAGAATTTTTTAAATTCTTCTTCTTATCCAATATGCGGCAGCCAATGCATTTTTTTTTAGTCTACAAATCGATTTCACGAAGATTTTGAAAAAAGGAACGATTTTTCTTCAATTTTTTTGTCACTGATATTTCTGCAACGACCAACCCGGCAAAATGATTGAAATTTTATGAAAAAGTCGTTATTTTGGTTGTTGAAATTTTTTATTTAAAATTGGTTTCCCATACGTAAGCTTTAAAAAATACTTTTTATAAAAGAGGAAAGACTTGTGTTGGAATAAGATTTCTCTAGTGAAATTACCAATGCGAATTCATACCAGGAGATCTCGTCTATACAACTAAAGTATTTTTTTCATATGTAATCAAAAACAGTATTTTCTGTTTACAAATACAACAATTTTATTCGAGTTGTCAAAACAGTTTACGTATTAACATGCTTTGTTTTCAATACAACTTTGACAATTGAACAAAAATCGGCTGATGCAAAGTTTAGCTAATGTGGCCACCTGGTATGCATTTGCAATGGAAATTACCTTGCAGATTTTTTAAATAATTTATTGTTTAGGTTCAAGAAGTAGATACTTATGTACTTACGCATGTTTACATATGACATACATGCATATGTATATTTATTTACCTACATATTGTACATATTTGGACAATGCTTGCAAATTATTATGTGTTTTTTATTTCTTGTTTATTTTATTTTATTTATTTTTTAGGTTTTATCATTCATTCATTTATTCTATTGAAACTTAATTGAAAATTAAAAAAAAGGAACACACAGTTGGATTAACTGTATTATTAAGAGAGAAATCAAAAAGTCAAAAACTAATTAAGCCTTTTAGAATACTAGTGTGTGCGAGAAAAATATAGAAAAAAAAACAAAAAGAAATATGAATAAAAATAAATTGAATAGATGTTTGACATTTTCGCACTACTAAAAACCAGCAGACCGATAGACTAAAAACGTATATATGAGTATGTACATACATACATATTATATGTACATCCATATGTATCTCAATTTGTATAAAAATTAATCATAAACTTTGTTGCTGTGCATTGAATGGAAAGCGGTAGTCGTTTGGTGTTTTTTTTTAGGAAATTTATACTGGTTCATTGAGATCATTCATGGCTTGTTTTATGTGAAGTTTTTTAATTGAATGAATTTTTGCACGTTGCTTTTATTGAAATGTAGTTGTGGTGATGCAAACCCTTTCTAGTAATTCCACAAAGTTCTTATATAAAAAGCAATGTACAAAACACAATGTACATGTATGACTTTTATTGATGACAAATTCTTTTAAACTATATATAAAATTTTTCTACAAAGTGACACAACATAAAAAATATTTCAAAGCCAACTATGTGAATATACATGTTGAATAAGCAAAGTGTTAATGCTCAAATTATATTTCCAACACTCCTCCTCAACATATATATTTTACAAACTGATTTTATGTTTTTAAATTTAACAAAGTAACAAATTTATTATGTTTTAATTTAGACAAATTTTTAGTAAATATATCCGCAATCATATCTTCCGTAGGACAGTATTCCAAATAGATTTCCTTATTATTTACTACTTCTCTAATGTGATGATACTTTATATCTATATGTTTGCTGCGATTATGAAATACTGGATTTGTTGCTAATTTTAAAGCTCCTTGATTATCGACGTTCAATTTAATACTTTCTTCATTTATGAAACCAAGTTCTTGTAGTAATCTTCTTAAGTATACTGCTTCCTTTGCTGCATTTGATATAGACATATATTCAGCTTCTGTACTGCTTAATGCTGTTGTGGATTGTTTTTTCGACTCCCAAGATATTGCACAATTTCCAAGATAAAATATGTATCCATTATGTGACTTTCTGTCAGTTTTACATCCACCCCAGTCTGCATCAGCATAACCGATTAACTCTTGATTACTTTTGCAAAATTTTAATTTAAGATTTTGAGTTCCTTTCAAATATCTAAGAACTTGTTTTGCCGCTTTAAAATGTTCTACATGTGGATTAGTATTTCTTTGTGCTAATTTATTTACAGAATATAATATATCTGGCCTTGTCGTTAAAGATAAATATAATAAAGAGCCAATAAGTGATTGATATAATGTGCTATCAACCTCTTCACATTTTTCATTGCATTTTGTTTGAAAATTTGGTTCTAGTGGAACTGATGATGTTTTACAATTTTCCATATTGTATTGTTGTAACAAATCTTTAATATAATTTTCCTGACAGATATTTATATCTCCAGTTTCACCGTTACGTTCAACTTTCATCCCCAAAAAATGTTCCAATAAACCTTTATCTGATACTTCAAATTTCTTACTAATTTGAGACTTGAATTTTAATATTTCTGCTTTATTTTTACATCCAACTATTATATCGTCGACGTAAACTGCGACTACAATCAATTCTTTGTCTTGTATTTTTTTATATAAACACGGTTCATTTTTGCAACTTTCAAATCCCATCTTACATAAAACTTCATTTAATTTAAAATTCCATGCTCTCCCGGATTGCTTAAGACCATAAAGAGATTTGTGCAGACGTAACACTTTATTTGGATACCTTTTGTTTTCAAAACCTTGAGGCTGTTGCATGTAAATTTCATCATATAAATCTCCATTCAGGTATGCTGAAGTTACATCTATTTGGTGCAAATGCATTTTGTGCTCAACTGCTAATGCCAAAATCATTCTTATCGTTTCGTATCTTATAACAGGGGAAAAAGTTTCTTCGTAATTTATGCCGTATTTTTGACTACAGCCTTTGGCGACCAACCTTGCCTTAAACCTTTCAATTTCACCTTCACTATTTTTCTTTAAAGTGTATACCCACTTACTTTTAATAGTTTTATGACCTGCTGGTAAATCAACTAATGACCATGTCTCTTTTTGTTCCAACAAAGACATTTCTTTTTTCATAGCTTCTCTCCATTTTTCACTTTCACGACTGGATAATGCCTCTTCTAAAGTTTTTGGAACTTGCTCCTTCACTGCATTATTCAGTTGTTGATATATTTTTCTTGGACGACCTGGCCTACCATTACTAAAAATTTTAGGTCTACCTGGCCCACGTTTACCTTTTTCATTTGTTTCTACAACCTCATCAAGTGAAATATCGCTATTTACTGATCTTACAATGCTATACTCTAAATCTTCTTGATTTGAGGTATTATTTGTCTCAAATTGTTCATCGACATCTTTCTTATTTACAATCGCTTCGAAATCCATAAAATTCTGAATGTTATCATTAATTTCTTTACAGGGTAATTTATATTCATTAAATAAAACATTGCGTCTTTCAATAACTTCTCGTGTTTTCTTATCATATAAGCGATATGCTTTTGATACTCTAGAATAACCAACCATCATCATATTTGCACCTTTTGATTCAAATTTTCCTCTTCTTTTATTCAAAACTACTGCATTTGTACCAAAAATTTTAAAATGATTTACACATGGCTTACGACCCGTCCATATTTCATAAGGCGTTTTTCCATCGAGACTTTTTGATGGAGATCTATTACGTAAATAAACTGCTGTTGCTACAGCTTCAGCCCATAAATCTTGTTTTAAACCAGCATCGACTAACATACAACGAGCCATTTCTACTATTGTTCTATTAAACCTTTCCGCTACCCCATTCTGTTGCGGCGTATAAGGTACCGTTAACTGACGTTGAATTCCGCATTGCTCCAAATAATTATTAAAATCTTTATTAATATATTCTCCTCCATTATCACTACGAATACATTTTATTTTACGATTTGTATGACGTTCTACTAATTCTTTGAAATTTCTAAATTTTTCAAATACCTCGCCTTTGTATTTTAAAAAATAAACAAAAACTTTTCTTGACTTGTCATCTATGAATGTGAGGAAATACTTTGAACCTCCAACTGAATCTATTTTCATAGGACCACAAACATCCGAGTGTATTAAATCTAACAACTCACCAGATTTACTTTCAGATTTCTTCGGGAATTTTATAGCATGAATTTTGCTAACCATACATATTTCGCACGGATCTTGATGTTTCTGCGTCAAATTTATACCATTCACCATATTTTTCTTCGACAACTCAAACAGGCTTTCATAGTTCAAATGTCCATATCGACGATGCCAAGTTTCATTAATGGATTGTAAAACACATAATTTCTCGTTCGGTATTTTTATTTTAAATTGGAACAAATTTTCTTCTTTACGGGCTTTTAAAACTATTTCACCGTAAGCATCAGTAAATATTGCACCCTTATTATTAAATTTGATTTTTCCACCATACTGTACGACCTTATTGACAGATAAAAAATTTCCATTCAGATCTGAGGAATATAAAACATCTTTTAGTACAATTTTATTATTATTTATAAACAGATTGACTGTTCCTATTCCTTCAGCAGCAATTGATTTTCTATTTGCCAACATTATATTATCACTGCATCTGTCTAATTTACAAAATAAATTTCGATTTGCACACATGTGACTTGTAGCACCGCTATCAATGTACCATGTCGATGTTTGTGTATCTCTTTTTTCAGAATTCGCCATTGCAATCAAAGAGTAAGTTTTTTCTTGATTACGTTTTTCGTTGCACCTATTTGCATAATGCCCTTTCTTACCACATATGAAGCAATTTCCCTTTTTAACATTCAAATTATTATTACCTTTCTTGTAACCTGTTTCTCTTTTGGCTGCACCAAAAGCTTGTTCAATCGTAGATGATTTGTTTTGTTGATTTCGACGTTCATACTCTTCAAGAAGTTTAACCTTTAGCATTCCTAACGCTGGTAGAGAATCCCTCGTTTCTATGGCAATAACGAAGTTTTCAAACTCTCTCGGAAGACTTGACAATAAAATGACTACCAATAATTCTTCTTGAATACTAATTCCAACATCGGCTAATTTCTCCGTAATTTCACAAAAACTGTTTAAATATTCGGCCATATCTTTGCTGTCTTTCATGTTCAAACTTAACATCTTTTTATATAAGCTAACCTTTTGCATCGGACCACTCGGCTTGTAAACTTCCTTAAGTTTAATCCAGGCATCTTTAGATTTGTTAATGTTTTTAATATGGTTCAACTGGTTAGACTTAACACTTAATAAAATTGTTGCGAGCGTTTTTTCATCATTACTCTTCCACTCCAAAATTTTATCACGACTCCAGGTTGAATCTTCTTCTTCTTCGCCACTTGCATACTTCCAAAAACCAGAATGAATAAGGATACTTCTCATATGAATACTCCATGTTTCGTAATTCCTTTCATCTAGCTTTTCTATCTGATATAATGACGACGATGCCATTTTTTCTTTTTAAATCTTGCAATAAAAATTCAACAACTTCCAAATCGTATGTCTGGGCCCATAACCTATTGAAATGTAGTTGTGGTGATGCAAACCCTTTCTAGTAATTCCACAAAGTTCTTATATAAAAAGCAATGTACAAAACACAATGTACATGTATGACTTTTATTGATGACAAATTCTTTTAAACTATCTATAAAATTTTTCTACAAAGTGACACAACATAAAAAATATTTCAAAGCCAACTATGTGAATATACATGTTGAATAAGCAAAGTGTTAATGCTCAAATTATATTTCCAACAGCTTTTAAGTATGAGCAGCATTAAATTGATAGCGGAAAATTAATAGGAATTATATAAAGATTTTAAAACATAAACCCACTAAAATGTTTGACATGTAAAAATTTTTTGTATTTATAGAAGATATATTGTTTGAAATTTGTATGGAAATTTATCTAATAGACCTTTTATAAATAAAATAAAATTTCATGAATATGGCAGTAATTCGTGTATCAGCTGACGGGCGAATTTGCTAGTGAGTTTACCTGCCTTGCATTTATTACTGCAAAAAAAAATATTTTCGTCAAAAATGTCAAAAAAAAGTTATTTTTGAAGCTAAAAACTTAAAATCTTTTTGGCATTTCAAAAACCTTCAAAAATAATGGAAAACTTAAGAAATGGTAACGCTGGTTGCATATAACAATTTTTGTGCCATTTTGAGGGAAAGTGAGAGTAAATTTTTTCATTGCACTAAGTTTTTGCTTGGGTAAGTTCGGGCCAAAAAACGAATTATCAGCTGTTTTTTTTATTTACATATGAAACTAAGAAATTTAATCAGATATTTTTCAAAGCAGCGAAAAAAGTTTTTAGTTAAAAATTTATGAAAAAGCAAAATGGAAGAATTTTCAAATAAATCTGATGTTGGAAGTACATAGCATGTATATTTGTACAAATTTATAACTTTCTTTAATAAAAAAATGGCTTTTACTTTTCTTTAGTTTATTTTCATTCACCTTTTATAGCTGTTACCAATGATGCAAATGTTTTTTTTTTTGCCTTGAAAATATTATGCATTTTAAGCGTCTAAAAACACTAAAATAAAATTTATTTGAGGAAGTAAGCAGCACTAGTATTTCAAGATGTTAAATTATGGTCTTTTGCGTTCCAACAATTTTTGAGCAACTTTGTCACATTCCGAGAGTAATTTTCTTTTTACTCTCAAAAGTTCGGGGACTTTTGTTATGCAGCTGGAGCAGACCTCTTCTTGACCACATGCTACTCTGGAATAAATCTCTCCATTGATAATTTAGACGTTTTGACTACCACCATTAAGTGACGCTTACCGATTCGATTAAGTGAATTGCCGTAGGCATTTTTTTACAGGCAATTTTTCTCGTTAAGCATCATTAAGCGAACAAGCTTTTTTATATATTTATTTACTTGACCCTTTTTTCCTTAAAGTAGCATTGTTGTTTTATTTTAAAAATTGCATTGCTGGGCGTTCTTCTTTTTGCACAGTTTAAAAAAAATAGACAGATAATTATTCATTCTCTTTCCCTGTTGTTTAAGGTCAAAGCATAATTTCGTTCAAGGTCATTAAGCTGCGATAATAACAACGACAACGAAAAAAATCGGTGTAGATAATAATGAGGCAGGCAGTTTGGCGTTTTATTTATGTTTATAAAACATTCCAAAGAGAAATTGTTTATTAAATTTTACGTCAAAAATATCGAGCCTCGCGAGAATTATGCAATAATTTAAATTTATATTTTTTTTTTAAAGATTATTTCCACCAAAGTCTATGGAATTAATCTTTAGCAGTTGTATTTAAATCTATTTATTTAAATGCAAAATTATAAAAAGAAATTATTTATCTCCAGCATCATGCTGGACACACAAGTGCAGATACAATTAATATATTGAAGTAATAAACTTGATACGGGATAATGGTTCGGGAATGAACTTCAGTTGCACTGGAATTTTGGCAACTGGAGTTAATCCAGTTTCAATCTGCATTATCTCTTTAAGCAACTCGCCACAGCAGTTCGATTTCAAGCCATAATCGAGCCATTAATTAATTAATTTAAGTAAAAATTTGAAATTTTTTAATTGTTTTAATATAAAAATATTACGTCCGTAACAGTTTTTCCCATTATTAATTGACATTAATTGCCGTTGGTATGTACCTTAATTTCACGTAGCTGCAAAGTCTAAATGAAGTCTAAACATGTGAATCACAAAATCTCGGTGACGAATTGTCATCGCTTCTTCGACTAATCTAACGGTCAGTATCCAGCGTCATTTTCGAAAATTAAGTTCCAAAAAGCGCACCAAACGGTTACACATTAGTTATGGAGAGCCGACCTAAGATCTAAGCAAAATAAAAAGTTTAAGATACCGTGTAATGCTGTTGGTGGAATGTTCAATTTCGAAGAGAAACACAAGACGAATTTCACAGCTGTTTTGTGTGCGTGCATGAGCTCTAATTCTTCACATCACTAACTTTTGCCAACATCCCCACCAGTTCACAATTGCTGGCCTAGAAGGTGCTTCATAATGATTCAAAAATGCTTTAGTTTTGCTAATTGTGAACGCGGAATTTTCACAATTTGTGTAGCGAATTTCAATGCGTTGTTCATGTTTATTAAAGGCGGGCTATTAAACGCTTTTTTGCAACACCCGCTACATAATATTTTGCTTACTTTTTTCGCATTTGGTTACTCTTTTTTTACATTTTGCGTACAAAAAATTTCTTTGTCGTGGCAACGCTGAATATGAGCATTCGCATTAATAGGGGAATCACAAAATTCAATGTCGTTGAAACAAATATGAATCAGAATTGAAAAATTAAGGAATATGTAAAACTATTATTTGGGTGTTGCAATCATTTTGCATTTTGAGCAGAATTCTTTAAATTTTAGTGACCGCGTCCAGTTAACAAAGTGTGCGTGCGGTTATGGGAATGCATTTTGTGCGGTAAAACTGACAAAAATCTCAACTCTTTGTGCGGTTTAAATTTAAATCTTCTATATCTGTTACTTTAGAGAATAACTGCAGTATTCATGAAAAATATTTTTGATTTATAAAAGCTCTAATAAACAAATTTGCGTACGAAATGAAATTTGTAAATCTTTTGTAAATTTGAAAAATATTTATGAATACGGCAGTAAATATTTATCTTGCATGTTCTTTATGGATTTTAAATTGTAATTTTATTTACGTACATATTTTTAAATTTAAATTTCTATATTCAATTCACCAGAAATATTATATCATCTTAATGAGTACAAATATGCTATGGAATTTTGTTTTTTTTACCCTCTTTAAAATATGCAATACTTTTGTAATAAATATTGCTCTTTTCTCATCAGCATTGAAAATGAATTTTATTATTCTTTCTTCCTAAATTTTTCATATGTTGCATTTATCTTCGTTTGAATTTTTTCAACTTCTAGGTAAATACTGAATATTGCATTTTAATATCCCAAAGAGAACGGAAAAAAATAACAGATTTCCCAAAAAGGGAAAAACGCAACAAAAACATATATCACTGAACCTTTTTTATTTTTTCTTTTATTAAAATACGTTAAGTTGGTCATTTAGAGAGCGTGTGTGTGTGTATGCCAATAAGTGCAGTATGGTGTCTTAACTGTAACTTGTGTTACGAGTGTGTACACGTTGTGTGTGAGTTTTGTATGAGTTCTAGTGAGTGTATGCATTCTCGTCATATATTATGGCTGACATCTAGGACTTACCAAAGAAAATTGATGGCTTTTATAATAATAAAAGATTATTTTAATATCAAAGAGTACAAAAAAAAATTAACAACAACAGCAACAAATAAAAAAAATGCTGCAATGAAAAATTGCTGAGAGTAGAGAAGGCAAAGTTTCTTTTTTCATACTGTTGCCCACTTGCAAATTTTAATAAAATATTTACAATTTTAACCGTAAATGAAACTTTTCCGTGTCTAACATCTGGGACATTGATATATTAAAAAAAATAATTTTATGAACAATTAAAAATTAAAGCATAACAAATACTCTATAGCGATAAAGAAAAAAGGCCCGGAAACAAAAATTAAAAAAAAAAAAAAGAAAAAATCTATTGATGACCCTCGAAAGAAAATATTACACCATAATCCTTTCCCACTCCTGCTCTAATCCTTTTTTTATTGTACTCTTCTGCTTTTGAGTAGGTAAAATATTAGCATAAGAAAGTGTGCAATTAACATAATACTACGTTTTTAACAATAAAACGGATGAAATTATATTCATTTAACAACAAAAGAGTAATTGAAACCCAAAAAGTACCAACGAAATGAAAAGTTTTTAATTAAATCCAAATCCTTTGTAATATATTTTGGCCACATGAAGGCTTACATTATTACATTATATTATGAGTAAATAAAAAAAATTAAATAAATTATTGGCAGCAGAAACTTGGGTTTTTGAATACTACCAAAAAGGCGCTGTATTTTTTTCCCTTATTTTTATTTTTGTGCCCATATTTCGTTACGTTAGAGTACAATTTATGCATTTTCCTTCGGTATATTTATATTTCCCCAACCCCCCCCCCCCCCAACCCTTTTTTTCTGTTTTTTTTTTGGGTGTTAAAAGAATTGTTGTTCTAATAAATTTTAAATGTACGAAAAAAAAACTGCTGCAGTTTAAAGATTCTTTAATCCTTAAAAATCTGCAGGATTAACTTTAAATTCTCTTAATGCCTCAGCGGTCCAGACCACGACATTACTCTCAATATTGAGCGCTATAGGTTGAAGAAGATGGATGATCTGGCCACCAACGACATGTCATTTCAACAGCCGGCAAAAGGTGACACAGTAATCATATTAAAAAAAAAAAATGCCCCGAGTGAGGCTCGAACTCACGACCTTAAGATTATGAGACTTACGCGCTGCCTACTGCGCCATCGAGGCAGTTGCCATAACACATGTTTTAAATAGAAAGCACTTTTTCCTCTAAACACCTCTTGTTTTAATTTCCTCCCTTTTTGCAAACCCACTACATATTTTACTCAAGCATGTCTCATCATGAACTCTTTTTTACAAAAACTGGGTATATATAGGTACATATATGCCTACCTACTTGTACGACTTTTACACTTAAACGAAAGTAATGAAGAAGGCGAAACTATACGCGCCAAGAGAATCGATGGTGAGAGGAGCGCAAGTCTCGTGATCTGAAGAGCGTGACTTCGAAGCTCAATGAGAGCCGTCTATTGCTTAAAATTTCTAGTATGATCCTTAGCAAAGTGCAAAAAATATATCAGTGTATTTTGTTTTATTACACCCTGGGCAGGAACTAATTATGCATTATTTAGTTCATATGCTATTTTACCATTTCAAACAATCTGTGAAAACGGAGCAGCATACAAAATTAATGGTTCGAATGAGGCTCGAACTCATGACCTTAAGATTATGAGACTTACGTGGTGACCACTGCGCCATGGAAGCTATAAAGAAGATAATTTTTTTTTAAAATGTTAATTAACTTTGTATTTTTGTTAATCAAATATATATATTTTTTAAATAATTCAGTAAATTTTGATAACATAAATTGTTAAAAAATTTTATTATAATTATTATTAAATAAAAATTATTATATAGATCCTGGAGATGAACCTTATGGTTCGAAATATATAGTAGATCAACGTAAAATAAAGTATTTTATTTCAATGAATCGTATAGAGACAATACAATATTAACATTAAGATAATTTTTATTTTTTAATTTTACTAGAGAAAAAAACCGAGTGATGATCTTTCATATGTACAACATCCCGAAAGTCATAGTAGGCATCGCGCAAGTGGTTATTTTTTAAAGACTTTTTTCTCTTTATAATCCATCGACATTTGAAGTATAGAAATCAATAGCACGAGTGTGGCTCAGACTAACGATGTTATTAAATGTTAAGTTTAACTAAAGAATCATATATAGGACTTTCTTTTTTGGGGAACTCGAAAATTCTCTTTTCATAATTTATAGCCTCGATGGCGCAGTAGGCAGCGCGTAAGTCTCATAATCTTAAGGTCGTGAGTTCGAGCCTCACTCGGGGCATATTTCTTTTTTCGGCCGCTCTTCTTATTCACATATTATATACATATATTCTTTGAAAATGTTAAAATAACAGATTAAGGAAGTATATAATTCATAATTAGTTCCTGCCGCACATGAGCCCTGCTCACTGCAAAACTAAAATTAGCGAACGCATTTAAATTTCTTAATAATTTTTCTTTAAGTAAAAGTACGGATACCCATTAAAAAACTTGTGCATTATTTGTCCAAGAAATATCCACTAAATAAGTTTTTCCCCTCAGGACGCTTGTTCGACAACATTCTACAAAGAATGTATTATTTTACGACAATAGTTTCTAAACAAGTACGTACTGTTATTTTTCTGTTTTTTTCTATTTCATCCGTTTGTTTTGTTTTGTTTTAAAAAGAATTGCACTACCTTTTTTTCTTTTTTTTTTGTAATAAAACAAACATTTTTCATTTATAAAAAAAAATCTTCTGCATAAAATAGTACATACAAAAATTGCATTGTTATTTTATATGCAAAAAGCACTGTGGGCCCCATGGTGGGTAAATGTGAAGAAATTTATATATATTTGAAAAATTTAAAAAAAATCTTAAAATTTATTAATTTCTTTTATATATTCAGATTAGAATTTAATCGAACTACAGTTATTACATATCAATGAAAACTTCCTGTCGTGTTCAAGTTTACAGTTAATTTATCACAATATTATGAAGAAATTATTTTTTTGATTAGAACAAGGGAAAAAAAGAACAGTTAATCTCCAATACCAGTTGAATATAATACGTATGTTCTATGCCACTATGCATGTCATCAGTACTCTTTGTGTTTATACATTTATAGTAATATTTGTTTTATTGAATTTTTCAAATTATTAATTTATAAAATTCTGAAAAAATAAAAAATTTTATGTAAAGCAAATTTCTTGCTTCTTTTAGTAATAAAACGATTTTTAAAAGAAAAAGTGCTTCACATAAAGTGTTGTCCAACCATAATTGTGAGTCACGCCTTAACGTCAAGTTTTTCGCCCAACTTCATATGACATTTTTTTCAGTGTTTGACAAATTCAACCACGGTCAGGTACACAGTTGAGCATCTATAACTAAAAATTACAGCTATTTTATAAAACCAAAAAATTCAACTACAAATATCGGTGGCTTAGTCGGCAAATATGCAAAGTGGTTTCAGTGGCGAAGGCATAGTCACTGGTCACTGAACAATAACGGCTTCAGCTGATAGCAATCCACAATCACATCAGAACGCCCTCCTTCGTCGGTATTGTGTAGCACCGGCGAAGTAAAATAATAATAAAAATGGCTACTAAACCGAAGCTTCAGCACTGCTACGAGTATAAAAAACTAAAGAACGTGCGAAAGCAGAGCTGCAAAAATAATTAATTAAGCTTCATCTCCTGTCGTTTCTCCTACTATCCCTTTCCTATAGTTCCCAGCACAATGCTTCGCATGTGTAGGAGTCATCTCCTGAGTGCTGGTCCTAGATAAAAAAAAAAAAAAAAAAAAAAAAGTCCCTTGTTTTTAATTTTTCGGCAGGTACAAAAAACTGTCAAAATTATTTTTTGGTGAACTGTTTTTTAAAACTGCAAACGCACGTAAAATCAAAATTATTGCATTGCTGTTGGCAAAAATAAAATAAATATTTTAATGCACTCTACTTGCACTGCTTTTTACAAAAATTACTTAATTTATGCACGTTTGTAGTTTTAAATTAAAAGAATTACTTTTTGAACTGCACTCTGCCAGTAATTATTTTTTTTTTAGCACTCAGACTCCATTAATGGCAGATAATCGAGAAAAGAATTAAAGCAATGCCTTTCAGCAGTTGAGTTTCTTTAATTTTTTAGCAGCTTTCGTTTAAGTTGTTGAAACTGAAGGCTTTTACAGCCAATCGAACGTTTTGTCGATCAATGCTGTTCAAGCTGTTCAGAAAAATGTTTTGTACACTCGAATATCAGCATATTCTACTCTCAAATAGTATTGTAAGGTGCGACATCTTTTAAATACGTCGACTACTTTTCTATTTCGATGCCTTAGAGTTGGAGCAATTTGAATTAAGGGTGCCTCCATAGTCTGCTGCATGAGCATTAGTCTTATCAATATGGAGGTGTGGGTTCGATTCCCGCCTAGACTCTGGATGTTTCTACAGACAAGCTATATAAGAGCTTCGTAGAGTTGTGTTATTAAAAAAAAACCCTTTTCCCTCAATCCATTTCATTTTCCAAAATTCTGTAAATATTTTTTTTTTTATCATTATCTGTAATCTGTGCTTCACTTCATGGCGAAATTTTTTTTTTTAGCTACAGCTTTCTTTCTTTGTACGTGGCTCTTTGCTCTTTTCGTAAGTCCATTGTTTACTTGTTAGCCAAGTAACTCTTACAAATCAAATCAAGAAGGATTTTCTACACGACCTGTCTCCCCTCGTAAGAATCGTCCGAATCACTAGTACATACATTTCCACTGGACTTCAAATTTTTTTTTTTTTTTTTTACTTATATGCTTATTACGGCATAACAGCGAGAAAAAACAACATAACGATTTATGTGTTTTGAGTTGCACTAGCATTCTGCAATAAAAACTCAATTTGCATAAAAAAGTGGACTTGGCATATTTGGCGACGAAGCCAACGATATGTGTATTACATTACATAAATTTTTTTTCCCCCTATAGAAATGTAAAAATGTAAGTTATGTGGTTTTGTATTTCTCTTAACGATATGTAGATTTTTATTATAAATACTGTACAATATTTATTAGACTATGAGACAGGAAAACGGAAAAAGGTCACATGCAAATGTTAAAAATTTATATTTTTTTTATTTAATAAATACTGTATGTATTTGTTTTTCTCGCAACTACATACAACTGATGTTGGTTGCTGCTGGTATCTGATGGATAATATTCATCTATCTATCTATCATTTCAAATGGAATTGTTTTATACATGACTAAATCAAACAAAACATACCCAGTCGATGCTAAAGAATAAAGAAAAAATAAATACATTTTCATACCAACATACCAACATAAAACAATGAGGCAAGAAAATGAACGAACTAAAACGTGAAAAAAAAAATAATTTAAAAGTTTAATTTGTCTAAACAACCTCTATGTTGTAACAACAAAAGAAAACAAATTAAATGAAAATAATAACAATTTTTGTATTGTATTTACTTTACATACACCCAAGGATTGTTATTATCAACAGAGTAAATAAATCCTGAAACAAAACCAAAAAGGCATCAATATGTGAATGTGAATGTACGGTAGGTACACATGCCTTTCAATCACAACTCTTATTGCACGAGTTTTGTTTTCCTTTTTTTTGTTTTACTTCGATTTCAATTCGAAAACAACAAACTGCTGTTTCTTTCGTTTTGTCGAGTTTTTGCAGTTTAAAATGCTCAACTTAAATTGTTTGTCGTTCTACAATGCAAATTAATCCCCTTTAATTATGTTGTAATCTGATGACAATTTATTTTTTTTTTTTGTTTTGCCTTGTCTTATAATGTGATACTGTTAATTAAATTTCCTTAATCTTGACATTAACAATGCAACAGTGAGACAAACAGCAGCAATAAAAAGTAGCAATGAGAAAGAAACATGAAAATCTTGTAGACAACAGCATTTTTTATGTTTTTTTTTTTTTTAATTTCTTATTGACCATGAAAAGTCATTTTGCGTGGCAGTGTTTGTCTGTTGTTACAATTATTTGAGAATTATCGTGTACTTGACTTCATATTGTTGCTATTTTCACAAGAACATACAGCAGCTTCTATGGCCGCATCTTGTTGTCGTCGATAAATTTTATTATAACCACAATATTTGTAAAACTTAACCATGCCCTGACCTCAAATTCATATAAAACAGTGAACAATGTTTACCAAATGATATTCAGCAATAAAAACAAAAATAAATATTGAGTTGTTAGCAACAAACAATTTCAAATTAAATTTAATAGATGAAAATTATTGATATAGAAAAAAATTTTATAGGAAAAGATATTTTATGTAAAAAAAATATTTTAAAAATGGTAATCAAGTTTGGAATTAGACATTTTTGGTGGCATCGCTTTCCAACTACTCGATTAGCAACTAAAACAATCGATTCTTGAGAAGTTATTACGTTTTTATTGTTTATTTTATTGGATTTTTTCATATACATATATATAAAGGGTGGTTAAATTTCAAGGGCCGATGTTGATTTTGAATAAAACACAAACTATTTAGGAAATTATTGTAATTTTATTTTATTATGATATATTGGTATTACTCAATTATGTATGGAACAAAATATCGGCCAAATGGGCGCCGCGACCATGGCTTCACACCTCCATCCGATGGTCCAAATTTTCGATGACCCTGAGGCATAATGGAGGTTCTATGCCGTTAATGTGCCGAATTATCTCATCCTTTAGCTCTTGAATTGTTGCTGGCTTATGGACGTACACCTTTTCTTTCAAATAACCCCAAAGAAAAAAGTCCAACGGTGTCAAATCACATGATCTTGGCGGCCAATTGACATCGCCATTACGTGAGATAACACGGCCATTGAATTTGTTGCGCAAAAGAGCCATTGTTTCGTTAGCTGTGTGGCAAGTGGCACCGTCCTGCTGAAACCACATATCGTCCACATCCATATCTTCCAATTCGGGCCATAAAAAGTTCGTTATCATCTCACGATAGCGAACACCATTCACAGTAACTGCCTGACCGGCCTCATTTTGGAAAAAATACGGCCCGATGATGCCGCCAGCCCATAAACCGCACCAAACAGTCACTCTTTGTGGGTGCATTGGTTTTTCGACAATCACTCTTGGATTCTCATTCGCCCAAATGCGGCAATTCTGTTTATTGACGAATCCACTGAGGTGAAAATGTGCCTCATCACTGAAGATGATTTTCTTCGAAAATTGATCATCCACTGTTGCCGTGGTCGCGGCGCCCATTTGGCCGATATTTTGTTCCATACATAATTGAGTAATACCAATATATCATAATAAAATAAAATTACAATAATTTCCTAAATAGTTTGTGTTTTATTCAAAATCAACATCGGCCCTTGAAATTTAACCACCCTTTATGTTTACTCTAATTTTGTAATTAATTATTTATATAATTTATTATCATATTCATAGAACCTATTTTGGATTTGTTTCGTAAACAAATTTCTAATGAAAAAATTAAAAAATTTCAAATCCAGTGTATAATTTTATGAATATGGCTCTTGATTATTATTATTATTAGTATTAATATTATTATAGTTTTTTATGCCTGTTTTTTTTTTCTAAAAAGTTTTCTATTTCAAAAAAGCATGGATAAATATTACAAGAGAAACGATAAGGATAATGGAATATTTTTAGTTTTTTGGTGTTCTTAGCTTTAAGCAGCAATACAAGTGGAGAAAATAGCTTAGGATACGCTACAGACATATTGGTGGTGGGTCCAACAAAAGCTAAAAAAACGGGATCTGCTCTAAATCGTGGGAAAAATAAGTTTGTTGTTGTTGTTAATTTTTTTTTTTGTTTATCTTATTTTGAATAAAAATGAATTCATAATATTATATTTTTGTGATTTTTTTCATTATTTGGGCACTTTTGTGGGAAAAAGTTTTTTGTTGAAAAATTAAGTTTTTTTTTTTTTAATTTTTTTTTTTTTTTTAATTTAAATTTATTGAGCCTTTGAAATAAAAATTGTTAGTATACATGCATTTTTTTTTTAACATATAATTTAAAACTTAAGACTAGAATGTAATATCCTAATTAAAATGAATTAAAAAACAGTTACCAACTTACAAAGTTTGATTACATTACTTAAAGTTATGTAGTGTTACGCCCTTGCTCCAGGGGTTTTTTTTTAATAAAAAGTTCAAATATATGATAACGCTGGTTGGATATTTTTTTTCTTGAAAGGGAACATGATGATAAAAAAAAACGCGTTACACTTTCAAAGTAATACATTATTTCCAAAAAAAAAAAACAAAAAATTTAAAAAGCAAAATAAATATAGAATATTACTCAGAAAAGAACACACCACTAATTGGCACTTTAGTCTGATTAGGGCAACACTGTTATCTAACTTGCTGTAAATGTCCAAAAATTCTTTGAAAGTTGATTAGAAGTGTGAAAAATGTAACTGTGCTGTTTTGTGTTTTTCGAACTTTCACTTGCACGTGTAAACGCCAATTTAAACTGGCCAATGTTTTCGAAATGACTAAAATGCATCTTATAGTGTGTTTCCTTTTTTTGTTTAATAATGCACTCTATTATTTAATATTTTACAATTTCATTTGCTACATTTAATTTATTTTAATTATCTTCTATCATATTCAGAATAATACCTGCAGATATTTAAGTGTAAATTCAATTTGATTCGATTTTACAATCGGCCAGCTCATACACACATAATTAACATTAATTCATGAACAGCACAATAGTCAGCACGCAGTGTGCACATCCAGTTAACACATCAATCAATTTTCCCTCCACTTCCAATCGTGCGTACACACACGTATGAATTTGTAGCATACACTTTCTAACCAGCTGCTTGTTCGTGTGCGGTCGTGTGTATGTGTTCTATGCAAGAACAGGCATTGCAACATACTTTTTCATATACGCACAAACATTCATACATCTATAGCAAACTAAACAATTGTGAATGTCAATTAAATTTTGTCTCTATCTCTTCTTTTCTGGAATATAAGACGGAATTTTCCTTTCACTGTCAGCCTTGTTGTTTCTCTTAGTTGCCTGCAAAGGAACAGCACAATTGCTAGTGTACTTTTGGGCGCCCAAATGAGTGAATGTACAGTGTAGAAGAGAGCTTCATTTGATCTATTGATTTGAATTTAATTAATCATTTATAGTGAAACAACAAAAGTGTGGCTTTAATTTATTACTCTTTGTTGTTGTTGTTGTTGTTGTTGGCCATTATCAACTCATTATCGTTATCGATGGCATATCCATACATAGGTGAGTTAATGTATGTATGCATGTGGCTTTTCCTATTGTCATCTCCATTCCATCATTAGCAATTCAATTAACTATTATGCTTTTAATTAAAATTGTGTGAAAAAAACGTACATACGTATGTATGTGTATTAGAGTGGCCATAATGGTAATTTTTTTGAAAAGTTAAATTTTTCGCACTGAAAAATATGAGGTTGGGGATAAAAATAATTATGCGTATTTTAAATTTTTTTTTTGTTAGTTCCGAGTACCTCCGGTTTGAGCCGAAACTTTTATTACATTACCCATTCATCACGATTTTTGTTCCTGTTTATATTTCAATAACAAGAAAATCTGACTGTATATTCCCAACTGAATTTCTTCGATACCTATAATAATTACAATTTCGACGAGCCGCAACGAGTCTGCAGATAAACTACGGATAAACTTGCATGGAATACCCTAAAACTAAAGTTCCAAAAATAGGTGAATTTTTTAATTTTTTTTTTATTGTTGATAATATTATACTAATGAAGATTTTTTGTGGGATGAAAAGTTTTTTCTGTAGTGGTCCACAACTTGAAGCAAATACTGCTTATCCTCTTCGTCGTATGTCAATGCCCGATTGAAATCTGTAATTAGTTTTATTGCCCTCTCTGCCGGGTCATTTACAACGGTTAAGTGTTGGCATATTCGTTTTGCGGTGCAGTACAGTTGAGTTTAATTTTTTTGGGAATAACTTCGTCATTTTCGTCATCATGATTGCCAAGAGCTTCAACCATTTTCCGCTTCAATTCAATAGATATCATTTCATCGAAAAATCCAAGAGCAACCGCCAATGTTTCGAATGCCTTTCAGTTCGGAGGATGTCATCTTGAATTGTTCGCGAAGCAATAAAATCTTATAGCAGTATATAGCGTTGGACAACAGTTTAATGTTTTTTTATTCACAAAATTTCATTTCAAAAAACATCAATACACCGTTAGGTCACTTAGCACAAAATTTTTAGAAAGGGTGATCAATGGGTAATATAATAAAACTTTGGGCTCAACCCGGAGGTACTCGGAACTAAAAAAATAAAAAATTTTAAAATATGCATAATTATTTTTATCCCCAACCTCATATTTTTCAGTGCGAAAACTTTTGTATTTAACATTTTTTAATTTTTCTATATAACGCTATGGCCAGTCTAATGTGTATATATGTATATGTATGTATGTATGCAATTACATTGTTCTGTTTGGTATATCAATTGATGTGTTTAGAATGTGATTATTTTTTGTTAACAAACAACAACAACAACTGCTACAAATATGCATGCATCTTTCAGCAACATTTGCATCAATTTCCATTCAAACTGCTGCTTGATATTTCTCATCACTAATTGCAGGCAATTGCAGAAATTGTAGCTTTAAGTGAAGGCGAGTTTTAAACTCGAAACAAAATATCTTATTTGAATTGCATATTGGAAAAGAATATTGTAATTTTCTTCACATACTGACTCGTATTTCCTTATAAAACTGTTAATTTTCCAATTAATTTTTATTTCAAGAAATCCTTGCAGTGATACGTTCAGTTTTTTTTTTTATTTTTATAGTAGTGTTGTAGCGCCTCTGATGTCAAGGAGACGTATTTTGCTTCGTCGGTGCTACGCAATACCGACAAAGGCGGGCACTCTGATGCTTCTTGTGGATTAGTTTCCGAAGCTATGCCTGCGCCACTGAAACCTTCCGACAACAAATGACACAAAAACACACAAATGCACAGAGCAAAAAAAATGCGAGATGTTTTTATAAATCTGAAACTGGGGTTGAACACAGCAAATTTCTGGATTTGTAGTCAACGTGCAGACTATTTCGGCCATCGCCACCCGTAGTCTAGTGCATGAGCATTAGTTCTATCAATATGGAGGTGCGGGTTCGATTTCCGCTTAGGCCCTGGGTGTTTCTGCAGACAAGCTTAAGAGCTTCGTAGAGTTTATATTGTTGTTAAAAAAAAACATATTGCTTTTATAGGTTGTCTGGCAGCAGATTTATATTTTCAAAACTTAAATAAAAAACGTAATAGTTGACACAAAGTTTTATTAAGACCATTGAACGATAGAGTGAAAATGCGGATTTTATTTTTTTAAATTTTTTAAAAGAATAGAACTTCAGATCCTTTTTTAAAATTTCATGAATAATCGCTCTTAGAAGTCCCAGTGAGGCTGCTCTTTTCCGCATTGAAAGTCGCGGTTTTTCACGTAAACTGCTTTCAACCAGTTCAATGTTTTCGGATCGACTGGGTCCTGGCCGTGGAGCATTCATAGCCGAAGCAGTTGCGTGGAATCTCTGCACCCACGAACGAATTAAATTTCACTTATTCGCCGAATACCGAACTTGGAACAAAATTGTCGACGAGCAATTACATAAGAATCGTTACTCTAAAGAAATGTCTCCACAGCGAACGCGCGATGCTCACTCGATCACTGCGACATCGTGACTGACAAATTCGTACAATCGATAATTGCAACGGCGCCACCCTCCCTCCGCACCGTTTATTACGTTTTGAAATAATCGTATTTAAAAATATGAATTTGCCACCAGATACCCTGTACTTCAGCGATATTCTACTTCTACTTCAATTTCATTCCATTTCATTTCGTTCTACTTTTATTCTGTCCTGTTGTTCTATAACAGTAGAATGCAGTATTCGTTTTTATGCATAAAAAATTTCGGCATTGAAGTATTTGTTTTGAAATGTGAAAAACGGAGACGGCTAGTGCTTGAAAACATTAACATGTCTTGTAAGAAAGACATTTTTATAGTGCTTGTGCAGCCGTCTAGTTCTAGTATGTAGATTTGTTCACTTTGCTTTTTAAAGTTAATAAATTCTATTCATATGAATGACTTATACAAAAATTCAACTTTATTCTGATGAACATTTCCAGTCTAAATCACATTTAAGAAAATATTTCATTGTTTAATGTTAGACAATACCACATGGTTATGTATGTCTTTCCCAGATCTTACAATGCGGGCGATAGTTTTACTAAATTACTTTTGCTTTAGTTTAACTCAAATGCTGTTGGTATAAATTTTTATTTTTATTTTGTTTTTTTTTTTTGTTATTTTACTGGTTTTCCATTGAAAACTGTTTCTTTTAGTTTTATGAGTCTTCTATTTACACCAGCAGCCACTTGCACGTACTGTTTCATAGTCATTCTATGGCAATGCCTGCTAAAACTATTTGCTTTATTTAATTAAATCATGG